>JBBBDQ010001434.1:970000-1187500 GCA_037127315.1 Ascarosepion bandense
CACTTCTTCATATTGCAATTAGTGTTTTTTCCCTTGTTTATGTTTAAACAATACAAAGCTCAAGAACTATTCCAGATAGATGAATATGGAGACTAATTTTCTAGCATTTAAAGTAAGAGGTAACAGGCTCAGTTTTTGAAAACTCCTAGGAAAGATAACAAGGCAATATTTCATCATGTTAGAATTGCAGTATTCTTTCGGTGATATATATATATATATATATATAGTCATCCGCAGACAGATCTGTTTCGCTGTATCACAACTCATCAATACGGTTAGAAATCCGATTGCTTTTTACTCAGGTTTGAAACCCGATATAAGTGGCAGTCGGCGATTGTACCTCTGAGGTATGGGCGCTCGGTAGAAGGAGGCAGACATTTAGCGTGGGATATATCATGTATTCAGACGCCAGGAGTGAGAATATTCTAATTCATTACTGAATGAACGATGCATAGATGCTAGAGTAGCTACTGTTTTTCAGTCTAATATATATATATATATATATATATATATATATATATAAATTTCTTCTGATAGTCTGAACCAAATTAATAATATCTAATAATACCTAGACATTAATCTATCTATCTATCTATCTATCTATCTATCTATCTATCTATCTATCTATCTATCTATCTATTTGAATTCTTTTCTTATTTTTCTCGGCTGTTTGATTGGAAAGTGTACACATCATTCCATAACATAGGGGTTAGGGCTAGTAAAATAATCTGTTTGTATATATATATATATATATATTCTAAATATATACTGTGAATTATAAAAGATATCTATTATGTTTAATCATAAGCCGTTCTAAACATCGTATTTTGGCTTTAATTTCAGGTAAATTAATGACAAAAATTCTCCAACATTTGGATAATTTTTTATTAACTTGGTTATATTTGCTGTTTGGTAACTGCTATCTTTGCTAAGCAAAGTTTTATGTCAACACAAGATAAAATCGTCGCTGATGGTGGGTGTTTTTGTGTTAAAGTCTTTGTAATCTCTCTGATCACGTGAGCTGAAAACTTAGAACCAACTGAATAAAAATTATCCAAATTTTGGAGAATTTTTGTCTTTATTTTCATCTGAAATTAAAGCCAAAATACAATGTTTAGAACGGCTCATGATTAAATATAATAGACATTCATTGTCTCTTATATTTAACAGTATATGTATAGAAAATTATTTGCTGCCTCGATACACTATATATATATATAAATATATATATATATATATATATATATATATATATATATTTATTTCATAAAATCTGATACAAGTTAATAATATTTAGACATTAATATCAAATTTTCAAAAGAGAGTAACAAAGTATGTTAAAGGTAATGAGTGATAGAAAGACTGCATTTGGAATTTCGTAAAATAGGAATATGCAGATTCCTGAGAACGTAAGAGAAAACACTTTTAAGTAAAGATCTTAAAGAAGAATGCGTAAGTTGAATGACGAAGTACAGATCCCTGAAAGATGCTAATTTCTTGCAGGGGAGAATCATGAAGCAGCCTAAACAGAGATCGTATTATATGTGGTTGAATATATTAGTGTACAAATATCTAGATAACATCTTTGAAATTCAATTACAAAACGCCATGGACTTTTGTTCTGGTCTGATATATAAAGCAGCTACTGAGTGTGAAATGAATTGAAGCTTTTGATACTGTAGCGGATAAGAAATTAATTAAATCAACTCTCTTATTCACTTTTGCAAAAATTCACAACTATATGTGAAATCCTGGTTTTCCCAAATAGAAAAAGGATTGACCATGTGCTTAACGAAAACGTCGAAGCCAGATTTCGCAAATAGGTGTTAAAATAATTTTTGACCAATGGGAGCGACTTGGCGATTCAGTGTGAAATTCAAAAGAACTATATAAATGACCTCGGCGTCAGTCAAGAGTCAGAGATAGGAGCAGCGAGAGACATTGCTAAAATTTTACGAGAGAAGCTTCAGTTCATCTAGGACATTGTCCTCTTTCTCTTGCTACTACAAACATTTTGGACGAACTCTACCTTTAACCTCTTAATAATGTTTCTAATTGAACATTAACTTCTACGACTTATATTGTTCCTCCTTTTAATAAATTTCTATTTTCAACATGAAAAATGTATATTTTATTCTTACGTTATTCTACACTATTCCACACAATTCCCCATATTCCAACCTGCTGACAACCAACCTGATGATGACAACCTTCTGATGATTATAACTCTGCATAAAACTTGTAAGCTGTAGGGAGTTCGGTTAAATAAGACAAGGCCGAACCAAGAAAAATTAATCAGCTCCTTACGATACAATACTGAATCATTGTGAGTAAATTAATGAAACGAAAACGAAAAATTGCAAGGTTATTGTTTAGATCTTATTGTTAAATATCAGAAAAGAAAAACTGCATTTTTTGTATCTGGCAAAACAGTGGCCATCTCTCTCTTTTTTCGGCATTTATATAAATAGAAGATCTTTCGATGTGATTCCATATCGATCAAATCGGTCAGACGAATCTTTGCCGCCTTTCGTCTCAGATTACATTAATAAAGAGAACAGCAATTTTTGCAAGCTGACGTAGATGATTACAAAAAATCGTTTAATTGATTCAATAATTGATAAGACGTGTGAATTTCAGAGTGATAAGTTTGGCAAAATTATGGAAGCCATTACTAGTCTGAATTATTTGATGCTGGATATTGGTTATTTAATTGCATTTGTGTGGCTGCCGGTGATGAAATCCGAAAAAAATATATTGCAAATAGGTGAAATCATTAACGGATGTGGAAAGTGAAAAGAAAAGAGGTTTCGTACTAAAACTTAAAGTTAATCATTCATTTGTTAGCCAGAAGGAAATTTTATTATCATTATTAAATAATTTTGGTTGCGTGTAAAGGTTTACAGTGGGAAAAAAGCCGTTTTAAACTCATCAATGTTTTGTTACGTTCTCTAGAAATTAAAAAAAATGTTCTGTGTCCCTCATCAGCCAATTCTCCTCTGCTAATGTTGTTTAAAAGTTTAAGACGGAAAAAGAATTCTTGGGAGGCGTGGGAGGACTGAGAATGAAACTAAGAAAACAAAGAGAAATAACAAGTCTAGAGAAATAGTGTGTGTGTGTGTGATATATATATATATATATATATATATATATATATATATATATATCCCTCTCACACACAACAGTAGCTAATCTAGCATCTACGCGTCATACGTTCAGTAATCAATTACAACACTCTTAGTTACTGGCGTATGTGTACATGGTATATTACACACGCTAAAAGTCTGCCTCCTATCGAGCGCCCATACCTCAGAGGTAGAATCCCCGAATTCGGTCGGGTTTCAATCCTGGCTAAAAGGATGTCTAACTGTACTGAGGAGCTGTGATACAGCGGATGACCATATATATATATATATATATATATATATATATAGACAGAAGAATAGATAAAAAGTGGAGGGTAAAAGAATGTAAAAAGCTTGGTTAATTTTGTTTACCAGTATATCAACACCTATGTGGGTTATTTAACGCCGAAATTTTAATATTTTATACCCATTTTTTTTTCATTCCTTGAAGATAATAGTTTTAGTGATTAAGGTTTTATTAATTAACCCATAGATGAGGGAAAAGGGACACTTCCACCGGGTCTAATGTTTAGAAATCTTGTCTTGCCAGATCAATTATGACTTAATAGTGACTTCATTCCACACTGAGTGCACAACATTTTCAGCCGTATGCCAAGTCTAATCTACGCTTAGAAAGTAATTTCAGTTGTAACTGAATAGTGACATCGATCCTCACTGGGTGCCCATTTTTTTCGGTCATGTACCTGAGAAGTGTGTATTCGGGCGTAACTGGATACAGTGAACCCCACAGGAATTAGAAGTAATAAAAAATTAACTATTCCTAGTCATTATCGATTCCCTTTCCCATACATCAAAGCTTACAGCACCTGGTATTCCCAAGTGATCAACCATCTAACTGCTGTCAATGTTGTTTAACTTTGGTGATTGTACGGGAAACGTTTCAAAATTATGTAGCCGTAAAGGGAGAGAAACCTTGAAAAGTCAAATAAAAAAAAATTAAAGAAAAGGTCAAAGAGCAAAAAGAAAGGCAGAAATAAGAAGACTGGTAAGGAAAGGAAAAGAAAGAGAAAAAAGAGAATGTTAGAAGAAAGGAAAGTGATTGATACGCGAGAAAGATAGATGGAAAACTAAGTGATGAAAAGAAAAGACGAAAGAGAAACGAAAGAAAATAAATGAGAAGTATATGGGTGACTATATGCAATTTTTCTATCACTTTATCCTCTTACTTGATGAAAAAGAAGAAGGACAGTCTCGAGGCGACAGAAATGTGGTTCTACAGAAGGATGCTGAGGATACCATGGGCTGAGCATGTGAGCAACCAAGAGGTGTTGGAGAAGATGCAAACGAGAGAAAAACTGAAGCTTAACATCAGGAAGAAACAGTTGATGTTCCTGAGACATGTAAAGAGGAAAGAAGGCCTGTAGAATCTAATACTCGCAGGACGGGTAGAAGAAAAAAGGCAGGGGAAAACGGCGCAAGACAAATTTAATAGGCTTGAGTAACTGGACAATGGGGCGATGTTTGGGAGAGATACCAAGAGGAAATATATGAAGAGCGACAATAGACTGACTGGGCCTACGTCTTGAAAAGTCAGGGAACATGAAGAAGAAGAATTCTCTTACTTTCGCCATGCAAACCAAATATTTCTTGCTGGATGTCTGGCTTCTTAGGATATCTTTTGATAGCGAAACTAAAATTATTTGAAAATCGTTTCTTCATATTTTTTTATGCTTAAGTCACTTTCTGACAACGTGTATTTTAGAAGTATGCTCTTAAAATGTGCGTTGTGATGCAGTAAATATCGGCTAGGAACAAAGAATCGGGGAGCCGAGTTCAAGTCCAGTTGGATTCCTTGCATTCACTTAGCGCAAATACTCTTGGGAAATGTATTAATCCGTTTCTTCCCTCAAGGTATGGGTTAAATAATAGGACAGATTGGGTTCCATAACCTTGGATGGCAACCAATCTACCGCAGAAAATAATGGCAACCTACTGCGGGATAATCTTCTACCCAGTCAGTCATGTCTCTTTTGAGACATGATCGCCTAAGCGTGTATCACGTATGGCACTTGACTGACTGACTGTTAAAAATGTCGATAAAATATATGGACTAAAGATGCAGTCTTCCCTTTCCAGTCTCGAGAGAATCCAGTATTTTCTCTGTATCCTAGTGGTTGACAAATTATTTTCCACCCTACAGTTTGTTTCCTACCTGATGATACACCGCAAACCCCTCGCTGCATTATCGCTATTTCCATTGAGAATGTACAGACGAATTCAGTCACTCAGTTAAGTGCCATACGTGATACAAGCTTGGGCGATCATGTCTCGAAAGATACATGACTGATTGGGCAGAAGATTATCCCGCAGTAGGTTGCCATTGCTTTCTGTGGTAGACTGGTTGCCAGCCAGAACCCATAGAACCCAATCTGTCCTGTTATTTGACTCATAGCTAGAGGGTGAAGAGATGTATTATTAAGTATTAATTAGTGGGGGATCAGTTTAATATTGTTATGAAGTAATAAACTGATCCCCCATTTTATGACCAATAGAAGTCTTAATCATGTTTCCAACTATTATATTATTCAGTCAGTCAGTTAAGTGCCATACGTGATACACGCTTTGGCGATCATGTCTCGAAAGAGACATGACTGACTGGGCATAAGATTATCCCGCAGTAGTTTGCCGTTGCTTTCTGCGGTAGAGTGGTTGCCGATCAAGGCTATAGAACCCAGTCTGTCCTGCTATTTAACCCATAACTTGAAGGAAGAGACGGATTAATACCTTTCCCAAGGGTATTTGCGCGTAAGTGAATACAATGGATTCAACTGGAATTCGAACTCGGCTCGCCGGTTTCTCGTCCCGAGCCGATATCCACTGTACTACAACGCACATCTAAAATTGTATGTATGTTAAAAACAAATAGTAAACAATTCAAATTAATTAGTTTAAGAATGATATTAAATACTTAAAATACGTACGATAAATTAAGTCAAAAACGTATGTGTAACAAAGTATAAAATTAATTTAAAAGTAACTCATAGTGACCATAACAAGATTATTGTAGTTTTGAATAGAGTATAACAGCCTATAACTATTAGAAATCATTTCATCCGCTTATGTCTCTGCAACCTGTAGA
The DNA here is from genome assembly GCA_037127315.1 of Ascarosepion bandense. Classification (NCBI taxonomy): domain Eukaryota; kingdom Metazoa; phylum Mollusca; class Cephalopoda; order Sepiida; family Sepiidae; genus Ascarosepion; species Ascarosepion bandense. The sequence goes on from JBBBDQ010001434.1 coordinate 976,226, forward strand.
CTTAAAATCATCAGATTTTGCGATTGATATAAATTTGAAATACAGCATAGACCATGAAACAGTTTATCACAAAATGTATGTTGCACAGAGTCAGATAAGTGATATTTGTCAGAAAGCATTACAAAATCCGAAGTGTACTGTAAAATGTGCCATTACTTCCCCCAAAGCAAAATATTCCATCTATCATTACTGATTCGAATAAAAATTTTGTCTAAAAATTTATTTTCTTTTCATGCTCGACTTCTTGTCTTGCCTGGAAGTCTAGGTCTCTGGTTCAGTCCTGTGGCATAATATGTTTTCCTCGCAACGTTCTGGTAAATCTTTTGATTTTCAAGTGTCTCACATCGTTATCGATTCGGAGTAATGCAAGTAAAATGACTCAAGGATAATACGATATAGGTGATACCCGAGTAAAATATAAGCACATGAATCCGAAGAAACAATTATATATATATATATATATATATATATATTAACTATAGGATCGCCTCTGTAGAGTGATGGCATGTATGCCTTCAAATTCTTTGAATCTGGTCAAAAGTTTAGCCAAATAATCAACATATTTTCGTTATATTGATGATGCACTTTTTATATATCCAAGTGATATTGATTTACCTAACCTTGTGGATCAAGTAAACAAATTCCAACTCACAATTGAATTTTCATACAAAATCTAAGAACGCAATGACTTACACTTCGTAGATGTCTAGAGACACCGCATTAACAAGAGTTTAAAACTTGATGTCCACCGAAAATCGAACAACAGAATCGACCTTACAATTTCTATTTTCCCAGAATAAAATCTAGCATAATTATTCGATTCTACATAAGACGACCACGAATATGTAGCTCGCATTATTTACACGAATATGAGAAATACATTAAAAACAATTAATTATTTGTATTTAATGTGAAATAGAAAATATTTAAAAAAATGCACGGCGCCTCCGAATATGCCCAACAAATAAAAAAAACAAATATGTTATCGTGCCTATCAATATCATATCTGTAATAAAAAACACTCAACATAAACATTGTTACTACTACATCCAAAGCAATAATAGATTTATAGCTAAAAAACAAATAAACTAACCCCCGCCAAAAAACAAAGTGTTTACTCTATCATCTGCAGTAATTGTCACGAAAATTACACCAAAATTTAATTGTCACTAAAATAAAACAAACATTATACAAGAGAAACCTCAAGAAATCTATATAAAAAGATTATAAGAACACAAAATAGACATTTTACGAAATAATACGAAAATGAGTTGGTTGCCCACCGTTGAAGATATTTAAAAAAAACTATCAAAATACTAGGATCTTGAAATGGAAATCTAAAAAAAGTGAAATATGAGGACATCAATAATTTCAGTTGTAGCTCTCCAATTGATTTGAAAAAGTTTAGATATATCAATTTAAGAGATTTCTGGTAGTCCATGCCTTAAACAAGTACAGCTTATACACTACAGAGATATTTATCTACATAAAATGTGCATGGTAGTATTTTTTGTTAATTTTGAAAACGTCATGGAATCATTTGTGACATTAGGTCTCTTGTTTAGACCCGGAAGGAAAATGTGTGTACAACAAAAATCATAAAAAATAACATTTTTTTTTAATAATAATAATAATAATAATAATAATAATAATAATAGTGAAAAGACCAAAGTCTTGGAACTCTCAGGCAAATATTATACATAATAATGTGGATCCAAAATGCAGATTCTGTGATAAAAACCAAGAAACAATAGACCATACAATCTCAGGATGTTCTTTACTTGATCCAAATGAATATAAAAATTGTTACGAGAGAGCGGTGCAATATTTGTATTGGACAATGTGCAAACACTATGGACAATATGTAGACAAACACTGGTATGTACATCACCCAGCACCGGTTACAGAAATAGAAGATATCCCCATTCTATGGGATTACATCATCTACTCAGAAAAATTGAATTAAATAAGCCGGACATTATTGTTAAAAACCAGAAAGAAAAAAACTTGCCTATTAATTGATATGGCTTGTCCAGAGGATTGTAACACATTGAAAGAATCCTTGGAAATCCCAGCTTAAGAGATATACAAAACATTGTCTTGTTAAGTACAGCCCACACACTAAGGAGAACTTTGTCTATGTAACGCTAGGGATGTTATGGGAGTTAGACAAAATATGAAATGGAGCAATAACAACACACCACGACCTGTCTTAGGTCTCCCCGCAGACTTAGTAGGTAGTGAGACCATAGCAGAAATCAGAATATGATAAAAAATGACAACATAATAATAATAATAATAATAATAATAATAATAATTACTACGTTACACGACCTGAATGTATTTTTAACAGAGCCCCACCCGTAAAGTTAAACCCTGCTTTTACCGAATTCTGTTACCATATCGTGCACATCTCATTTGGTTGAGGTGAATGTGCCTGGTATATCGAGACTCGAATTTTTGTACAACAGTACATTTTTTGACTCGCTTGTTTTTTCAGTTAATAATAATAATGATTGTGATGATGAGGATGAAAAGAAGAAGAATAAGTAATACCAATTTTTTCTTTTGGCTGTTAATTTCAACTTGACTGCTTTTTTTCCTATGAAAACAACTCTATGTGTCCTTATGCCTGACTAAGTTTCAATATAGTAAATATTTATTGAACCCTTAAGAAGGGACCAGTTGAAAGTTCAGAATATTACCAGATTCGACACAAATGACGTTAATTGCGCTTCGTTAATCGTAATCGATTGGCAGAAAAGAGATTAAATCTAAAGAACATTTCAGGACACGAAATTCTCTGAGAAGAACGAATAAAGACTTATTTGCTCTGTTGAAAACTTGAAAGCGTGATACATGAAGACGGTGAGTGAATAATCATTTTCTACAATTCACCATTTACTCAAAGACGAAAATTCAGCTGAAACTGTTTTTCTTAACCCTTTGACGAAGCCAAATCAAGTATATTATTTAAACTTTGGTTCAGTAACATCAAAGACAACTTAGGGATCTATCGTAACTGTAAAAGAAATATTGCTATGGATTTTTAATGCGTAATCATACAGGCATTTACAGTGAAAACTGATAAAATCCAATGGACATTTTACGCAATTTTAAAATAATAGCTTCATAATGGCAGATAATTTCTAAGTTTACCTGAGAAAGTTACAAGCTCGGATAAAAAAAGACGATTGATTTCAAGGCATAATTAACGTTCTGTGAGATTAACGTTGCGTAACAATTTGATGTTTTTTTAACACTAATTTTTTAAATGTTTTAATTTTATAACCATATCACACCAAGCAAGATATTTTACTGCCACTGTTTTGCAGGGGGTTACATAGGAGGAAAGTTATGAGAAATAGTGACAGGTTATAGGGGTTGTCAGGAAGTGGATAAGAGAAAACTGATGAGAGTGGTGTGGACGGAGACAGGAGCATTTGGGAGAGGATGCAGGTTAGTGAGATAGGAGATGACTATTGACTTTACATTTAAATTCTTGGAGATTATAGCTGTCTTCCGTAAGAAGATGAACATGAGTCTCCACGGATTCTCTTTCATTACTGGTACTTCTTAAGAAATAAAATGGAGTGGTTTCCTTTTAGCTTCTCATTTTCTTTGAACGGCGTTTAATTGGATATTTTTTTGCTCATTCTTCTTTTATCTACCGTGTCTCATCACGGCTAATGATGGCTTCCTACCTGTTGTAGCGCAAGAATTGATCATACTATAAATTGTTTCTGGAATCTAATAAAAACCCTGACAGCAAATTCGACGCAGACATCTTTTAGTTCGTGGTAACCGAATCTGACGTAAGATCAAAAGAAACGTCGTCAAGTTTTTTTACAAACAGGAATGTTCATATTTTGGGGAAGTGGTGTGTTGGAAAGATATATTTAATAAACTAGCAGTATAGCCCGACGTTGCTCGGGTGTAATGAAAACTTTAAAACTAATCAAAGGTCCTGGAGCTTAGACTCAGCCTAAAGAATATTTGTGTGAAGTTTGGTGAGAATCGGATAAAGATTGTGGATTTGTATAAAGAACATACAGACAGATAAACAGACACACACACAAACATCTTCCCTTTTATATATATATATATTATAGATTTTCTGCACTATTGTAAGAACTGCAACCTTGAAACTTCTGAATATCGTTTCTTATGTCTTTGTCTATGGGTGTATCACATTTGATTAAAATCGGACCACTCCTTCTATAACCCGATTTTTTCGATTATCGATTTTCGATATTTATTGGGGGTACCTCGACACAAGACTTAGCTAAGAACACTCGCAGACGCTTATAGTACAACTGTGTAAATTTTCAAGAAAATCGGTTCAGCCGTTTCGGAGACTATAGTTAACGGACACACACACACACACACACACACACACACAGATCCATTTATAAATAAGTTTAGAAAATGGTTTCAATTATTATTGCTTGCGGATATATTTGTAGCTGATTATGCGAGCATAAAACGAAGAAATATTTGAATCTTTAAATACTATTTTTAAGCATTTCTTGTAATATATATTCGACTAAATATGCGAAAATTTGTGTTATTGGCCAAGTGAGAGAATTTCAATTTTGTTTGTATAACAAACTCCTCGTCAAAAATTAACTAAAAGACTAAATTAGAAACTTAACATTCATGGTTTTTATAATTAGATTTATTCACCTAAATTTAATAAATATTTTTCCTAATTTTGAAATATTTACATGCTTCCCAAAACAACCATACGAACGTGGATGTCCCTCAAGGCTCTATCCTAAATCCTACGCTCTTTCTGATCTACATTAACTATTTTCCCAATGTTATAAGATCCGTAGTAGGCATGTACCCCGATGACACCAGTGTTTACTCTCGCCTCGATAAAAAATCTTGTGTGGGCGACAAAGCGAATCTCGCTGCCATACTTCAGAAGGACCTCCAATCCGTGGTAGACTGGGGTAAGAAATGGCTCGTAAATTTTAATGCTTCCAAAACGAAGCTGCTATCAATTAACCATTATAGACAATCGCTCCTACCTCCCATTAGCATGGAACAGGCTTGCCTCCCAGAGATTAAAACATTACGCCTCCTTGGCCTCATACTCTCAGCCAACCTCAAGTGGAATGACTATATTGAATCCATTGCTAAATCCGCTGTTATGAAGGTCGGTTCTCTGTGCAGGGCCCCGAAGTTTTTCCCGTCTGAGTCCATCCTGCACATATATAAATCTATCACCCGCCCGTGAATTGAATACTGCGGCCACATCTGGTCGGGTGCCCTTACTATTCTCCTCGGAGTTCTTGACAAAATACAACGGAGAATCTGTAATGTGATCGATACTGACTTAGCAGGTCAGCTGCAGTCAATCTCTCACCGGCGTGATGTGCCACTTTTATAAAACTTTCACGGCTTCTTCTCCGAGGAACTAATCGCACTAACTCGCATCCACTCTCTCAAACACTCTTTCCATCTACCCAACCCCCATCCTCGGTATCCTCATCCGTCTATCGCCCTCCTTCCGACATTTCCTATAACTAACTACTCTTTCTCATCACTTTTCACATATGTAACCCCCTGCGCAATAGTGGCAGTGGAATACTTTGCTTGGGGTGAAATGATTAAAAAAAATGAATTGTTCAAAGAAAATCGCGCGTCTCAAATGATGTCACTGATTGGTTAAGATATCAGGCACACAGTTAGGTGCCATGCGTGATACACGCTTTGGCAATCAGGTCACTTTCAAATCATAACTGACTAGGCAGAATATATTTTCCGCTGGAGGTCGCCATTTCTTTTTGCAGTAGACTGGTTGCCAACCAAAGCTATAAAATCCATCCTGCTATTGGAGGGAGAAAAGATGGATTCATACCTTTCAAAAGACTATTTGCCCGTAAGTGAATGCAACGAAGTCAATTGGAATTCGAACTCGGATCTAAAATCTCTCCGAACCGATATTCGTTACCCCACGACGCATATCCGGTTAAGATATATGAATGAACAAAATATAGTTTCGGCATATTAGATATATTTTCTACTTAATATGTGACTGAATATTTAACTCAAATATTCGAAATTTACCGTGAATAAAATGTCAAAATGCTAAATGTGAAAAGAAATTATCGTAAATAACTATCGAAAAAATATACTACTACCGTCTCCTAGTTATTGTCACATCTGTAGACACATTTCATACGAAGAAATGCAGCTGTGTGGGTTGTGTAAATAAGAGTTGAACGCCCTTGTGTAATGGGTAGCCGCTTGGCATGAGGTCAAATTACAGTCGAATCCACGGTATTCACTTATGCTCAAATTAGGAAAAGTATCAATATACCTCCGTCCCCCCATGTGTCGGACATCTATTTGATAAATAAATTCATTTTTTTTTAATCATATCACCCCAAGCAAGGCATTCCACTGCCACTATAGCGATTGGGTATAGGAAATGTCAGAAGGAGGGTGATAGACGAGTTAGGATGTACATAGAGAGAGAGTTGGAGAGAATAGATGCAAGTTAGTGTGTTAGGAGGTGTCTATTGACCCTACATTTAAACTCCTGGAGATTGTAGCCGTCAGGCAAGCAAGCATGCGGAAGGGAATTCCACAGGCGGGAAGTGCGAGAAAAGAACAACATTATTAAAGAACGTGAACAATAAAAGAATAATATATAATCGTGTCACCCCAAGCAAGGCATTCCACTGCCACTATAGCGCAGGGGGTTACATAGAGCGATTGGGTATAGGAAATGTCAGAAGGAGGGTGATAGACGAGTTAGGATGTACATAGGGAGAGAGTTGGAGAGAATAGATGCAAGTTACCGCGTTAGGAGGTGTCTATTGACCCTACATTTAAACTCCTGGAGGTTGTAACCGTCGGGAAAGCAAGCATGCGGAAGGGAATTCCACAGGCGGGAAGTGCGAGAAAAGAAGCTGTTGGAGTAGAAATTGCGGTTACATTTCATTGATTTCCCTGTAAAAGTGTGGGACCTAGTTGCCAATCTAGTATCTCGTGCAAAGTCACACCTGGGGGGCACCAGTGATTTAAGTTCATCAGAGCAGAAGCCATGAAAGTATTTATAGAAGAGGCACAGGGAAGCCACGTCACGCCGATGAGAGAGTGACTGCAGGCGGTCAGCTATGTCGGTATCAATCACATTACAGATTCTTCGCTGTATTTTGTCAAGAACCCCAAGGAGAATAGCAGGGGCACCTGACCAGATGTGGCAGCAATATTTAAAACACGGGCGGATGGTAGATTTATATAGGTGCAGGATAGATTCAGACGGAAAGAATTTCCGGGGCCTGCACAGAGAGCCGACTTTCATAGCAGCGGATTTAGCAATGGATTCGACGTAGTCATTCCACTTGAGGTCCGCTGAGAGTGTCAGGCCAAGGAGGCGTAGTGTTTTACTCTCTGGGAGGCAAGCCTGGTCCATGCTAATGGGAGGGAGGTGCGGTTGTCTGTGGTGGTTAATTGACAGCAGCTTCGTTTTGGAAGAATTGAATTTTACGAGACATAGTTTACTATTGAAAAGATTTTTAACGTAATATTTATTCGCAAGATAGAAAAATGAATTGTTCATATAACCCAAAATATATTTTGGATGTAAATAATTCATAAAGGGTTTATAACACTTCAATAAAAATCACAAATCCTTCGCTAATAAGTAACAGATTTTATTATAATTTTTAATTTTTTTTTTTTGGAAACGGAACAGTCATCAAGATATTAGCTATTGAAATATAAGCGTGTTTTTTTTTAATTTTATTTAGGAAATTGCAGCTATGTTATCGGTGCAGAAAGAGGAATCAGCGCGCAGAGTTCAAATTCTGAGCTACTTTATTGCGTTTACTTTCGCACAAATGTCCCTTTGAAAAAATATGAATCGGCTTCTTCTACTTCATCCGCAGTTATGGATTAATTTGCAAGTTAATTTGCCTGGCAGAAAGTTAAATAGAATGCTAAGAAGAGCGTTCATCTCTGATTGAATATTTATAAGAACAGCTACTTACTCTATCGCTAGAACCGTAGAAAATTTTCAAACAGTTTCTTTAGTGCCACAAGTTCAGACATTTAGATCCCAAGCCCGTCTTGCTAGATTCACACAATTGATTCACCCTCATTCCCTACGAATTCATTTGTTAAAAATGGCTTTCCACCCCGATTGCATCTTTCCAATAACAGCTACTTATTTTATTGCTGCCTTTAAGAAAAATGTACAAAGGGGCACTATTTATTGTGCCACATGTTCAGAACCCGCCTTATTACCCACACAAACTTGAATCATCCTCCTTTCCTACATATTCCTTTCGTAAAAAAGTGTGTTCCCCTCCAACCGCAACTTCCAAAGCAGCTTTTTAATTAATCGCTACTTCCATGATAAATATTCAGAAAAGGCTGCAGTCTTTAGTTCCACCTGTTCAGACATTTATAGCCATAACCAGCCTTGCTACTTCCACGAAATTGAATCAGCAAAATTCCAAATGCATTCTTTTGGTAAGAGGAAATTTCCACTCCGATGAGAACTTCTCGAAAACATCTTACTTCTACCATGTCAAATGTTCAAACGACGTCCATTCTTTAGTGACACCTATTCAGATATTTGCAGCTAAGACCAGTCTTGCTATCACCACAAGATTTAAATCACACTGATTTTCTAAGCATTCGTTTGATAAGAATAGCGTTCCAATCCGATTTCATATTCCCCAAAACAAATTCTTACTCAGTCCATGCCAAATGTTCAGTCTGGCTTTACTATTTAATACAATCAAGTCAGAGCTTTGTAACCAAGACCCACATTGCTCCGTCCAATTGTTTTAATCACCCTCATTCTATACGTATTCGTTTGATAAATAGAGCGCTCAACGCAGAATGCATCTCCCTCAGAACAGCTAACTCAATCCCTATTTCCATGACAAATGCCGCCAATTCAGACCTTTACAACCTACACCACCCTTGCTACATCGACACGGTTAAATCACCATCATTTCCCCGGTATTTCTTTTGTAAAGAAAGTCGTTTTAACTAGATTGCAACTTCCCAAAGAACTTCTACTTACTAAATCTCCATTTCCATAGCAAATGTTCAGATGGGCGTATTTCTTTTTTTGCCACCAGTTAAAATCTTTACAGCAAATTCCTGCTTTGCTATATCCACGGTGTTACAGCACTCTCATTACCTATATATGCCATTGACATATGAAAATTTTTATTTTGAAAGAGTCTTACCAATAACGGATTTGCACGTACATGCCTCTCTGAACTCTACAATTACACAATCTTCACACCTATGGTCAATCATTATCTATCCACCATATCTTCGCAATCTATACATACGTTTTCTTTCTCTAACCTTCATATGTAGGTTCTTCAAAATGGCAGTAAATGTTGGACAATATAATCGAAGATAAAGAAAAAACTTGAAGGAGCTGAAATGTGGTTCTGCAGAAGAATGCTGCTAATATCATGGATTGAGCATGTGAGCAATGATGAGGTTTTGGATGGAAACAAAAAGGAAATTAATACTGAGCATCAGGAAGAGACACCTAAAGTTCCTGTGACATGCAATGAGGAAGGAGGGCTTGGAGGACCTGATACTAACAGGCTAGGTAGAGGGGAAAAAGAGACAGGGGAAAGCAACGGATAATATATTTGAAGGACCTGATCAGGTGGATGACGAAACGAGGATTGCGTGGTGTAACAGGAGAAGGCATGCTCAGAGCCACCAGGGATAGGGAGACGTGGAAAGCCATGATCGCTTACGTCCTGAAAGGACAAGGCACATAAAAGTAGAAAAAAAGAACCTTAATATCATATAGTTTTTTACTAACCCTCTACCTTGAATATTTCTTAGACCTGAATTATGTGAAATTTACTAAAACCAAAAAACAAACACTAATAATTTCTCATGTCTTCAGACGGCAGACGAACTGTTGAGTAAAACCAGGATTACACAAGCATTAACCCGTGAAAGTGTTCCTAAACCAACCAAATTTAAGTAATTGGACTTTATTGATCAAACATAAGCCTTAAATTAGAAGTTAAAAACTTTTTCCATAAACCAGTTTGACTGACAGAAGAGGAACGAATGAACCACATTTAATCAAAGTCAGACATGTTCCGCCTTTTGCAAATTCAACTATTTAAGTCCAGACCGGGGGTTTCTCTCCAAGCTAGGGTGATTATCTATCGCTTGGAGCATCCGCAAAAGGAAGCGTTCGGTTAAATATCGACGTAGACGTGGTCGCTAAGGCGACCGCCCCAGGCTCAAACCGCTGTAGGCTAACGTCAATGTTTGTTCACACACACACACACACACACACTCTTTCTTTCTTTCTTTTTTTCTTTCTCGTTCTCCATGTTTCTATCTTTCTTTATCACATTTACAAACATACACATATTTGAGCTGAACGCTAGGGAAATTAACTTCCTCTTTGTTTATTATATAGTATTATATTTTTATATATGTGTATGGCCTGAGATCGTTGGTTCTGTAAAAGTACTTATACGTACTGTAAATCTGATACCCCTTGATGAGAAAATCTCCCTACAATTCAAGTAGGGCAGTAATGTTTCGAAATAATGGAACAGCCATCTATGGATTCGACATTAAGTTCTGATTGAGATGAAGTTGATTGTTTACAATGCTTCTAACAATAAATAGTGACAACTGTGAATTTGGCTGCAAAACAACATTATATTTAAGGTAAAAAAAAAAAAACAACGCAAGAGCGGAATACACCAGATCCATAGTTAATAAAGAATAACCCAGAAATATCTATACCCATTAATGAAAAAGAATTACATACCTTTTAAGAATTGGTTTATTTTTTATAATCAGTCAGTCAGTATCAGTGCCATACGTTATACACGCGATTATGTCTCCGAAAGAGAGATGAATGTCTGGGCAGAAAAATTTTCCTACAGTAGATTGCAATTACTTTCTGCGATGGAATGGTTGCCAACCAACGCTAAAGAATCCACTTTGTTCTGCTATATAACCAATAGCTGAAGGACTAAGAGACGGATTAATACTTTTCCCAAAATGTATTTGAGCTAATGTGAATGCAAATAATTCAACCGCAATTTGAACTCGGCTCTCCGATTTCTCGTTCGGAGCCGATATCTACTAAAATACGGACATCCGTTTTTATAATATATACCGACAAAAATACAGTCATTTAATAGAAGAATTTGCTGAACTGCAACAAAATAATAATGAGTTTAAAAGGCCTTTGAGCTTATTGTTCAAGGATTTAATAGAGGTACTTGCACAAGAATACATTGTAAAATTTCATTAATCTCAAAAAAGAATTTACGTTAACTACTGATGTGCGGGATGTTCATTGTGGTGCAGTGGATATCGGCTCGGAACGAGAATCCGGTAGCCGAGTTCGAATTCCAGTTGAATCCATTGCATTCACTTACGCACAAATACCCTTGGGAAAGGTATTAATCCGTCTCTTCCCTCCAGTTATGGGTTAAATAGCAGGACAGATTGGGTTCTATAGCCTTGGTCGGCAACCAGTCTACCGAGGAAAGCAATGGATACCTACTGCGGGATAATCTTCTGCCCAGTAAGTTATGTCTCTTTCGAAACATGATCGCCCAAGCGTGTATCACGTATGGCACTTAACTGACTGATGTGCGTGAGCAAGCTGTTTCTGTAACTTTATCGCAAAAAGACCATCTAATAGTGTGCTTTCAATATATTGACTACTGCTCATGTGTCTTAAAACAATTCAATACAACAAATTGTACCTGGCTTTCTTTTCCGTATGCATGTTAGACTTAGGCCATTTACCAGAAGCTCATAAAAAGGTTGCAATGATTTCACTAATAGTACCTGTACCGTATATTAGGTATTCAGTGGTTTTTGAGTTTGAGCTTTGTTTAACGGCATATTAACCTCTGTGGGTTATTTAATGCCAAAAAAGTAGGGTTTCAAGGTATTCCTTTTTAATGTTCAGTTATAGTGAGAAGGTTGATTTAGTCAGATTTTAATTAAATTTTTTTGTTTTTGTTCTTTTTTATTTTAGAAAAATGAAAATGTTTTCTAGTTTTTTATTAAAACATATTTTGCCGAGAATAATGTTTCCTTCTAAAATGTGTTCTGGTAATAATTTTTTCTTCAAAAATGAATTGTTGGTAATATTTTTCCTTAAACATGTATATTTTCCTGTAAAAATCTATTTTTATGCATATATATTTCTATAAAAGTGTATTTTTATACCTTCATAGTGTTTTGACTCCAGTTTGGGGGGTTAACTATTTACCCATAGCTGGGACCCTAACAGATGCTACCAATCCGGGTCAGGGTGAACTTGAGAACAACAGCAATGAAGAGGTGGTTCCATGCTCCTCACAACCTCCCAATCAGAAGCCTTGCTGCCGGATGCAGTTTACCGTCATACCCAAAAGAACTGTATTTAGTGGTAAAATAATTAATACGTGAATGACACTGATATTCTCAAAAGCATTTAACCTATCGGTATAATGTTTTTGGTACTTCGGCGTCGGTTGTGATGACGTCGTCATGTGGTCAGTGTGATAGGCAATAGGATCTCTAAGTATTTGCTGTAGAGTGATTTGGTCGAAGGAAAGAGACCAGCGTAAAAACTGGAACTAAATTAATAAGTTAGCATTAGAAACACATTGTTAAAATCATGCAAAATGAAACCTTAGCTGTAGAGTTTTGCTTCGCAATATTTTTTTCACATATGGACAACTTTTACTTTATTTTGGAAGTAAATCTAATTTAATGAAAATAAAATTTGATTTAAAAGCTAAATTATATGGAATATTTATGTACACTAGTTAAATAACTTATAATAAACTATTTTAAAATATTTGAAAAATGTTTTTATCCCCACGAAATATGTAGCCATCCATGATTGTTAATTATTTGTCATATTATCGCCAATTTTACTTTAATATTTTTCAAAGCTTGCATACTTCAGTTGGCAACCAAATTGCAAATTTAAGTTTCACATTTGTATTAAAAAAAGATAGCTTCTTCTTTACAATCTTTACACGTATTTTTTGCTGTTAAAAGTCGAAAAAAATCTTAATAAATTATGAGATTGCTGCAAAAGTAACGTCAGTCTTTCAGAACTAACAGTTTTAATACCTTTCACCTTGTCACGATGACGTTTTTACAAAACCGAAATAAATTTCTTGTGGCAAGATGGTTTATATATTTACCCTCAGAGTGGTTTTACTGGTGAAGTGGTTATCTATCTATCTATCTATCTATCTATCTATTTCATTCAGTAATGAATTTGAACACTCTCAGCTATTGGCGTATGTATATAACACGCTAAAATCCGCCTTTTTCTCCCGAGCGTCCATACATAAGAAGTAGAATCACTGACTGATGTCAGTTCGGTCTGGTTTCAATTCTAGCTAGAAGCATTCGAATGTCTAACTGTGATGAGCTGTGATACTGCGAAACAGATCTGTGTGCGGATGACTATATATATATATGTATATACTATTTACGCTCTCACACCCTGATTGAACACTCTGGAAGAATGGTAGACTTTGAAAAAACAGTATCTACTCTGGCATGTACGCATCGCCCATTCAGTAATAGATTAGAGCACTCTGGCTATTGGGCGGGTATAATGACAATATACACGCTAAAAAGTCTGCCTTCTTCTACCGAACGCCCATAGCCCGGAGGTAGAATCGCCGACTAACGCCAATTCGGTCGGGTTTCAATCCTGGGTTAAAAAGCAATCAGAGTCTAACCATACTGATGAGCTGTGATACAGCGAAACAGATCTGTCTCCAGATGACTATATATATATATATATATATATATATATATATATATATATATATATTTATTCTGACAGAATAAATTGTAAATTTATCCCCAAGCATTTTATTTATTGTAAACTAGAAACACCTAAAATAAATCTTGACTATTCGGAATATTTTATATGTAGTTGAAAATATTCATGAGATAAATCCTTGGTACATTCACTTTCCATTTTCATTAGCTTTTATTTGAGCAGCTACTCTTAGTCGCACGGAACTAAGAGATATTTCTAAAAAGGTTTGTTTCATCAGCAAATGGTTCTTGATTCTCCTAGTGATGCAAAAACCGTATTCTAAATATAGACACGCACAATACCCTATTTTCATGGTATATATTAAACACATATCTAATTTAGTTTCGATCTCTCAGTAAAAGAGGAAATAATTGTCTCATTATCCAATGACTACACATTCAATTCTCATTTCTACTACCAGTACAAATAATAACAAAGCATCACATTAAGAGCAAGGCAAAAAAAAAAAAAAAGACATAAAATTAAAATTAGCGAATGTCACGAACGAGTACGCATGATTGGGTGGGAACTGTGCAAACGCTTTTATTAAATATAATCTGTTGCTTTTAATGCATATCCCGAAACTCTGAGAAATAATCCAAAGAACATGCAATATTATTGGCTTCAACCTTGCATGCTAGATATCGCGCTAGGAAGGCATGATGGTCGGTTGAAACTGTTAAATGTAACCGTAAATTTCATTTTAATTTTTTTCTGTCAAAACTTACTGCCAGTAGATCTCTTTTCAAGATTCTTGTTTTCCTATCAAGTAAAAATCAAAATCAAATAAATACAAATAAAAATGCAACATAAAACCTCTTATTCTGTCTCCTTGAATCCTGTTCATTTTATTGTTCTTTCTCCTTGGTAAATTTTCCTCAGTTTCCTTCTGGCTGTTCTGTACACTAAGATTTTCAAAGATTTAAATGCAACGCCAATCGTCATCTTCTGTCTCCTTGAATCCTGTTCATTTTATTGTTCTTTCTCCTTGGTACATTTTCCTCAGTTTCCTTCTGGCTGTTCTGTACACTACGATCTTCACAGATTTAAATGCAACGCCAATCGTCATATTGTGTCTCCTTGAATCCTGTTGTTTTTATTGTCCGTTTTCCTCAGTCACATTTTCTCAGTTTCCATCGAACTATTTTTCTTTCTTCTCAGTAAACCTTTAGATCTTCGTGGTTTCATTGCTTTGCTTGAGCAGAGATAGTTTTAAAAAGCATGAACTAACCATGTAAACAATTAGTACATACACTATTCAAACTCTGTATTTTTTTAATCGTGTCGCCCCAAGCAAGGCATTTTACTGCCACTGTTGTGCAGGGGGTTACATAGGAGGAAGGTTATGAAAAGTGAGAGGTTGCAGGGGGTGTCAGGAAGAGAGTAGGAGAGGGAAGAGATTACTGATAAGAGTGGGGTGGACGAGGAGGAATGTTATGAGGAGTGAGAGGTTGCAGGGGATGTCAGGAAGAGAGTAGGAGAGGGAAGAGATTACTGATAAGAGTGGGGTGGACGAGGAGGAATGCTATGAGGAGTGAGAGGTTGCAGGGGTGTCAGGAAGAGAGTAGGAGAGGGAAGAGATTACTGATGATAGTAGGGTAGACGAGGAGGGATGTTATGAGGAGTGAGAGGTATAAATAAAGACAAAATTCTTTCCTTTCTTAAGATTCAAACAGTTAAAGCAGGCCAAGCCAGATGACTAGATCGACTTCTTATAAACGAGGTGAAAAAAGCTCAACGGGTGAATGATTTCGCATTAAAATTGGACACAAAATAAACATTAAAGGAAATAAATAAAAAACTAACGAGTGGAACATAAAGACAATTGCTGTGTCCGTTGTTAGTAAAACCCCAGGAAAAAGTCTGGAAGCACTTTGAAAAATGAGGAAAAGAATTAGAAATCTGAATAAGTGAAAACATCAATGACTCATCTGATAACAAAATATTAAAGAGAATGCTGAAGCAAAGACGTGAATTTCCAATGAGTATTTTTTTAAATCAATTCATCCCAAGCAATGCGATGCCACTAATACGGAAACGCTTAGTTTTGAAGGTGAATTAATATTTTTTAGAAGGCCCCGAAAAATATTTAAAAGGAGACAAGGGATCAACCTGTACTCTTGTTCATGAGGTCAGAGAGGATCGTTAACATTTAACTCCAAAGTAAGAAGCCGGAAGAGAGTTCCAGAAGTAAGAAGTGCGAGAGATGAAACACTTGGTTAAATCAAACCATTCCAAATGTAAAAGGATGAGACCGAGCTGTCAAGCTATCAGTAGCCCTAAATTTGTAATATCAAGGTGTTATCATAGAAAATATTCATAGAAAAGACAATTCGAAGCTACATTAGCATAGTGGGGAATGATATATGTCAAGACAAGTAACATGCTGATTCTTCTTTGAATTTTAGAAAATATCGAGACATTACGGAAAGACTAGACCAGGTGTCACAGAAATATTTAACTTTCTTTCTTTCTTCCCCACGCCATATATATATATATATATATATATATATATATATTAATAATTACTTTATTTTTAAACCCGTCTTTAAAAACCCCACCCAGTATAAACGCGGAGGGGAAAAATGGAAATAAAAAAAGAAACAAAGTACTTAAACATACGTCAAAGTACACGTTAAAAGAAAAAAAATCCGAGACTAGAACCCTCACACTAAACCGCTCAATACAATAGTAGAGGAAACAAATAAGAATAAATCTAACCTAGAGCCAACGGACCTACCAAGGTTTCACCTAACGGATCGTCAGGACAAGTCGGCAAGCCGATGAACCTACCTAGGTTTCACCGATTTGCCCTGATGATCCGTTAGGTGAAACCTTGGTAGTTCCGTTGGCTCTAGGTTAGATTTATTCTTACCTATATATATATATATACGCATCATTCATTCAGCAATGAATTAGAACACTCTCAGCTATTGGGCGTGTGTATAATGATAATGTACACGCTAAAAAGTCTGCCCACTTCTACCGAGCGCCCACTTCTACCGACTGACGCCAATTCGGTCGGGTTTGAATCCTAGTTAAAAAGCAGTATTATGTCTAACTGTACTGGTGAGCTGCGAAATAGATCTGTCTGCTGCGGATGACTATACGTTTAAGGCAACTCTTAGAGGCAACACACACACACACACACACACACACACACACACACACACACACACATATATATATATATATATATATAAGATACGAAACAAAAAATAATTTTTAAAGAAAATTGTATAGAGGTGTTTGCATTTGCATACATGGATTAATTATGAAAAGTAGTTTATTTTAATTGCTTGTGTTTAATAAATCTTTTTACCGATTTTAAGCTTAAAAATCAGGTCTAACTATGGGACTGAATTTTATCTTTTTCTTTTCGGCCCCATGTCATTAAAATCTATGAAAAGTTTTACTATCGCTCAGCTAATGTTTGATCATTTTATTAGCAATGTATGAAATTGCCACGTGAATGTTTATCACTTGTTTCTTTTACTGAGAGTGTCAGTCAGTTAAGTGTCATACATGATACACGCTTGGGCGATCATGTCTCGAAAGAGACATGACTGACTGGGCAGAAGATTATCCAATAGTAGGTTGCTATTGCTTTCTGTGGTAGACTGGTTGCCAGCCAAGGCTATAGAACCCAATCTGTTCAATTATTTAACTCATAAGAGGGTTT
Organism: Ascarosepion bandense; assembly: GCA_037127315.1. Taxonomy (NCBI): domain Eukaryota; kingdom Metazoa; phylum Mollusca; class Cephalopoda; order Sepiida; family Sepiidae; genus Ascarosepion; species Ascarosepion bandense. The sequence continues at coordinate 993,742 of JBBBDQ010001434.1, forward strand.
GGTTTGGTTTGGTTTGTTTTATGGCATATCAACATCAATGGGCCATTTAATGCCGACGAGATTTTTACAATAGATTTGTATAAATAGAATATACTTTCTTTGTAAAGTGGGCTTCGTTGAGAGTTAGAAACATTAATTGTAATATTCTTTCCTTAATGTATTTTTGTTGGTAACGTTTTTCATTCAAATATGTTTTGTTGGTAAATATTTTTCACTAAAAAAAGTTTTGTTGGTAAATTCTTCCATAGCATTTTGACCTCGGTTTAGGAGTTAACTATTTGCCCATAGCTGGAACCCTAGCAGGTGCTACCATTCCGCGTCAGGATGTACCTGGGAACAACAGAAATTAAGAGGCGGTTCCATATTCCTCACAACCTCCCAATCAGAGGCCTTGCTGCCGGATCCAGTTTACGGTCATACCCAGGACCCCTTAAGAAGGAAAAGACGGATTAATAACTTTCTCAAGGGTATTTGTGCGTAAGTGGTTGTATGGAAATCAACTGGAATTCGAACTCGGAATTATTTTATTTGAAAATGTTTAAAATAGCGCTTGCTCTAAATACAGGAAGCGATGTGTAAATTGTCGCCATTCCATATTTTTAAAAATTTCACGCATGCGCAGATTGTTACAGATTTTATTGACTTTACAGGAATGTACTGTCAGTTATGCATGGTCTGTGACAAAAATAGCATCGTGACGCAATTCGGATCACCAGATATTCGAAAAGATATTCTGCATTTGTGGCATTCAAGCCAGAAGATCCAGTACGGACATTTCAGGATGTTTAAATGTCAATCTCTGTACATTGCTGAGGATTCGGAAAGAGATAAATGAGTCTAATGATGATTACGAATGTGCTTGGAATTACCCTTAGTATGATGACCTTATACCTCTATTCATCTTGCCACAGAGTCTCAAGCTCAAAACTCATCTACTTTGAGGAGATAGTGCTGCCCTGGGTGAAGAGGATGCCTGATGGCAACAGTACTCCGCACCATGTCACACATGCATTAGAACTTACTGGTGTATGTTAGACAATTTCTGCAACCACATCACCCCTGACATCTTGGCACCTGACTCCCCAGATTGCAATTGCCTTGATTCTTAAGTATAGAGTGACGTTGAGCTAACAATACTTCTAACACCAAAGACGAACTGAAAGCAAAGATTATAGCAACATTCAGTACATGAAACAAGGACACCGTCTAAAGGAGTTGCAAGAGATCCCGAAGTTGTCTGGAGGCCGTGGTTGCAGCAAACAGCGATTTTCTTGAATAAATTTACTCTTTAGTATTTCAGAATATTTTCGTGTAATTTTAGTAAACATATAAGTAAAAATGAGATATTAGTTATTTTAATTTTTCCATATATTAGACGACAATTCATCCATCGCACCCGGTATACTGTAACTTTTTCTTCCATGCATATTATAAACTATAAAATTTATTTTGTAGCCGATTCGAACCGGGCAGTTTGTTAAACAAGTGTTAAATAATATTGAAATTAGCTTATAATATATTATAATTATTATACATGACAAACGCCTTCTTTTTCAACATTTCCAAGATTGAGATAAGTGTTATAAAAGATTGGCTGTTATGCTTGTAAAAATGAGGCATATGACAGATAGTTTGATATTTTCCGGTCATTTGTTGATAGGTCTGTAACACTAGACAAGCCCGAAAAAAATAATTACATGAAGCACACAATTCAACTCGAAACGAGCAGAAACCGTATTACCGTTACAAAAAGCGAACATTACGTTGTAACATTATTGCCCTGGACACTATATTCTTAACCTTTTTAAGTTCAGGATAAATCCTTATCTGTCATTCATATACTCGTGTTATTCACTTTATACTTCATACCTCCTCATATGTCTATTGTGTCTATTCTCCTCTATTGTGTCGAGGCTCGTACCATGTGACATCCGATCGCCCGGATGTATAAAAGACAATGTGCGCTTAGCACGGGGGTCGTCATTAACACGGATTTCGGGAAGTAACACCAACTATTGCGAGAGACTGTAAATATTGCATATACATCTTGGTTGTAGCACTCTGTTAATAAAGTAATTTAGCTACATTTCTCGATGTATCTCTTCATTCCACGATACAACAACCACACACCTTATTCAGTAACCATCTAACATCGATGGTTTTTAGGAATTGTATTAGTCACGGGATGTGCGTTGTGGTGCATTGGATATCGGCTCGGAACGAGAAATCGGGGAGCCGAGTTCGAATTCCAGTTGAATCCATTGTATTCACTTACGCGCAAATACCCTTGGGAAAGGTATTAATCTGTCTCTTCCTTCCAGTTATGGGTTAAATAGCAGGACAGATTGGGTTCTATAGCCTTGGTCGGCAACCTGTCTACCGCAGAAAGCAATGGCAACCTACTGCGGGATAATCTTCTGCCCAGTCAGTCATATCTCTTTCGAGACATGATCGCCCAAGCGTGTATCACGTATGGCACTTAACTGACTGATTAGTCACGGCCTTACGGACTTGTCACTTTGAAACAATAATTCCTGAAAAATCTATGAAGTTATGGAAATTTAAGCATGACCAGTGCCTAGTTGAGCAAACGATTGGGAATACCAAGTGTTGTAAGTTTGGTTACAAAGGTGGTTTAACAGATAACTTCTTAAAGAGTAGAGTTCTAGTTTTTGTTGGGTTTGTTATATACATTCACGCGGAAATCCTTTTGAGAAAGGTAAGATCCCACGTTTTCTGCAACCAGATTTGTGCTAACTGGTAGGAAGAAGGAAATTACTGGAAAGTAATTGAAACTCACCTAAAGCGAGCCGAATGCGTAATGATTCTTAATCTTATGTCAATGACTTTTCCACTGAGCTCCTCTTTTAATGCATTCTTCTCGAATTTATATTTGATTTGTGGTCATCAGAAGAGAATGTGCACCGTTTCTGGGCCTTCCTCTCCTAAGGAATTTCACCAGTAAATCATGATTATATCCGAATCCATTAAGACAACCTCATCCCCTTTATCAGCTCTAGAATTCACCAAATCATGGTTTTCTGTTAATAATTCTGATAATACGGCTGTGCTTCAGTCCTCAATTTGACCCAGAAGTAGCAATGGAAGTACTACAAAACAAGTGGGCATAATTATTTAGTTCAAACCGAAGATTTTGAAGAGATTCTTAAGAAAGAGGTACAAGTTTCGCAAGTTACGAAAACACCACCTCAAACTCGAAAAATAATTTTTTTTTTTTGTAGGTGGAATACAAAAAAATTAAAGCTATGAGCAAGAACGGCAACTTCTATCTAAGACAATTGATAGGAAGAGTAATTTAAAATAATCTCCTTCGTATTCAGTTCACCATATCTATTGTGTGTTAAAAACGTCAGTTTACTTTTTAACTCAGTAGCTAAATTTTTCCAAAATGAATTAAGTTTGGTGCTCCTTATTCTAAATTGAATAAAAAAAAGAACGAACCTGCAACATAAATCTTTGTAAAAAGAAAACCAAAAACGTATTAAAGTTCTTAATTGGGCTCTAATCTGTAATATCTTATTTAATTTCCTAACTAATTTAGAGCTGCACCTTAAATTAAAGTATTTAAACTGATTTTTTTGTGGTACAGAACTTAAGTATTGCTTTAAAAGTAATAATTTATTTTTTGCTTGGCATAATCTGCGAAAATCTTGATAGGTCATAAAAAAATAAAAACAATGTGATTGATTTACTAAGCGCCAACTAGATGAAATACAAAGCCAAAGGTATGCGGCACTTCGTGAGGATCGATCTCACTACACATTGTAAGAGGCTCCTAGCAAGACAAGCATGCTAACCTTTATACTACGTCGGGTTACCCGAATAACAAATAAAAAAATCTACATAGTTTTTCTTTGAAACTAGACTTTTTCTTTTCTCTATCTTCCAGGCATAGCATTATTTATGTAATAGGTTTCCTAAAAAGAAAATGTTCCTTAGATGCGGGGTCATAAAATAGATTCAGTTCTTGTGCAGTAAGGCGAACGTAGTCAACATTCAAAATGTAAAAATCGGGGAATGTTTTATTTTTTCAAATTGGAAATGCGTGCTAAAACCTGTATTAGCTTCTGAAAAATAGTCTTGTTATATTAGAAATCTAATCTAAACTTATTTATAAATGGAACTTTGTGTGTGTGTGTGTGTGTGTGTGTGTGTGACCGTGTCTGTGTATACGTTACCTATAGACTACGAAACGACTGAACTGATTTCCTTGAAAATTTACACAGTTGTACTATAAGTGTCTGCGAGTGTTCTTAGCTAGGTTTTGTGTCGAGGTATCCCCGATAAATATCGAAAATCGATAATCGAAAAAAATCGGGTTATAGAAGGAGTGGTCCGACTTTAATCAAATTTGATAGACTCATAGACAAAGACATAAGAAACGATATTCAGAAGTTTCAAGGTTGCAGTTCTTACAATAGTGCAGAAAATCCATAATATATATATAAGGCAAGCTGTTTGTGTGTGTGTGTCTGTTTATCTGCTTGTATGTTTGTATTTTTTTCAGCCCTTTTTTTTAGTTTTTGTTTCTGGTTCGGCTCTGAGTAGGTATAATTGTAGTTCTTAGTCTCAAACATGATAGCATTTAATCAGAGGACTTATTTAGCCTTCAAAATTCAGTTTACGACAAAAAAAACTTATTTGATATCGATACCAGGAAATCAAACTTTGAATTTACATCCATTCATTTTTCTTTCAGTCTACGGTTTTGCTTTAACTGGAAACAACTATTGCTTTTTAGTCTTTCGTGCCAACGTCCAAAGAGTCTGAGTTCCAGGACGATGGATTAGTTTTCAAGCTTTCATTACACACGAGCAACGCCGGTCTATACTGCTAATATTAGTATAGGTTTGCACAAAAGCACAAAAGCACATGTACTGCAAAAACAGTACTTACTAGTTATGTCCATCCAGAGATTCTTGATAAAATTACTAACTGAAAATGAGACTAATTTCGGCAGAATATCACAACTATTAAACGACTAGTGAGAATCGAACTCACTGCATAATAATCAACCCTAATAGCTCTCTCACCTCTTCACAAAGCCGAAGCATATGTCTCGAGTTGATTGTTGAAATCATTGGCAACTGAACAGCGATCGATGTGTTTGCAACTGCCGGTGAGAAGAACACTGGATGCCGTTTGCTTAATCCAATGCACCGGAAGGGAATAGAGCAATAAATAAATTAGGGTTTAATAAGATTCATGGTGTTTCACGGGGTGCAACTAGGGGAATAGAATTTATTTGAGACAGAGAAAGATGAAAGGCAACACGGAAGCAACCAAGCGGGCACTGAATTTCAGAACCAGCTACTTTTATAGATCTCAAGAACCCAACCGTAACTTAATAAATGTGTGTCTCATTAAAGATGTGGTATATATATATATATATATATATATATATATATATATATATATATATATATGCACGATCAAAAAACGAAATGCATTCACTTTTCGAATCAGCCCGATTTGTCAGGAAGGCACGCTGTCAAAGGCCGAGTTATGAGAGAAATTGAATAAACCGACTCGTTCGTAGATGATTGTGACCCCGAGGGTCTGAGCATATTGACCTTGTTCAAAGGTTTGATCTGGATAGGTGACACGCTCAATCCTTGATACTGTAAATAAAGGCATAACAGTCTCTGTGGTTGTTGAAGAAAAACAAATAAACCTGTGTTAGTGACTTCAACAGAGATGTGCTAGCCACCTTAACAAACAGAAACACTCGAAATACTAGAGCATCGATCCCGGCCAGAAGCAAATGGATGCGTCTAGCCACACTGATGAGCTGTGATACAGCGAAACAGGCTTGTATGTGGATGACTAATATATTATTCTCTCATTACGGTTGAGCTCTCCAGAGAAGAGAATGTTAAAAACAGTTTCCACTTCTGCTATATGCGTGACTCTTCAGAAATGAATTGAATTCTTTCGGTGACTGCCGTATGTATACACTTCTTGTATACAGCACGTTAAAATTTCCCTTCTCTGATTCCATGCGCTTATGGCTTTGGGAGTAGCGACTCCGACTGACATCAGATCTGTCGAGTTCCGATTCCAGCCAGAAGCAAGTGGATGTGTATAGTTACGCTCATGAGATGTGATACAGCGAAACAGGCTTGTATGTGGATGAATTATATATATATATATATACAATACTTCAAGCACTTGTTAATGGATACTGGTATTTGAGTAGACGCCCTCTTTTATGTTAAACAGTATATATTTCGTCTACAATACTGTTCACGCGAGAAAAATTATCAAAGAATGGATGTTCTTTGTTTTGAACATATTTCGGTTACAACAACCGTTAATGGTGGCTTTTTTAAAGTTTTCATTTAATTTTACCTGTTTATTACATGTTTTGTTTCTTTTTTTATGAACATTTTCAGTCTAATAATGTTTTGCTTCTTACGTTCTTGTGAGACATCATGCTGCGAGGAAGAGGTCGCAACTTTGTCTCCTCACTACGCATTGCTATTCATTGATGTCACCGGGGTCCTGCCTTCACTTGTCTGGTTCCGCTGCTTCTTTAGAAATTTTTTTCTTGCGGTGATGGTTTCTGAGTTGTCTACTCTGGGTTCCTGTCAGGGCATGGCTTCGACTATTGACCCGCCGTCCCACAAAACCAGCAATGGGGACGACGGTCCTCTGCCACTACTCGAATTTTCCAACCCCGATACGTTAAAATGTCGGGGATGTCGTTGAAGCTCATGCGGTTCATTGTCACATTCAGGACTTCATCACCACTAGCAATAACTGTTTTGCTTTTGGCTAACCTGCCTTCCTCTACCCGTCCCTGATGCGTGAAAAAGGCCCCCAAATGATCATCAAAGATGTTCAATGGAACGCCATGAAGTGTTATTTTCTTCTTCCGTTTGCCCATATACTCCGTTTGTAACCTCACGGACTTGGGAGTAAAATTACTTCCAGTTAATTTTTAGCTTCCTACACGTTAGCCAACAGGATGTCCTACATGGTATTTAGCCTTCTGGTCAACACGTAAATTATTACTTTTAAAGCAATACTAAAGTTCTGTAACACAAAGAATCAATTTAAATACTTAAATTTAATGTGCAGCTCTAAATTAGTTAGTGAATTAAATAAAATATAACTGATTAAAGCACAATTAAGAACTTTAAGAAATAATACGTTTTTTTTACGAAAATGTATGTTGCAACAGGTTCGTTCTTTTTTTATTCAATTTAGAATATGGTGAGCCAAACTGAATCCATGTTGGAAAATAGAAAATGTCATTATTAAAAGATATTCTCCTCGGGCTTCTCGACAAGGTACAGCGGAGAGTCTGTAATGTGATCGATACCGACTTGGCAGACCGCCTGCAGTCTCTCTCTCACCGGCGGGACGTGGCTTCCCTGTGTCTCTTCTATAAGTACTTTCACGGCTTCTGCTCCGATGAACTTAGATCACTGGTGCCCCCTAGATACGAATTTGCACGAGAAACTAGATTAGCAACTAGATTCCACCCTTTTACAATGAAACCGATAAAATGCAACCGCAACTTCTACTCCAACAGTTTTTTTTCTCGCACTGCCCAGCTGTGGAATTCCCTTCCACATGATTGCTTCGCCGACGGCTACAATCCCCAGGAGTTTAAATGTAAGATCAATAGACACCTCCAAACACACTAACTCGCTCCCATTCTTTCAAACACTTTTCCATTCTGCCCAACCCTCATCCTCGGTATCCTTACCCATCTATCACCTTCCTTCTGACATTTCCTACATCTAACCACTCCTTCTCTCTACTTTCCCCTATGTAGCCCCATGCGCAATAGTGGCAGTGGAATACCTTGCTTGGGGTGAAATGATTATATTTTCTTCTTTTATTGTTCACGTTCCTTAATAATGTTTTTCCTTTCTCTCACTTCCCGCCTGTGGAATTCCCTACCGCATGCTTGCTTCCCAGACGGCTACAACCTCCAGGAGTTTACATGTAAGGTCAATAGACACCTCCTAACACACTAACTCGCTCCAATTCTTTCAAACACTCTTCCCATCTGCTCAACCCTCATCCTCGGTATCCTTAATTATCTATCACCTTCCTTCTGACATTTCCTACATCTAACCACTCCTTCTCTCTACCTTCCCCTATGTAGATCCATGCGCAATAGTGGCAGTGGAATGCCTTGGTTGGGGTGAAATAATTAAAACAAAAATCTTCTACAGAATCTTTTGGCTAGGATTGAAGTGTTGTTTGTGAAGTATAGTGAGTTATAGTATGAATGCCTCTATACATTTTCAGTTTTTGCGCTATTGAGGTTCTCTCGTTATATAAGATTAGTTCATGAAAGGGGTGGTCAAAAATTAGATACTGAGTTAAAAAAAATAAACTGACGTTTTAAGACACAAGAGATATGATTACGTGGTGAAACCGAATACGAAGAAGATTATTTTCAATTACTCTTCCTATTAATTTTCTGAAATAGAATCTGCTGTTCTTGGTCATGGATTTTATTTTTTGTATTCCACCTACCATGCCAGATAAGGAAAAAATATTTTTCATGTTTGAGGTGTTGTTTTCGAAACTAGCGAAACTTGTCCCCTCCGGAATCCCTTGGCAACCTTAGAACCAAACTAAATAATTATGCTCAGTTGCTTTCTAGTGCTCCTGTTGCAAATTATGATATTTTTATTTCCGATTATATATTTTTATCAGATTTTTTAAAAGTAAGGCATGGTTTAGTGATTTCTAAACCGGATTGAAGGGCTGGTGTAGACTTAATGGACTTCACAGAGTATGTTGAGATTTTATCAATTTGAAATGATCCATCGACATTTATAAAATTAAGCCCTGCTGAAAAATGTGATGGAACCATTTCAATAGAAATAACATGCAAGAAAAAACTATTGAACTGAGTTAAAAGTGGGATACTTTCTGCCGAAATCTCTGATAAATTATATCTTCTGGCTTAATCAGACCCCACCTTTATGGTTTTCCAAAAAGTAGCGTTAAGAACCATATTATCTATGAAAGGGTCATCACAACATAAGGTTGCCAAATGGCGTGCTAAACTGCTACAAACTGTTTTGAAGCACTACAGATCATTTACCAAAAAAAGATTCATTTTCATTTGTTGGGCCGATTAATGGTTGTCCTTTTGGCAAGTTTATGTGTTCATATGATACATGCTTCTTGTTTAGTTGTTTTCCCCTGATGGAAACAATTAATATTAGGAGCGATTTTCTTTATCGCAGTCCTTTGTCATTTCCAGATGTTCCTGGAGTAATTTTCTTGGAATTAATGAAGTTTGTAACTTAATCTATTGATTTTATTTTCGACAACAGTCAGCTTGACAGGGTAGTAATGGGCTCCCCTTTGGGTCCTGCGTTGACTAATATATTTGTTGTATTTTTTAAAGAAATCTTTTTTAACTAATGATCCATTTTGTCCCTCATTTTATCGTTGCTATGTTGATGATATATTGTTTATTTAATGATGAAGCTAAGGCTGATTAATTTCTCTCCTCCCTTAATAATCTTCAGCTTTCTTTGAGGTTTACTATAAAGAAAGATGTTATTTTTAAATTTTCTTTCCTTGATGTATTGGTGCCACCTTCACCAACATCTTTGTGTTTGTCAGTGTATAAAAAGTCTACTTTTTCGGGTTTATATACTCGTTGCGATGCTTTTAGTCCTGAGAAGCGTAAGATCAACTCCTAAAAACTTAAACGCAGAGGGCAGTGGTGATCTGTTCTAAAGAGTTTCTCAGATTAGTTTTATAACGAGAAATATCTGCGATAATGGGTATCCACCCACTGTGGTCAATTCGGTGATTCGTAACAAAATTGCTGTCTTCAGAAAGATTGAACCAATAGTTATTGTTAAATGTTCGGTGTATTTAAGACTTCCATGGATTTCAGAAAAGGGTAATAACCTAACTAGGCAAATTTCTTCTGATGCGCAGAAGTGTTATTTTTCTGCCGAGATGTGTATTGTGTTTGTACTAGATCTGTTCTGTCTTCAAGTTGTAAAGACGTTCTCCCCCCCTCATCAAATAAATTCTGTAGTTTATAAATATGATTGCGGCTGCGGTGTCAGTTATATAGAGAGAATCACTCAGCGGGGCTTGATAACAGAATCAAACAGCATGTTCCACTGCATATCAGGAATTATACCTGGCAAAAAAAAAAAAAAAAAAAATGAAGTTATCCGTAACACTTATTGTCTCTTTATTTGTGAAGATCTTATAAAGAATCGAAAGAGGGCTATGGAGCTTAATCTAGACTGGTTTTCCGTATTGACTAATTCAAATTTGAAGACAATTTAGAATTTTTGCAGAGAAGTTATTTTTGGCTAGCTTTATATTTTTAATGGTTGTGTGAATATCTAGTGTAAATTAAATGTCTTAATTTTATCTACCGTGTTTGTCTATAGTTCTTAGCACGCTTTTGTCTGCATTGTTTTGTGTTAAATACGTTGTCTGTGTTGTTGAGTTTTTGGGGTTGACGTAGGGACCCCATAAGTATGGCGGCATCTCCTCAGCAGACGGAAGAACTCTCTCCTGCTACACCAGTACTGTTAAAGACTGATCACAACAAAGCCAAGCAAGGGTCTGATAAACCTGATGTAAACAGATATCAGTAGCTAGACCCAAGAAGGGCCCGGAATCTTATGAGGCCCAAAAAGGCAACTAGTTGCTGACAACTCCATCGGTCTTAGAAAATGTCGCGACCAGAAGGATGTCCTTACTGGCTACAGATGTAAACACACTAAAATTGATCGGCGACAGTAAGGAGATAATAGAGGAAGCACTGAAGAGTCTTCATATAGTCCCTAAAGTGTTGACGAGGAGGTCAAATGCCATGTGGGACATCTTGCTGGATAACGCAGAGGAAGCCAGAAATTTAACTGGACTTATTTTTACTACCAAGTCCGTGAGGTCACAAACGGAGTGTGTGGGCACACGGAAAACTAAGATAACACTTCATGGGGTGCCAGTAGAAATCTCTGATTAATATTTGGGGACCTTTTTGCGCATTATTGACGGGTAGCAAAAGTCAAATCAGCCAAAAGCAAAACAGGCTTTGCCACTGAGGATGTCGTCCTGTACGTGACATTGAACCGCAAAATTTTTAACGACACCTTCGACATTTTTAATGTGTCGGAACTGAAAATTCAAGTAGTGTTTGTTAGCCGTCGTCATTATTGCTGGTATTGTTGAGCGGCGGGTATTAGTCGAAGGCGTCCCGTGACAGTAACCAGGAGGAAAACTCAGAAACCATCACTGAAAATACTCAAACTCTAGAACCAGTAGAACCAGTAGAACCAGCCAAGTCCGGTCAGGTTCTCGAGAGAATCAATGAATAACAATGCGTTTTGAAGAGAGGAACAAAAGTTGCGACTCCTCCCCCGCAGCAGGATGTCTTACATGGGGATAACGAAAAACAACAACAGCAAGTACAAGAACAGTAGCGCGACCAAGCGCTACAAGTGCAGAAGCTGGGACCACAGGTGCAGATGCGGGTGCAGCAGTCGCACGAGCTGGGATTATAGGTGCAGCAACAAGGGCAACATTCACAGGAGCAACTGCAAATTAAACAACAATCACCGCGGAAGCCTGAAGGTATGGAGGCGGAAGGTATATCCCCGCCGAGATCTTTTTCCCTGAAAAGAGGGAGGAAGGGTGGGGACAAAACGGACTAAAATGCCAAAAAAGAAAAAATATCATGCCGAAGTAGCGCGGAGATGGCCCTGCAACACTCCATTTTCAAGTCCCAATCCGACCTAATAAGCTTTCATACCCCGATAGGGCAAGAAACCTCCACGCAATCCCCGGTAAGGATTCACCATTTTCCTCCACCATACCTTCCTCTAAACCATCCACCTTACAAAAAAAGAAACGTTTCCTGAAGTGGGAGGCAGTCTGTCGGGTAGACAGAAAGCCCCTCGAGATGAAACTTTCGACACAAAGAAAGACACTTATGTAGCCCTTATTTAAGTGTACCTCTGTCAATGGGAAGTTGACAAAGAACACAAGGAATTTTCCCTATGCTCTCGGAGTATTGTCCTTTGTTTAAAAATACAGGAGAAAACCTGATAGTATGGAATCATTTAGTAGAAGAAATATTTATCCAGATAAGGATTCCTTAATTGGACAAATTAGCAAAGATGTTGCAGGGTAGGGGTCCCAGTTATACATTATCTCTTCTTATACAAAGCCTTAAAACACACCTTTCGAACGGACGTCGGTGGTATTTTCAAGAACAAACGATTTACGTCCGGCATTGGTTCCGATAGTCTAGAACAATTCGTTGTTGTCCCGTTATTGGAAGATTTCCGCCTAGTCTGTGAATACGGGACTCTACTTTCAGTATGGAAATCAAGCTAGCCAGGTTGAATTTGAGGGGCTTGAGAGATCGGGTTAAGACGTCCCACCTGCTTTGGGATCTCTTGTAGATATGGCTGCGATTCAGGAGACACACTTTATATGCAGGCCGGATGCTCGTGGGCTGTCTGACGAATTGTTGTCTATTCAGCAGACGAGGATGCGAGAGTGGATTTTGCCCATGTCGATGTGAAGTGTAGTTCCTTTCGGGTCGTTGCGGTTTATGCGCCCAACGACCAGACGGAGCGCGGCTCCTGTTTCGTCAGTTAGGGCCGTTCTTGGTGGCTACTTTGCGCTTAGTCTTTGTAAAGGAATGGAATCCCATCGTTGACTCCTAAATAGACAGGGGGCGAGGCGCCATCGGGAGGTCGGGTGATCTTAATCCGTCCCTTTCCTCCAGTTATGGGTTAAATAACAAGGGTAGTGCTTGGGGATCCTGCTCTTAAAAACAAATCCCAATGAATCTTGATACTCAAAAAAGAAGAATGTATTACTAGACACAAAAACTTATATATAAAGCAACAATAAATTGTTGAAAGAAAAAAGTATTACCAGCAATAAATAAATAAAAACAAAACAACCAACCAACCAAGTTATCTCAACGTCGTCAGAATTTCGATCTCCCTTTCCAATATTTTCCCCTTTTCCTTTCCCTTAGTGAGTGTTTTTATTGATTCTGCTAATTGGTAGAATACAGCGGCTGTTCTAATTTTTGTGGCATGAACGGGTCTTACTAACATTTGTTTTCTTTTAAATGTTTTGTTTGAATTTGTTGTTTCTGGGTTCATCTCCTTACCCTCTCATTTTCGCATCATATATTTTTAGTCTATTTTTTGCAAATTAGAAATTTTTGTCACGGGTGTTTGAATTCATTAGGTTCTCTGTAAAATTTTTTTTTTATAAGCGTTTCACCCCGAGCAAGGCATGTCACTTCCACTACTGCGCAGGGGGTTACATAGAGTGGAGAAAGGATGATTAAATATAGGAAATGTCAGAGGGTGGGTGATAGGCGGGTAAGGATACCGAGAATGAGGGTTGGGTAGATGAGAGTGTTCTGAGAATAATTGGGAGTTAGTGTGATAGGAGGTGTCTATTGACCCTACATTTAAACACCTGGAGATTGTAGCTGTCGGGAAAGCAGACTTGTGGAAGGGAGTTCCACAGGCGGGAAGCGCGAGAAAAGAAGCTGTTGGAGTAGAATTTACGGTTACATCTTATCTGTTTAACTGTAAAAGGATGGGACCTAGTTGCTAATCTAGTATCTTGTGTGAATTCCTGCTTAGGCAGCACCAGTGCTCTAAGTTCATCGGATCAGAAGCCATGAAAGTACTTGTAGAAGAGGCACAAAGAAGCCACATCACGCCGGTGAGAGAGTGGTTGCAAGTCAGTATCAACCACGTTACAGATTCTTCTTTGTATTTTGTCAAGAAGCCCAAGGATAGCAGCAGGGGCACCCGACCAGATATGGCAGCAATATTCAATACACGGGCGGCTGGTAGATTTGTATATGTGCAGGACAGATTCAGGTGAGAAAAACTTTCGGGCCCTGCACAGAGAGCCGAGTTTCATAGCGGCAGATTTGGCAATGGATTCGATATAGTCATTCCATTTGAGGTCCACCGAAAGTGTAAGGCCAAGGAGGCGTAGTATTTTACTCTCTGGGAGGCTAGCCTGTCCCATGCTAATGGAAGTTAGATGCGATTGTCTATGGTGGTTAGTTGATAACAGCTTCGTTTTAGAAGCATTGAAATTGACTTGCCATTTCCTACCCCAGGCCACTACGGATTATGTGGTAATATGGTGTTTGTGGGTTTGGAAGAGGATCTATAGGTTCTCGTGGTGAATGGACAAAATTGTAATGAGTGATTTGGTCGTGAATCGAATTAACTAGGACTAGGATAGAAAGGGACGACCGGCTTTTCTCCATCCCCTTTGCGGCCTTGTGCCATAATTGTATATTTTGTATGCATAAAATATCTTGGTCAATTCACATTCAATTTTTCATTCGAAAGTGCTGATATCTGTTTACATCAGGTTTATCAGAGCCTTACTTGGCTTTGTTGTGGTCAGTTCCTTCCCATTTCCCATTATTGACCAATTCATTTTTCACACCTATTATATTTTACAGTAAGTTCTAATTACAAGGTAACCAAAAAAGAGGTGGCAATCGGATGGCGCAAGATCAGGTGAATAAAGTGGATGGCACAAAGTTTCTCACCCAAGTTGCTGTATGGTATCCCTGACCAATCGTGCGAGACGCTGCCTGGTGTTGTCATGGAGGAAAAGCACACCTTTGTGATTCACCAGTGTTGGCTCTTTCTGACGCAATGCCTGTTGCACATGTACAATTGCTGCGAGTATAAGTCTCCAGTGACCGTTTGGCCCGTTGGTAGCAGTTCATAATGAACCACTTGATGACTTGTCTACCAGACACAAAGCATATTCTTGCATGGGTGCATAGGCGGTCTTGCGATGTGAGGGACAGCATCCTGGGAAGACAACCAATTTCTGGAACGCTTGGGAATTTCGTACAGAACCCACTTTTCATCACTGGTTAGCACTCGATTGAATAAGGATGCGGTACGGTGGCGAGAAACCAGCGATACGCAGACTGTCACTCGTTGTCACAGCGTTTGCGGAACCCACCTGCTCAGTTTGGACCTCTTACCTATGCGGTGCCCGTGAAGTCTAACTGTTTCATCGGAAACGTTGAACTATCTTGCAAGTTCCCCACACGTTAGACTACTGTCCTCTTCAATGGCCGCCTTAATGACTCCGTCATTCAAGATCTGTGGTCGTCCACTGCAAGGCTCATCATGGACAGACATATCTCCCGAGGTGAATTTTCGAAACCAAAGTCTTGCAGTACGTTCATCCACAGCACTATCCTCAAACGCTTGACATATGCGGCGACTTGATGCAGCTGCTGATAAGCCCACTTTGACGTCGTAAAGCAAACAGCCCCGAACGAGATCTCTAGACACTTCCACTCTTCTCACAGCTGTCCGGCTTATAACTGATGGCCGGGCACGGTGCGCGTGTTTTTCATAACGTCTGATGTTCCTATTTCCGGCTGTCCGAATCTGAAAACAATTGCTACACGTATTTTGTATATATTTCAACTTCATTCATTGACAAATAAAAAAACGGACAGAATTATTTTGGCCATCTTGCAGATTCCCAGACAACTAAGAATTAGTAAATAATTTATCAAATCTATTTGCAGACTGTAGACATGAAAACATATTTTATTACATTAATTATAACTTTAAATCTAAAACTCATTATAAAAAAACGTAAATTAACGATATGAGTTATAAATAAAGCAAACAATATAATTTTTATCTATCTATCTATCTATCTATCTATCTGCTTACACATATGAATGTTATATAAATAGCGTATATGATACAGACACAAAAATATACGTGTACTATTGCGTTTATATATATATATATATATATATATATTTAGTCATCCGCAGACAGATTTATTTCGCTGTATCACAGCTCATCAGTACGGTTAGACATCCGATCGCTTTTTAGCCAGAAATGAAACCCGACCGAATTCCCGTCATTCAACGATTCTACCTCTGAGCTATGGGCGCTCGGTAGAAGGAGGAAGAATTTTAGCGTAAGATGTAACATACGCCGATAGTTAGGGTGCTTCAATTCATTACTGAATGAGCGATGCGTAGATGCTAGAGTAACTACTGTTTTTTTTTTTAAATTCTACTATTCTTCCAGAGTGCTCAATCTGGGTGTGAGAGCGTAGTCATCCGCAGACAGATCTGTTTCGCCGCCACAGCTCATCAGTAAGTTTAGACATCCGATTGTTTTTTACCCGACCGAATTGGTTTCAGTCAGCGATTCTACCTCTGAGCTATGGGCGTTCGTCAGAAGAAGGCAGAATTTTAGCGCATCATGTAACATATATATATATGTAGATATTCTGTTTTTATTTAAACAATATTATATATTTATATCTACCGGCATGATTATTTACGATAAATTTTTATTACGAAAATGTGTGTCATTCGTCAGGATTCGAACCTGCGACCCCTATCCACATAGCGGAAGATACCATTTGATCTGGCAACGTCTTAGACCGCTCGACCACGAAAGACCTCCAGTCTAAAAGAAGAAGAAGGCAGAATTTTAGCGCATCATGTAACATATATATATATGTAGATATTCTGTTTTTAATTAAACAATATTATATATTTATATCTACCGGCATGATTATTTACGATAAATTTTTATTACGAAAATGTGTGTCATTCGTCAGGATTCGAACCTGCGACCCCTATCCACATAGCGGAAGATACCATTTGATCTGGCAACGTCTTAGACCGCTCGACCACGAAAGACCTCCAGTCTAAAAGAGGTTTTAATCCAGCCTATATAACAATTTTCGATTCATCTGCTCTGAAATGTATCGTAATTTCAACAAATGTAAACATTTAATAAAAATTGACGAAGAATAACGAGACTTGTTTAAAACAACCGACAATTTGAAATGATTTGTATTACATATATAATAAGGTTTAATTAAAACAGAATATTTACACACACACACACATATATATATATATATATATATATATATATATGTGTGTGTGTGTGTAATATTGTTTAATTTAATATATATATATATATATATATATATATATATATATATATATATATATATGTCTAACAGAGGGTATTTCTGTCTATCTATCTATCTATCTATCTATCTATCTATCTATCTATCTATCTATCTATCACAAAGATTGTATTTCCGGATGATAACACTTTTAAGTTATGCGATCTTTGTAATTAGCTAAAAGATACCTCGAAAAAAATGTTATGGAAATACAATATCTCTCTAAACTTATTTATAAATGGAAATTTGTCTCTGTGTGTGTGTGTGTCTGTGTGTGTGTATCCGTTACCTATAGACTCCGAAACGCCTGAACCGATTTCCTTGAAAGTTTACACAGTTGTACGATAAGCGTCTGCGAGTGTTCTTAGCTAGGTTTTGTGTCGAGGTACACCCGATAAATATCGAAAATCGATAATCGAAAAAATCGGGTTATAGAAGCAGTGGTCCAATTTTAATCAAATTTGATACACTCGTAGAAAAAGACATAAGAAACGATATTCAGAAATTTCAAGGTTGTAGTTCTTACAATAGTGCAGAAATTCGATTATATATATATATATATATATATATAAAAGCAAAATCCCGGGTCTGATCAAAATCAGTTTTTCAGCACTTTTATTTTAGTTTTTGCTTCGGGTTTGGCTCTAAGTAGGTATAATTGTAGTTCTTAGTCTCAGCCTTGATATCATTTACTCAGATGACTTATTTAGCCTTCAAAATTCAGTTTACGACGAAAAACCTTATTTGATATCGATACCAGGAAATCAAACTTTACATCCATTCGTTTTTCTTTCAGTCTACGGTTTCGCCTTAATTGGAAACAAGTATTACTTTTTAGTCTTTTGTGCCAACGTCCAAAGAGTCTGAGCTCCAGGACCATGGATTAGTTTTAAAGCTTTCATTATACCCGAGCAACGCCGGTCTATACTGCTAGTCATTTATGTTCTGAGGAGAGATAGCATATGGATGAAGAAGTTCTTTCTAATTAAAGTGCTCAATATTATAAGATATAATGGTAAAGATTAGCCGGGTTCATACACGGAAATATTCGGCAGAAGAGTCAGCGTTACTCTCAGTTAAAACTGTTTTTTAGGAGATTGTGATTCTCAAGTCCCCTAGCAGTTATTGTTCTTTCTAATAATTATGAGAAGCAAAAAAAAAAAATTAAATTAAATGTTAATTTAATTGTATCTATGCCGGGTTTCATGGAAATCGCATCTGGTTGTCAGTGGAATAAAAGGGAAAATTGAATTTATTATTCTATTGCAACGAGTTTGAAAGGGGTTCGAATTCTGTGGCAGCTCTCTATAAATTTATTGAAATCAAATTTTTAAAGACCGTAGTAGATGAGAAGACAAGAAAATGCGATAGATTTTTCAGAAGCGAGAAGTACGAGAGAAGAAACTGTTAGTATAGAACTTGCGGCTACATCTACGTATTTCGTAAATAATTAAAGACTTGTTGCCAATCTACTATTACGCTTACATTTTGAATGAGTGATTGATTGAGTGTTAGAATTTAACTACCATTTGTGGTGTTACTAGAAAAATCAAAACAACTGAATTGCAAAAATAAACCCTTTTTATGTGAGTGAATATTCCATTAACAATCGTTTGAGTATAATCTTTTTTATGCACACCTGGCTTACGGCCATATCACGTTGAATACGCCGGTTCTCGCTCGATCACTGAAGTTGGGAAACATTGATCCTGGTCAGTATTTAGATGGATGACCGCTTGGGAATACCAGGCGCTGTAAGCGTTTAGTGACGGATGTGCGCTTTGGTGCAGTAGATATTGGCTCGGAAAGAGAAATCGGTGAGCCGAGTTCGAATTCCAGTTGAATACTTTGCATTCACCTAAGCACTGGTAGCCTTGGGAAAGGTATTAATCCGTCCCTTCCATCCATTATGGGTTAAATACAACGGTAAGACTTGGGAACCCTGCCCTTAAAAACAAATCCCAATGAATCTTGATACTCGAAAAAGAAAATGTATTCTTTTTTATGTGCCCTGTCCTTTCAGGACGTAGGCGATCATGGTTATCCACGTCTCCCTATCCCTTGTGGCTCCTAGTACGTTTGCTCCCATTACTCCTGTCAACCCCCGTTCCGTCATCCACCTGATCAGATATGTTATCCGCTGCCTTCCTCTGGCTCTCTTTCCTTCTATCTGGCCAGTCAGTATCAGGTTCTCCAGGCTCTCGTTCCTCATTGCGTGTCCCCGGAACTTCAGTTGTCTCTTTCTGATGCTCAGCATCAATTTCCTCTTTGTTGCCATTCTTTCCAACACCTCATCGTTGCTTGCATGCTCAGTCCACGATATCCTCAGCATGCTTTTGTAGAACCACATTTCCGCTGCTTCCAGTTTTTTCCTCATTTTCGATGATATTGTCCAGCATTCGCTGCCGTATTGAACTGACATCACGTAGCAGTCTAGCTCTCTTTTCTTTGTTTCCAGTGAGATTTTCCTGTGTGTTAGTATTTTGCTCAGCTTTTGGAACGCGTCCTTTGCCATGCCAATTCGCCTTCGGATCTCCGTGTCGCACTTTCCATCTTCAGTTAGGACACTTCCTAGGTATTTAAATTTTTGTACTTGCTCGATTCTGGTATCTCCCACATTTATTTGGCATTTCGGGTTGTACCTTTCACTGATGACCATGCACTCAGTTTTCTTATTTGTAGTCCTTTTTTGTCGCTCTCCACCGCTACCTTCTCTATGAAGTCTTGTAGCTTCCTTTCCGTGTCCGCAATCAGCACTCTGTCGTCTGCGTATCTTATGTTGTTCAAGTTGTGTCCTCTAACAACAAATCCTGGCGTGTCATCTAGGGTCCTCAAGATATTCTCGCTGTACAGGTTGAACAGATCAGTTGAAAAGACACATCCTTGTCTTTCGCCTCTTTCTATTTTTGTAAATCTACTGAGATCGTTACCTGTCCGTATGCAGGCCGTTTGCTGCCAGTAGAGATTCTTGATTACTCTTATGTCTTTGTCAAAAATATCGAGGTTGCCGAGCATCTCCATCAGTTCTTCGTGTCGTATCTTGCCGAATGTCTTCGCATAGTCAATGAAACATTGGTACAAATCTTTGTTCATTTGTATTGCCCTTTCGGAGAGCATCCTAATCATGAATATGGCGTTCCTTGTTCCAGTGTCTTTGACGAACCCGCACTGTTCCTGCCCTATTTCTGGCCTGATGTTGCTTCTCGCTCTATTCATCAGGATTCTGACCATCAGTTTTGGAATGTGGCTCATTAAGTTGTTAGTTCTGAGTAGTTCACACTCGTTTGCGTCTGGTTTCTTAGGCAGTGCTATAAATATCGACTTGCATATGTCGTCTGGTATTATTCCGCTGCTATAAATTTTGTTTATTATGTCGGTGATTTTTTCTATGTCGTATTCTTCTAAGGCTGTCAGCAGCTCTATCACTATGCCGTCTGGACCAGCTGCTTTGTTTCTGTTCATTTTTGCCATTGCAGCTTCCACTCCTTGTGTATTCTCGGTTGTTCTCGCTTGTCGCAAAAAAGATATTTTATATAATCTTCCCATCGCTGGAGTATTTCCTCTTTCTCTAATATGATTGTTCCATCCTTGCATTTTATGCATCCTGTTGAGGAGCAGGTTTTTTGTCCTGTTAGTTCTCTTATCTCTTTATGCATCTCTGCTTTGTTGGTCCTGCTCAGTCTCTCTACTTCTTCGCATTTGTTGTTGAGCCATTCCTCTTTGGCTTGTCTGCATTTGTTCCTTATCTCCCTGTGGAGATTCTTGTAATCTGCTCCATGTCTTGGCGTTATTTTTGTCTCCTTTGCATCATGTGGAGGATCTCTTCGGTCATCCACTCGTTTTTTCTTCTGCGTCTAATTTCCTTTGGGGCTATGTTATTCGCTGAGGTCACCATCGCTTCTTTTAGTGAATCCCATTTTGAGTATCCTTTTCCAATTTGTTCTTCATATTTCTTTCTCACGCTGTTATTGTATTCTTTCTGCAGGGTGAGATCGTCCTCTAGTGTGTCGTATTGCAGCCTTGGTGATATGCTGGGCTTCTTCAGTCTTTGGAGTTTTACTTTTAGTTTGCAGATGACTGGGACATTGTCACTTCCGCAGTTGGCACCTGGGTATGTTTTGCATTAGACCACCGCGTTCCTGAATCTCTTGTTTATAGTTATGTAGTCTATTTGGTTCTTCGTGTCGCCTCCTGGGCTTCTCCATGTCCATAAACGTTGTGGGTATTCTTGGAACCAGGTGTTAGTAATTATCTGGTCATTGGCTGAGCACCATTCGACCCATTTTTCTCCTCGTTCGTTTCGCTCCGCTAGTCTAAAGTTGCCGCTCGTGTCTCCTTTTCTATCTTTATCTATCTTGGCATTCAAGTCTCCCATTATAATCCTAATTTCTTGGCTTTGGCACTGGGCCTTGGCATTGTCCAGTACTGAATAGAAAGTTTCTATCTTGTCCTCCGAACTCTGGGTTGTCGCCGCATAAACTACTATAATAGCTATATTTAATGGCCTTCCCCGCAGTTTAACCAAGAGGACTCTCTCTGAAAGCTGGCAGTATCCAAGAACACATTCCTTCACTTGTTTGTTCAGTATTAAGCCGACCCCTTTTTCGTTTTTTTTACCTCCTGCATATATTATCCTGTGGGTGTCACTACTGAAATCTCCACTTTTAGGCCATCTGGTTTCGCATATGCCTAGGATGTTTATGTGCAGTCTGTCCATCTCCTGTTTGACATTCTCTAGTTGTCCACCGTTGAGTGTCCTGACGTTCCATGTTCCGATAGTAATTTTGTCTTTGATGCGCACAGTCGCAGGGTAACTGTCCAGAGACACCTGTTGCTCATGTCGTAAAAATGTCCCCTTACGCTGTTAGTGCTAACAGTCGCCGGATGACGGTCAGGTGGCACCTGTTGCCCATGCCGGTCCTTACCGAGCGAGGAGTTGTTTCCTTGGGAAGCAACCCCCTTCACGCTGTTGGCTTTAATACATTTTTCGTAATTAACCATGATTGAGCGGGGGTAAATAGTGGAGTGGCCTTCTCCAAGATGGCTTATTGAGACATCACCTCTAGTTAACTGGCCGTTGACTCCTTGAGAGTTCTTCCACCCTTTGTAGGTTTACATTTTTTTGGACCTACAGAGATGCTAACGTTCCAGTTAATAAAAAAAAAAATTAAGTTTTAAAAGTCGAAACGTCCTTCAAACCAACAATTTAGCAGAATTTAGTCACAAAATTAAATGAATAAAAACAAATATGGTAGAATGAATTAGCAGAAATTCAATCTTGACTTACCACGTGCCGACCACTGAAAGTTGAGAAAATTTTCTAGGGTCATACCAAATTTGCTCTGATTTTCCAGGTTATGTCGACTACCAGTAAATAAGCAGAGTGTGTTAGAGAGAGATAGAGAGAGGCAAGTGTTCAGTAATCAGATAGAGGGTGGGAAGAAAATGGCTGAATTCAAAGAGTAACGGACTTCAAAAATAAAAAAAAAGTTTCATTGGAATGTGACACTAGCTTAATAACACGAAACTTTAGACCCTATATGTCGAAACGTCCTTTAAACCAACAATTTAGAATTTAGTCACAAAATTAAATGAATAAAAACAAATAGGGTAGAATGAATTAGCAGAAAAATCAATCTTGACTTACCACGTGCCGACCACTAGACACAAAAATCTATAGAAAAACAACAATAAATTGTTGAAAGAATAAAGATATTACCAGCAATAAATAAATAAATTTTAGTTGGCAATAAATGACCCGCCGAGGTTGATATGCCATAAAAACAAAACAACCAACTATCTACTTTACATCTACTGTACATCTACTGTTTAACATAAATTCGTGAAGTTAAAAAAAAAAGAAATAGAAACCTGGCAGTGTTGAAGTGTTAAAAGCCAGTATGATATGTCAGGACTCTCTAGACACATAGCAGAAACCCCAGAATATACCAAACAAGACGTGGCAGCAATATTCAATGCAGGGATGAATGGTAGCCTTGAAACGTTACACGAAAGATTCTGGCGACAAAAATTGTCTAGCATTACACATTAAAAGAAACTTTCCTGGCAGAATACTTCGCAACTGATTTCATTCCTATCGTATAACATAACAATATTCTTGGCAAAAGGAAATAAATGTCAATTTTTTTTTTTAAGTTTGCATGAATTTTTTCGAATTTAAACAGGCGTTATTTCTTTCTTGGACAAACTAAAAAAATAATAAGTTTTTATATAAATAAATAAAGATTAATGAGACGAATGCTGAAGTTTTACACAGACTTGTTTCTGTGACGGGTATCCTGAGACACAGATATTCACAAAAAAAAAAATATTGCCATTGAGAGCATGCTAGACAGACATGGGTGTGCGTGTTGTGGTGTTGATATGCATTGTAGTACAGTAGATATCGGTCTGGAACGAGAAATCGGGGAACTGAGTTCGAATTCCTGTTGAATTCCTTGCATTCACTTACGCGCAAATACCCTTAGGAAAAGGTATTAATCCGTCTCTTCCCCCTAGGTATGGGTTAACTAACAGGACAGATTCGGTTCTATAGCCTTGGCTGGCAACAAGTCTACGCAAAACGTAATGGCAACCTACTGCGGGATAATCTTCTCCCTAGTAAGTCATGTCTCTTTCGAGACATGATCGCCCAAGTGTCTATCACGTATGGTACTTAACTGACTGACTTCTTTTTTTTTTAATCGTATCACCACGAGCAAGGCGGTAACGCCACTGATGTGCAGGGGGCTACGTAATAGTGGAAAGATTGGAAAAGAGAAAGCCGGAAACCACATCCTAAACAGGGAACAAGGGATGAGCCTCTTAACCTGTTCAATAGACGTGGGTGGAGTGTGAACCGGGCGATAATTAGATCCATCTACTCCAATTGAAAAAAAAAACAAAGTGAGAAAATTGGAAAAGAGACAGCCGGAAACCACATCCTAAACAGGGAACAAGAGATGAGCCTCTTAACCTGTTCAATAAACGTGGGTGGAGTGTGAACCGGGCGATAGATAGATCTATCTACTCCAATTGAAAAAAAAACAAAGTGAGAAGATTGGAAAAGTGAAAGCCGGAAACCACATCCGAAACAGACTTACAAAACTCACATAATATATCAGAAAGTACTTAAATAAAACACAATATTCTTTGGCAAAATGTGTCACCATCCATAACAAATTAGACAAAAGGTTTCACAACACCCCTCTTTATGGACAAAACATTTTTTTAAAAACCAGTTATAATGAATATAAAAGCAGTCAAAATCATTCACTAAATAAGAACTGGCTGAAGAGTTTCATAAGGAAAACTGAAAAACTTTAGAAACTTGAATCACAAGATCACCGTTTTTTTCTCTTATTTTCCAATTTAAAAACTAATATTATCTTTGGTTTGAAAATCTTAAGATAGACATGTCATGCTAGACAAATTTCATTACTAGAATATATCATATATATTTATAAATCTACCATTTGTTTCTACTTTAAACATTGCTATCACACACAGTCCTTTGCTGCTGTTATATATTGAAATATTTTATGTTAAAACCTAATGAATAATCCGCATAGCTATTAATTATCACGTGGCATCTCGGCTTCAGACACTTTATAATCGCCGTAACGTGCTTTCTTTGTGTTTTTTCTATAAATACTTTTAAGGTAATTGTTCTGATAAACGTTCCTCTATGTTACATAAACTTTAAGAATTTAAATTCAGGACTAGATTGGCAGTAAGTTTTCCATCATTTTTCAGTTGAAATAGCGAAATGAAACCGAGAGTTCTATACTAACGGTCTTTTAGATTTTCAACTTCTTATTTGGTCAACTCCTTTCCGGCTTCCGGTATTCCTAATCAACTTTGATCTTCAAACATTTTAATGCAATGTCAATCGTTATTTTAACATTTTGTTCATTCTGTGTTCTCTCTTTACTAGAATATTTTTCTCAAATTCTCTTACACTCAGTAAATCCTCACGTCTTAATGGCTTTATTGCTTTAGTTTGGGTGAAATAATACAGAATTGTTTATAAAGGCAAGACACACACACACACACACACACACACACACACACACACACACACACACACACACACACACATGGCCGTATCTAACTACTGGGCACAACGGGTGCGGGTCCGGGCCGCTCCGTGCAATCATAGTGAAAATCCGGGCA
Organism: Ascarosepion bandense; assembly: GCA_037127315.1. Taxonomy (NCBI): domain Eukaryota; kingdom Metazoa; phylum Mollusca; class Cephalopoda; order Sepiida; family Sepiidae; genus Ascarosepion; species Ascarosepion bandense. The sequence continues at coordinate 1,018,936 of JBBBDQ010001434.1, forward strand.
AGGAAAAATGTCTTCGTCAGAAATCAAACTAAACAATTCACAAAGAAAGAAAGAAAGAAAGAAAGAAAGAAAGAAAGAAAGAAAGAAAGAAAGAAATAAAAACGAAGAAAACATCCAAATGAATACAAAAAAAAATCTGTTAATTTATTAATTTTGGGAGAAAAGACTGTTTATACTCAAAAAGTCGGAACTCGATTTCCTGCTTTCGTTCACGTTCTGTGTCTAATTTCCATTGGAATAGCTGCAAAAATCCGCAAATATCATAGTTTCTGGAAACGGATGACACTGATGACGTTATCACATTGTCGACTAATAAATGCGGGCAATTTTCTCTGTGCCCGGTGTTTTTTTAGCATCAGCTTCGGCCCTGCACACACACACACACACACACACACACACACACACACACACACACACACACACACACACACGTTAATATAAAAAAGAGAAGTGTTTTTGTGAATGCTACGCAGATTACTCAAACGTGCTTTCATCCTATCAAAATTATGACCAAACGTTTAAATGTTGTACAATTGTCAGACTGACCTATGGTTCAACCATAGTGGGTGCTGTGTACTATATATACTATATTTAATATATATTTCTAATAGTCTCTGTGTACTATATATACTATATTTAATACATATTTCTAATAGTTTATGTGTACCATATATACTATATTTAATATATATTTCTAATAGTCTCTGTGTACTATATATACTATATTTAATACATATTTCTAATAGTTTATGTGTACCATATATACTATATTTAATATATATTTCTAATAGTCTCTGTGTACTATATATACTATATTTAATACATATTTCTAATAGTTTATGTGTACCATATATACTATATTTAATATATATTTCTAATAGTCTCTCTGTACTATATATAATATAATATATATTTCTAATAGTCTTTGTGTACTATATATACTATATTTAATATATATTTTATTATCTGTCTGTACTATATATACTATATTTAATATATATTTCTAATAGTCTCTGCGTACTGTATATACTATATTTAATATATTTTTCTAATAATCTATGTGTACTATATATACTATGTTTAATAAAGATTTCTAATATTTTCTGTGTACTGTATATACTATATTTAATATATTTTTTTAATAATCTATGTGTACCATATATACTATTTTTTTATATGTTTCTAATAACCTATGTGTACTATATATACTATATTTAAGTATATTTCTAATAGTCACTGAGTAATATATATACACCATATTTATATATACAGTCGATGAGTATGTATCAAAAACTGGAGGTACATAATAAGTAGATCAGAAATATTTGCATTATGTGACCGCCGTTAGTCCGGCAAAATTCTGGATGTGAAGTACCCATAAGTCAGTGCTCTACCTGTTATAGTTTATTTGAAAAATCAGGACATATTTTCGTTTAGATGTCACAAAGACCCAGTACAGGGCTCAAGAGCCATTCAAGTTAGAGAATTACTGTTAAAATGCTCTATGACTAAGGTGTCTCATATGAATATGGTGGGGGCAAAATAGGTTGTTAAATTCAGGGGAATAAGTATTAGCAATAATTGACACTTGACCTGGAGATATTAAGATCGTAGTGTTTAGAAAAGCATCATGAGTGAAATTGTTTCAGCAACGTATTAGTTCTTGCGAACGAATGTGTCTATGGAACGTTCTCCTTACATAGAAAGAAGATGAGGGCGATTTGATTCTTTAGAAGAATCATGGCGTTTTTTCTCGCAGTAAATAACTGAATTCGTGAAATAGCTATGTCATTCGTCACGGGCATAAATAACAACTGATGGGCTTACAAGATTTGTCTCTGTAAAAGAAGCTGGTAGTGAACTTGTCGTTTTGTGTCTCCTAAAAGTCACAAAAATAAATATTAGACTTTATTTTTAATCATGAGAAATTTCTATTTTGAGTAAAAAATTCTTTATGAACAGTTGTCTTTTAAATTTGAAGATGTATCTTTCTTTGAAATACTATAAATACATTTAGCGACAAAAATTCTCATCAGGATAATGTTGTTTGTATTTAATTCTTTTAATAAAAAATGCTAGAGACGAATGAGTATCAATGGTCGCTAATTTGTTTTCTTTCTGGGAGAGTGTTTGCATAATTATGCTAAAAATTCTATCAGTCTTGTGGCTCAGAAAGATTGCTTTACATTGAACAATGCGTCACGTATGGGCGTAATCGATCAAAAATATTGATGAGCGTAATGACTATAAGCAAATTTTATGACTCCAGACAAGGTATCGTTTCGACGCACAGGCTTTCAAGCTATCTGTCCTTTTAGTTGATAAAAATAGAAAGAAAAATAGAAAAAGATGAATAATATATTTTGTACTCAACAAAATCAAATTCAGTTAGCATTCAAAAGTGGAACAAAAATATTCTATTTATTTTCTCATTTCGATTAAAAAGAAATTAATGCCTTTAACCCTTTAAAGTTTGGCACCATCGAATGATATTCCAGTGGTGATTCTCGGAGATTATCAGGTTATAATCTAAACTTTTTTAACAATAAGGTAATCAATTGGTACAAATTATACAGTATTCCAAGGTGAAGAAAATGCTTTAAAAAGTACTAGCAGTATACCCGGCGTTGCTCGGGTGTAATGAAAGCTTTAAAGCTTTATCGATATAAAATTTTCTGCACTATTGTAAGAACTGCAACCTTGAAACTTCTGAATATAGTTTCTTATGTCTTTGTCTATGAGTGTATCAAATTTGATTAAAATCGGACCACTCCTTCTATAACCCGATTTTTTCGGTTATCGATATTTTACTAATATTAAACCTAGGTAAGAACACACGCAGACGCTTATAGTACAACTGTATAAATTTTCAAGAAAATCGGTTCAGCCATTTCGGGGACACACACACACACACACACACACACATAGACAAAGTTCCATTTATAAATAAGTATAGATTACACTGTTCAATATTTACGAAAATCGCCTTCCAACGTTCAAGCCAAGTATGAAGAAACGGGTAAAATATTTTGATTTTGGCATTGACTAACCTAATTTTTCGAAATTCGTGATGATACACACTTTGGCGGGCATGTCTCGAAAGAGACATAACAGACACGGCAGTAGATTTTCTCGCAGTAGGTTGCCATTACTTTCTGCGGTAGACTGCTTGCCACTAAAAGTGAAAAGAGAGGACTGAGCATAAACCTCAAGAAAAATGAATGTATAGTCATCAGAACAAAGAGGAGACCATTATGTCAACTGAAAGTCGGATAATCTAAAATAAAACGGGTAAAAAATTCAAATACCTGGGAAGGGTTTTGACAGAGTATGGAAATGGCGACATAAAAATCTGAAGACGCATTTCAAAAGCCAACCAGAGTACTGAGAGACAGTAAAATCTCATTAGAAACAAAGAAAAGAGGGCTTAATTGCTATGTGATATCTGTCCTTCTGTATGGAAATAAATGTTGAAAGATCTTATCAAGATCAAGGATGAATAAGAGACTTGAGACAGCAGAAATGTGGTTTTTTCAGATAGATTCTGAGAATACCATGGACGTAGGATGCAAACGAGAAGAAAAGTCATTCTTAATATCAGTAAGAGACAAATGAGATTCCTGGGACACGTAATGAGGAAGGAGGGCATCGTGAATTTAATATTCACAAGTCGGATAAAGGGAAGAAAAGACAGGGAAAACGTGCCCGAGACGTACTTGTTAGGTATGAGCAAATGGTTAGGAGAGATACCAAGAAAAATTATTGAGAACGAGAGCCAAGTGGAAGTCCATGATCGCCTACGTTCTGAAGGGACACGGTATATGAAGAAGAATACTTAACATCTAAAAACGACAGTTGAAATGCCAAGGTACATAATGGAGAAGGGTTGCTAAGAAAATTTGACACTCACAAGAAATATTGAAGTACATATTGAATATGTATAAATGTTTGGCATTGGGAGAGGTAATGAAAAGATAAATTTTTCTAAGAGATTTTTATTTTTATATTTCAGTCATTAAATCCCATAAAGGGCTATAGTAGTCTTAAGGCGTAAGGTATTATTGGTAGAGGAAAAGACTGTGAAGACTTAATGAATAGAAACACCTATAAATATACAGGATTCACGAAGACAATTTACAAACGATAGAAAATTGTGGAGAGCCGTGATCCTCTATGTTCTAGAAGACCATGACCGATATATATGTTTATATTTCTTCTTTTTCATAATTTAAAAGAGTTAAAATATCAATTTTCCACCTCTTAATTGCTGTTTTTCTTAAGTCAACCCTGACCCGGAGCAGTAGCACCTGTTAGGGTGCCAGCTATGAGCAAACAGTAAACCTCTAAACTGGGGTCAAAGCACTATGAAAGTATAAAATTACATTTTATAGAAATATATACATAAAAATAAACTTTTATAGAAAACTATACATTTTTGAATGAAAAAATATTACCGACAATTAATTTTTGAAGAAAAAATTATTACCATAACACAGTTTCGAAGGAAAAGAAATTATTCTCAGTGAAGCATTTTTGAAGACATTTTCAGTTTTCTAAGATAAAAAAATAAAAACAAAATATGTTCAGTAAAATCTTACTAAATCAACCTTCTCACTATAATTGAACATTAAAAAAAATATCTAAAAACCCCACCTTTTTGACATTAAATAACCCACAGAGGTTGATATGCCACTAAACAAAACTCAAATATAATTTTTTTTGGTTTGTGTATATAAAAATTAAAAATAGCAAACTCATGAAAAGCATCTTTTAAATAAAATATTTTATTATTTTTTACTCGGTTAATGTACAAGTTAATGCAAACTTTTACCCCTTCTTACGGGTTAAAGCTATGAAGATCATGCGTTTGATCACACCTGTTTTTGTGTGAATGAAAACACCTGAGTGAAAAATACTACTTCCTAAGTATTAATGACAAACATTCCGTTTAATTTTAGAGAGACCCAAATCAAATTAGATAATGATACAATCATTGCCACAGGTGATACACGCTTGGCGTATAATGTGTCGATGCATGACCGACAAGGTAGACGATTTTCCCGCAGTAGGCTGCCGTTAATTTCTTCTGCAGCATTTGACAACAAAGTCTATAGAATCTAGTCTGTCTTGCCATTCAAATCATAGTTTGGTGGTGAGAAACGACAGATTCATACCATTCCCCAGGGTATTTATTCGTAAGGGAACGTAAAGAACTGGACTGAAATTTGAACTCGGCACTCCAAAAATCTCGAGTCCGAGAACTCTATAGAGCAGCCAATCGCAGAGCCATAGTTCTACTTTCTCACTCTTTACAGTCTCTCTTCAATAGACGATGATGAACATGGTCCGCCACATCTTTCGTCTTACAGGACTCTTTACAAGCTTGTTTGGGTTTGTTGTATTTGTCTCTTCATTTCAAAGAACCTATAATGATCTCGGTCCTGACTGGTATTTCGGCTTTCGTCATTTTCTCTCCACTGTAATGTAGCTTTATTGATAATTGTTCAGATGAGCTTTTCTCGTTGGTGCCTTAAATTAACCAATTTAACTGCTATACTAGTTTCTTTCATTTCAGAGTTGAAATGGCCAGATATAAATGTATGTTCTACGCTGACATTTTCTTCCCACGCGCTTATAGAACTCTCTTTGAGCTTCTTGATTTCCAGTCAACTTGATCCTTGAAAAATGCAATTTAAATCGTTAAATTTTGTATTCGTAATTCCTGACTTTTTCTAGTTCATTCTCTTTATAATTAATATTTTTGTTTTCTTACATCCTGTCTTGCACGTCGCATTATTACCTTGTTCAGGGTGAAATGATTAAAAATGCGTCACTATTATTTGTATACACATAAATTTATTTGTTTGCTAGTGTACATGTACAAGAGGTTACTGAAAACGTTCTCGACACAACCCGACCCGAAACAATTCTCAAACTCAGTCTATTTAATGACAAAATGGGAGAATACTTGTTTTGGGAAGTGGGTCAGACTGAGAACACTTAGTGCTGCTTTTTATGCATAAGTACGTCTCTATCAAAAATTCCGTATATATATATATATATATATATATATGCTCTCACACCCTGACTGAGCAATCTGGAAAAAAGATTAGACTTTGAAAAACAGTAGCTACTCTGACATGAGGAGGGTCTGTAATGTGATAGATACCGACTTGGCGGACCGCCTGCAGTCTCTCTCCCACCGGCGCGACGTGGCTTCCCTGTGTCTCTTCTATAAATACTTTCACAGCTTCTGCTCCGATGAGCTTAGATCACTGGTGCCCCCTAAATACGAATTTGAACGAGACACTAGATTAGCAAGTAGATCCCACGCTTTTACAGTGAAACCGATGAAATGCAACCGTAACTTCTACTCCAACAGTTTCTTTCCTCGCACTTCCCGACTGTGGAATTCTCTTCCACACAATTGCTTCCCCGACGGCTACAATCTCCAGGAGTTTAAATGTAAGGTCAATAGACACCTCCTAACACACTAACCTGCTCCCATTCTATCAAACACTCTTCCCATCTCATCCTCGGTATCCTTACTCATCTGTCACCTTCCTCCTGACATACCCTATGTCTAACCACTCCTTCTCTTTACCTTCCCCTATGTTGCCCCATGCGCAATAGTGGCAGTGGAATGCCTTGCTTGGGGTGAGATGTTAAAAAAAATCTAGGCATCGCTCATTCAGCAATGGATTACAGCACTCTCAGCTATTGGGCGTGTATAATGATATCATACACGCTAAAAAATTCAGCCTCTTTCTACCGAGCGCCCGTAGCTCAGAGGCAGATAGCCGACTGACGCCAATTCGGTTGGGTTTCAATCCTGGGTAAAAAGCAATCGGCTGTCTAACCGTACTAATGAGCTGTGATACAGCGAAACAGATGTGCGTAGTGGTGCAGTGGATATCGGCCAGGAACGAGAAGTTGGGGAGCCGAGTTCGAATTTCAGTTGAATTTTCTGCATTCACTTACGCGCAAATACTTTTGAGAAAGATATTAATCCGTCTCTTCTCCAACCAGCTTTGGGTTAAATAACAGAATTGAATTTTATCGCCATGGTTAACAGTCTATCGCAGAGTGTAATAGCAACCTAATGGCGAAAGATCTAATCCCGTGTCAGTCATGTCTCTTTCGAGACATGCTTTACCCAAGCATGAATCATGAATTTCGACAAAAAAAAGGTTAATCAATGCCAAAATCAAAATATTTTTTACGCAATTTTATTTATTTTTATAAAAATAATAATAGTTAAGTGATAGAATGATAGAAATATAGTAATTATAATGATATATATGTAACTGATTATATTTCTAATGATAGAAATATATAATTAAGTTACGTTAAGTCACTTCATAAGCTTTAATGTCCTTCATGACTGTTTTTATTTTATTCTTTTGAGGTTCTTTTTTTTTCTTTTTGTCTTCTTTCTTTCCATTCTTTATCTTCTTTACTCAGTACATCTTATTTTCGATTTAAAATTGTTTAGAAGTATAGAGTTTTTAATATATATATATATATATATATATATATATATATATATATATGTATATATATATATGTATATATATATATATAGTATAATTGTGGAAAAGGGACAAAATAGAAGAAATATATTAGGGTTATGAATTTTTTTAACCCTAGGTCTCCGTGTCATAAATCGAAGGCTTAAAAGAAATGAAAAAAGCATTAATTTGTTTTTGATCTTGATAAAACTCACCGACAAATCTGAAATTCAATTTTAACAGATGCGGTAAAACATCTGAATATTTTAGCAGTTTTATTTTCAATTTATTAATGATGTAATTGGATGTTAATTAAGTATTTTGACGCATTTAATAATTTATAGTGATAGCACCACATGTGTTTGTAAGCGTGTGTTTTTAAACTATGAAATAAAATATAAGTTTGGAGATATAGACTTCTGAAAGTGACACAGGGCGATATAAATTTCTTTATAAAAAACATGAGCGTTGCTTACCATAGCGTGATTGTAAGGTACACCTGGTGTAGTTACCCCTGGATAAGGTACGCCTAGATAATATCCACCAGCAAAAGGTGTCTGTATGTGTGTGTGTATGAGAGAGAGAGAGGGAGAGAGAGAGAAAAAGAGAGAAGGAGGAGGTGAGAGAAGTATATGGAGATATGAAGAGAGAGACTAGAGCTATCACTACACTAATAGTACGAAGAAAACCAAAATGTTTAATTCAAGAAATTCAATTAAAATTATAAAAGACATTAAACACTCCATCTATATTATTGAGATGTAGTATTGTAGCTATTTGAACTATTTAAGTAATTCGGACTGAAATAATGATAGCAATAAAAATGAAGACTATCGTAAAGATGTAAATAGACTTTAAACTAGTTTTTCAACCTTTTTTTTTTTTTTTTTGCCATATCTATGTGACTTAACCCAAAGAGTTGTGAGTTCAATACCTGGCCACAGCAGAGGGAACGAAAATTGGAGAGTTGAGTTACTAAATGGAATTAACTAAAACTGAGATATCCGCCCCCCACCCCAAAAAAAAGTCATGGAATGTAGAATTAGACTAATTTACCCGTTTAGACTAAATAAAACTTTCTACCCGAGACACATATACCTTGAGAAAAACCGGGGCGTGCAATGACCGAAACATCGTGAATATGACAATAAAAATAAGAACTATCTTAACGATGTAAATAGATTTAAATTAGTTTTTAACCTTTTTTTGTATTTTAGAAAGCACTTTTAGACTAACTAAAACTCTGGGACGAATATTAAACTTTAACAAGAAAGAATTAGTCATAAAATTTATAAATAAAAAAATAATAAAGTTTTGTAAAATAAGCATTTATTTTTTAAGACATTAGATTATATCTACATTGTTCAGATCATTGCCTTTATTTTTATTGCCATTATTGCGGCGTTCCGGCCTTTATACGCTCCAGCCTTCTTCAGGTGTTGGGAATTTCCAACCGAACCCTTTCTAACAAACAGTGGGATATATCATTCCTATTCCTAGTGCAATGCTATTTCTGGTACCTATGTAGTTATCTCCCTTTATCCTAACTATTTAAGTCATTTGTTCACCACTGCTGTAACCTGGTATTAAACTCACAACTCTTTGGGTCAAATCAATGTAACTAACCAACGTCTATAGCCATTGGACCATGTTTCCTCGAGGACATGTAATTGTAAGAAATATTTAGATACGAAATTCCTAGCACCTGACGAAGACCGGAGCGTTCAACGACCGAAACGTCGTAATAATAGCAATAAAGAGTAGGACAATAATCCGAACGATATAAATAGTGTGAAGGCTAACTTATTTCAAATATAGAGGCAAACGTTAAATTCTGTTTTTAAGCGGTAAGATTTTAATGGAAACCAGTTTAGGAAGAAACAGTTTTTTGTTTTTTACTTAAAGATGCTGATAATGACTTCGTTAAACTTTTCCTTTTATACCTGGTTGATAATTGGCTGGAAACTGTCTAAGAATATCGGTGTCGTTCGTGCCATCCACTGTAGATGAGATTCCTTTGTATGTTACACTGATTGTTACAATTATTTGTTGTTGGGCTATGAGGAATTATTTGTTGTTGTGCTATGAGGAATTATTTGTTGTTGTGCTATGAGGAATTATTTGTTGTTGTGCTATGAGGAATTATTTGTTGTTGTGCTATGAGGAATTGTAAAAGGAGTTCAGTAGCTGCTTTATTCAGACGATGGCCGACACTGGAAAACTTAGGCAAATTTAGAAAATAATTTTACAAATTTATCCCAAGAGAATATTTAAAAAAATATCAGACTTCGTCAAATTCTGTTATTTAACTGGAGCACTAAACTCAGTAATGCAATTGCTGCAAGCAAATCTATTTTGGCAACGAAGAATATTAAATTTGGAAACTGGCGGTGTTTTAGATAACTATGAAATTTTGTAGGATAAATGTTTATTTTTCTTGTAAATTTTTACAAAAATGAACCAATCTTAAAGAGAAATAAAAAACCCATGAGAAATTCAAAAGTGATACCGTGAAGGATAAGAGTTTTTCTTCTAGAAAGTCTATTATAGAAACTGAAATAAATTAAATACAACTGGAAGATCATGTAGAATAAGTGGTTTTCTTCTGGAAATTCTTTTATAGAAAACGAAGCCTATTAAATACATTTTCAAAATCCTCTACCTTTTGATGCTTTCTTATTAAAACTATTTTATAAAAAAAAGCAGAAACTTAAACAAAAATAAAAGATCGTGTTCAGTAAAAGTTTCTATAATTCGAAGTCAGATGAATAAAAATGGAAGATCATGTGAAATTTCTTGTGTGAAAAATTTATTTATCAAAGATAAAACGACATTAATACAAATGGTTGTTCATGTAGGATGAATGCTTTCTTGTAAAACGTTTATAATATTTAAGGCATTTCAGGACGTGAAAAAATATGTGAATAAATTATTATTCGACATAAAATTTAATTAAAAAGTTGGTACAAATGACGTTAATTATTTACTAGAAATAACCTGAAAAATTTAATCGTTTCTTTCTATTGGAATTTTTTGATGAATCTTAATTCTTAAGTTAATCATTGAATAAACACCACCAGTTTCATGACTATAAAATACTAGTGAGAATTTCCTTTACGTGCGCTATTACATACTTGAGCTTAACAACTTTAACGCAATATAAGCAATAACAGTATTTATATTTGATAAGTTTGACCACTTCATTGAAGCAGAATTTAAATGCGTGTGAGTGTTATCGCCACCCACATGCCTCACTTCGTTTCTTTTTTAATTCCTGAAATCAAACAGCGTTTCTGATATGTTTTTTTTTCTATCTTTCCTTGAACTCGAAAATAAATAGACCATTATTTAGAAGGTACTGGCCAGGTGTAACGTACTTACAAATTAAGAAACAAACATAATTATAATTTGATGATTCTTAATATAGGACAATACTCTGATCATTTTGTTTAAATTTTAGAAAGTAACTATCTTTAAATAATGTCATAAATTGACCACTTCATTTATCGGTGGTAACGTTTGCAAATAACAGGTCCTGATAACATTATACACTCACTAACGAAATTAAAAAACATTTATTAGTAAAATAATATATATATGTAAATAATTACACACACACACACACACACACACACACACACACACACACAAACACACACACACACACACAAATATATATATATATATATAAGCTATAGCTGCTCCAATAATCTAGAAAAATAATTAAAGTATATAACAACAAAATATTAAAAGTACACAACAAAAATAACTCCAACCAGTCCGCTCCATAATAACAACCGTAGAAACCCAAACAAATGCCCCATGACCAATAAATGTCTAACGAAATCCCTGATATATATGTGTTCAATATCATCCATGGAGAATCCTAAGAATGAAAAAATGTATATCGGAAATCCCATGAACGTATTTAAAAAGCGATTTTACAATCACCTCTCATTCTTCAATAACAAAGAAAAAAAGCATGACATCTCTATCCAAATACTTTTGGAAGTTAAAAGACGAAAATAAAACGCCTAAAGTTAAATGGAAAATCCTTAAACAAGCAAGAACAGCTAAATCTATAAAAGAATCATGTTTCCTCTGTCTTCAAGAAAAAATGAGATCCTTAAATATATGAACAGTAACAGGCTTTTAAACCAGAGGCATGAAACCACAGTAAACTACAAGCACATTAGAGAACTAACATTACAATAATGCTAAAGAAATACTATAATAGCCAGAGCTAGAACCCCATATATATATATATATATATATATATATATATATATATATGTATATATATATATATAAATTCTATAGAAATATCGAATTACTAAATTCTAAAGTAAGGTTAATAATCATAATTAGATTAATTATATATACACACAAAACTTCAATTGATACACACAAAACTTCAACTATTACCTTAGATACAAACACACCTATTACCTATCCACCTATTACCTCAAATACAAACATTCTACTTTCCCCTTACATAAAATTCTACTTATTACGCACTTATTACCTGCGTTTATCTAGTACCTAAATAACCCTAACATTAAAATTTACCTCTAACATTAAATTTTACCACAAACAGTGATATAATTAAAATTTGTAACTTAATAGAAAAAATCGGTTTTCAAACTGTGATCTAATTAAGATTTAAAATTGAATTGAAAAAATCGACTTCCTAGATCCAAAATTATGATTAAATATACAAATTTAGATTATTTACAAAAACCCTATTTATATACAATAAATGTTCTGTACTGAGTACGCATCCCACCCCTAACCTGTTCCTCTAAGAAATCCTAAAAGATATAGTCTAGTCACAAGATATATAAAAATAAAACTTACAATCCCCACAACAAAATTCTAAAGGTCAATCAGCAGTACTTGTTCCCTTATCACTAAACACTCACCACATACAAAATTGACTAGATATAAGAATAGAAATTAAAAATTTAATAGAAAATACGGTTTCCAAACTATGATCTAATTAATAATTAAAAATATAAATTTAATAGAAAAAATATATTCCCTAAAAGTTAAGATTAAATATTCAAACTTACATTAATTATAAAGACTCTCCTTAAATATAAATATCCGGCGCCACCCACTACCGGGTCTTCTAAGAAATCCAAACGATATAGTCTAGTAACTAGATAATAAAAACTTAGAAGGTTAAATCTGTCTAGAAATCAAAGACTCTCATTAATCAACCATTTTAATTAACACCCTCTCCAAAAATTCCAACGGTCAGAGATTATTCCCCTATCGCTAACCACTCACCAACACCTCTAACAAAACTAAACAAATATAAGGAAAGAGGCTTTCCATTACTTTTCACACCACCTGATGAGACACAGATGTTTCAATGTCGAAACGAACGTACTTTAGTCGTGGATATATATAGAAAAATTATGTACATGTTCTAAAATATAATTTATAATAAGTATTCACAACTCTATATATAATATATCGAGCACTGTTTTAAATTAATGATTTGGACGTTGTAAGAATTCTTTCTTCGTTCTGTATTCACTCGGATATATATATATATATATATATATATATATATATATTGATGGGGGACCCGGTGAGGATCGAAATCACTACTAAATTGTAATAATTCCAGCACGACAAGTTTGCTATCCATTATTCGAGGTGTACACACACACACACACACACACACACACACACACACACATATATATATATATATATATATATATATATATATATATAAAATTAAGGCAGACACGTTATTATATGGTGAATCGAAAGTATGGGCCTATTTTAGGCGAACCATCATCAGCTTCCGTCTTTATTTTACAAAGGATTTTGCACGAATATATATATATATATTAATTCAGATACTTTAATCCAAGCGAAAAAAGCAGGAAGGTAAATTCCAAAAGCCCGATCCTTATTTATATTATAAATTTTATTTTAATATTACAAAATGATACAGGAAGAGAGCTCCATGTAATAAAATATTACAGAGCGGATATAAATATCGAAATGGTCATTCAACGTCATTGAATTAATCCTTTTTTAATATATATATATATATATATATATATATATATATATATATATATATATATCTAAGGGGTTTGTCTCTTTAACTGAGCAGATTTATGCCGACTTACGACGTGTTGTGACTTCACAGCTATGATGTTCTTACTCGTCAGGGCTATTTGACGTCAGGTCACGGTTTTTTCTTGTTTATATAAGATGTGCCATGGTTTTTGGTCTTGTTTGTGATTTTTCTTTTACTCTTTTAGATTATGATCCGTTGATTTTAAAACAGGATTTAACGGCAAATAGCACTGACGAGAGAGAACATCATAACGGTGCCTTGACGAAGCTCTGATGTCTGCATGAATCTGCTCAGTTAACGAAACACAATCTTTGTGCTTATCAACTCTCTATCTCCACCTCGATATTGAACCCTTTACGATAAAAAAAATATAAAATAAGCTTTTTGGCAAAAGACATTTTATCAGTAAAACTGCTGAAAAACAACAGCTTTAGTGCTCAATAATATCACAAAATATATATATATATAATTCAGTAATACCCTTGTTAATTGATGAGCTTAATTCCACGAATGATCTGACTCCAATGAGAACTTTGTGGTAGAGGTACTAATTAACAGATCAAATTTTTGAAGTTGTATTTTGATGGCGTCTCTGCTTCAGAAATTGACAAAGCTGAACACGGTGCTTCAATGTACTGTTTCCAAACCCGTTGACTTAACCAGACATGTCTTACGCCACTCTTTTCGCTTTGATGTTTGGATTTAAAGGTGAGGCATTTCAAGTTGTCTTTGAATTTGTCTTTGTAGCGAAAGAGTGAACGTCGAACAGTACGGTTGCATTTTGGTAGTTGTCCATACAGCAATATTTTAGAGGCTTATTCTCACATGAGCAGGCCACTTTGATAAAATAGCTTCAATGCCTGTGATGTTACGATATATATATATATATATATATAGATAGATAGATAGATAAATTTTTCTCCCCAGAAAAGTGGGACCAATAAGCCAATTGACGTTGCATTTAAATTTTGTGAGATTGTAACTATCAGGGAATCAAGTAAACGGAAGAGAGTTTCACAGACAGGAAGTGCGAGAAAAGAAACTATTAGAGCAGAATGACGCCAGGGAAAAATCTCATCAGAACAGTTGCCATGAAAATATTTCTATAAAGGTTGATGAGAAAATTACTAAAGTGAAGATGCCAAGCCAGGAGCGATGACATTGCAGACTCTTCTTTGGATTTTGTAAAGAATATCGAGATGACTAACGGAATCACCCGATCAGATTTAGCAGCAATATTGATTGCAGAGACGAATGGTAAATTCATAATTCAATGCAGGGGGAAAGTAAAATAGACAATAAAACCGACACCTTGAGTAATTTTCTCTCCGCCGACAGAAATCTGATATATATATATATATATATATATATATGTGTGTGTGTGTGTGTGTGTGTGTGTGTGTGTGTGTGTGTGTGTGTGTGTGTGTGTGTGTAAAAACTAAGACACACACAGATACACATACATATATATATATATATTCTAAACATATATTGTTAAATATAAGAGACAATGAATGTCTATTATGTTTAATCATGAGCCGTTCTAACCGTCGTATTTTAGCTTTAATTTCATTTAAAAATAAAGACAAAAGTTCTCCAATATTTGGATAATGTTTTATTAATTTGGTTCTAAGCTTTCGGCTCACACAAGCCATCTTCGGAGAAGTTATAAAGACAGTAACACAATAACATACACCAGCAACGACGATTTTATTTTGTGTTGACATAAACCTCCGCTAGGCAACGGCAATAGTTACCATAAATAATAAACGCAGTTCGCAAATTTGCAATGTAGTGCTATGCCGTCACACCGCGTTATAGCTCGAAATAACAACAGAACCATGTATTCAAATGCAATGTAATATATATATATATATATATATATATATATAAACGAATCGTGTAAAATCTTCTGTACAATAAAGACAGAAACTGATGATGGTTCACATGAAATTGGCTCACACTCCCGCTTAATCATGGAATAACGTGACTGTCTTAATTTCTACATATATTTACTCTATATGTATTTATATACATATATATTTAGAGCTCTCCTAAAGAGTTATCCTACCACTTTATGTACAAGATACTCCAATGGATTCTTCTATATCTACACCGCATATATATATATATATATATATATATATATATATATATATATATATCGACTTTACTCAAAGTGAAACATTTCTAAGGATCAAAAATATTAATGTGCAGGACAAGAAATAGCGACATTGGATTTATATTCTGAAGATTTAGGTTGACTGGAAAGTATGGAGCCTGAAAAGAGTTCCACAAGCTAGAAAAAACTGTAGCCATAGCATTCACGGTTAGATCTAGAAAACTGTATATCGATGAGACATAGTCACCAGTCTAGTCAGTAAGTTAAGTCTACTCTGTAAGAGACATGACTGACTGGGCAGAAGATTTTCTCTCAGTAGGTTGCCATTACTTTCTGAGGTAGACTGGTTGCCAATCAAGGCTATAGAACCCAATCTGTCCTGCTAATTAACCCATTGGCTAAGTCGATAAGCAGTGGATTAATACCTTTCCCAAGGGTATTTACGCTTAAGTGAATGTAACAAATTCAACTGAAATTCGAACACGGCTCTCAGATTTTTCTCTTCTGAGCCGATGTCCACTGCTCCGCAATCTAGCACTGCACTTAAATTCTAAAGTTTTAGGCACCATAGCGAAGAATTACCATGAAACTCCATCTGGAAAAAGCAAAGAGACGCATTAATATGTGCGAATTACCAGCAAACACACCAGTTGAGGACTATTAAGAACAGCAACAACTAAAATGATTATCACATTCAACTCGAAGATAAAATAATCACATAAGCAAAGAGACGCATAAATATGTGCGAAGTACCAGCAAACACACCAGTTGAGGACTATTAAGAAGAGCAACAACTAAAATGATTATCACATTCAACTCGAAGATAAAATAATCACATAAACAATGTGTTGGTTTCCACATGACTTTAAGCAAAAAAGTTACGATTGAAGAATAGAAGGATCGATAACAGTTAGATTGAGAAATCATTTTTTCTGAAAGAATGTTTTAATAGAAATATTTTATTAATTTCAACCGTAGGTGGTTAGTTGTTGGTCGGTCAATGAATGACAAATATTACCATATAAGTAAATGGCATATATAACCATTTCATTTAGAGAGGAGGAGAACAGATACTTCCCTTTGAACTAAGCACGATCACCATGGAGAGAACAAAAGCATAACTCGAGACTAAGTATAGAGTCTGTCCGGTCAATGAACGCCGTATAATACTTTCAGCTAATATTGCCATTACCTTTAGAAATATTGAGGACAGATACTACAATTTGATCCCAGAAGGATAGTCATGTAGGGAAGAAAAGAGTAACTTGAGCAGCACTGTCTGTTCAGTTGTGGCGATACCGACCGAGCAAAAACGAGGGACCGGAAGTTTGCACTTTAACGACCAGAAAGCAAATGACCAAAACTCGTCGGTGCGCATCCGAGTTCGCGCAGATGTTCCGGTTGAAAAATAAAAATTAATCAATTATCAAATTTCCATTTCGCGAGCCTACGCGAATTTTATTTATCAGCCAATGGGAAGCCCAGAATCAAATACAAGTGTGAAATTCCAAACGAGCTGTTTTGATCCAAAAAGTAGATATAAAAAGCCGATACAAAAAACACCCAACAGACAGACCGACGGTGACAGGCGAGAGTAATTAATATCTCCCTTGACCAAGTCAAGTGGTTACTATGCTCGTCCCTTCACCTCTCTTTCCTTCTCCCTCTCTCAAAACTACTTACTGACCTAAGGAGCGACTACATCAAAAACATTCCTCATTTTACACGCTCGCCACATTCATAAGCCTTAAATCTCTTTCAGCTTATTATTTGCTATGAACATTTTAACCTCCGTTGGACCTATATTCAAGTATTACTTTAATTGTAAAACATTAATTGATATGTGTATATATGAAATGTTATTTTTATACTCCAGTTGCCTTTCTTGATTTTATAATCATTTTATGACTTATAGTGGGGTATCTAACACAAGGCCAAATTCCGTTAACCTGCAGCAGTATACAAATACCCTTCACTTCAACTAGAAAAAAATAGATAAGCAACCTGCTGTACAGTCAATATAAACCGAATGTTTCCTTATAAAGAAACCGCTAATATTACCTTTATCTTTGACTGATATTACAGTTACCATTATCATTCAAGGCAGAACTATATCGCATAGTCATTCCGCTAAAAATTATCAGCTGTGATCTGTTTATATCGTCACGTTAAAAATATGGATATAAATCTTTAAAATCCGCTGGAGATTGAAAATTCCCGTGTTTTTTTTTTTTGTTTTTTTTTTTTGTGATTCTCGATATCGTTCCATCAATCGTTTATTTTTAATCATTAGAAAATATATTTTATCCCTATCAAATTTCATAATTTTAGTCTCGTCATAATTTTAGTAGCGAACATTCTACAATTCCTATTCTGTCTTTTCTATCATCATTCATCATTTATTTTCTCATTCGATTATTTGATTATTCCATCATTCTAATATGGGTGAAAAATGCTTGTTCAGGAAAATCTAAAGGTCAAAATGATCAATCGAAGTTAACAATTGAATTAAGGGAATGTCATTCAGTCTAATGGTTGAGAACTGTGCACCGCTTCAGGCATTGTTAATTAGAGATCCGGGAAAAGCAGTCATTTGATGTGAAAGACAACTTCCCCAAATTTACATTTCCAAACGATCGGTGATATGATGACACTCTTCATTTAGCATGTTTATCAAATGCTTAAATCGAATAAAACAAAGAGAGCAAAATAAAAATAATTCATTTTTGTTCATATATATATATATATATATATATGTATGTGCGTGTGTGTGTGTGTGTGTGTGTGTGTGTGTGCATATTTTAAGTCTTAAGCGCGACTCAGATTTAAATGCACCTGATGACCGCATAGTATGAACTCAACATTTTTCGATTTGAATTAACATTTTAGGTATTAGCGTTCCTTAAATTAAGGTCGATATGTTCAGGTTTTGATTATTATTAAACTTACATTTAAGGGATGTCACTAGGTTGGTTATATTCGAGAGGAATCCTTCGAATGGGAATTTCTTTTAAAGAATAAACAATTAAAAATGAAAAATGATCAAAATTAAAAAAATTAAAAATTAAGATAGAAAAATAGATTCAAGGGGTTAAGCTTAGGTTTATTTTTCTCTTACGGTATATCATTCGAAATGGATTATTTAAATATTTTTAGAATAGATACGTTTGAATAGCTCAGGTATTCTTTGAAAGAAACCAGTTTTAAATCAGGTTCATTGACACATTTTTTCTGAGAGGGTATTTTCGAGAATCAATTTATTTTTTTAAAATGTATTGCAAGTAATCTTTTTAAAATTTATTACTGGAATTTTATGATAAAAATCTATTTTTATACTTTCATAGTGTTTTGACAGCTGTTGGGTGTTAACTAATAGCCCACAGCTGGGATCCTACCATCCAGGATCAGAATGGACTAGGGAACAACTGTAACTAAAAAATGGATCCACGCTCCTCAAAACCTCTCGTTCAGAGGCCTTCCTGCCGGATGTTATTTACATAGTGGTTTACAAGGCGTGGAAGAATTAGAAACAGAAATATTACTAATAAGCAGGAAGAGGAGAAATAAATCAGGAACACTTTAGATAGCAATGAACACTGCGTTTACATTTTTGTTGATTAAAGTTAGCTGGAAAGCAAGGAGTCTAAAGGGAGTTCCCTAATCGAGATGTGCGAGAAAAGAAATTGCATAGAATTTATGGTTACATCTAGCCAGCTCAATTAAATATTTATGAGATCTCGAAGCCTTGAATTAAAAAAGATCGAATAGCGACGAGCACATTTGAATAATCACCATAGATGTATTTAGAGAAAAATACACAAAGGGGCAAGATTATGGCGTCAGGAACGTGACTGACACCGAACAGTTAGATCAGGACCAATAATATTGCAGATTCATTTTTGGATATTTTCATGGAGCTCAAGTTAATACATTCGTCGTATTTGATAGGTCATCTTCTTTACAGATTCAAATTGGAACTTGATAATATTTTTAAAAAAATCTTGGAATGATTTCTCAAAATCAGTTAATTTCCGTACGTGATATAAATTGAGTAATCAGGTTTTCCCTCAGTAGGTTGCCATTACTCTCTGCGGTAGGTTGGTTGCCAGCCAAGGCTTCAGAACCGAATATATTCTGCTGTTAAACCAATACCTGATGGGAGAAGAGATAGATTCAGGCATTTTCTAAAGGTATTTGCATCTAGATAAATATAATGAATTCAACTGGATTTCGATCTCGGCTCTCCGATTTCTCGTTCCGACTTAAATGGAAAACATCTTTTCATTAAAACTTGTTAAAATTCATATTCTTGCACTCTTTACAATGTTTATTGTCATAATCATTTAATTTTTAGCGTTTATATTGAGATAACCGCTACAATCTAATACGCTAAAATAGTTATAGCTGTTACAATACTTATTGCTATAAACGTTACAATCTATTTTGTTATAATAGTTTTAATCGTTATGATTTATATTGTTATAGACATTATTAACAATTAGTAAAATAGTCATAACGTAACAACACATTTTTATTATTGTTACACGTCATAATCTGTATTCTTATAACCGTTACAATATATGTTGTTTCAATAGTTTGCTTAGGTGCCAGCTGTTTAAAGTAATGTTTTCTGCGCGTAACTTATCAAACACAGAGAACAGCTATATTTTGTGTTATATACTACCACTGGATCTGAACAAACATCGAGGAACACGTATATATAAATTAAAATAGGATTAATTCAAGGATGTTGAATGACCATTTCGATATGAAAATCCCCACAGGGGATACCACATCACCTCAGCAACAAAAAATTCTTTCAGAAACTGGAGAAAAATCAGTCTAATTTTCCTTTTTAAATAGATTTGCAAAGAAATTCAAAAAAGGAAGAAAAAGAAAAAGAAAAAGATAAAATAAAATCAAATCAAATAAAGAAGAAAAGAAAAATTGGCATCGTCTGGGTTCGTAAAAAAGGAAAGAGAATTGTAACGTAACAGGAACAGACGGCGTGTCGAATTGATATTAGATTAATCAACACGGTAAAAAGGTGGGAGATAAGAGAGATAAAGGAAGGGGGGAAAAAGAAAAGAAAGAAAAAATTTTTATATATTACAGACGCTGTATTTATTCAAAAACCTAACTTCCTAAAAACGTTGAAGTATTAGAAAAATCCTTTTACTTAAAAAGGTATAATTATTTTTAAAGGGAATAAAAAGATATAGTATTTAAAATAATTTTTTTTTTAAAAATAGGTCATTTAATTTAAACTAAATAAAGATACCGCTAGGTATAAAAAAACTAAAAAAAACTATATATATATATATATATATATATATATATATAAATATTATCTTATATTCATATTCTTTGACGGTGACGCTTGTGTAGAGCAGGAGAGCAGCCGGAAAGAGATCACGCACACGAAGGGGCCGTCGGTAGTCGTTACCAAGTCTCTATCTCTTCAGCCAAAAATTCTACACTATATATAGACCTAAAACTCCTACGAATTTTTCCGGGTTGTCGCTTTGTTGACGTATCTATCTGTCAGTCACCCACGGGGGTCCACTGATTTTCAAGCTGGTTTCACTATTTTTTTTCTTACTGTTGATTTTGTTGACTTTACCCACGGCCGGAGGTACCTGTCAGTTAACTCTGCTGTTCAAGGAAATATGCTACATTTGTTGACTCTAAGAATTCAAAATCAATTGTAGATCTCGCCCCAATACATTTTGTTTTAGAAGCCATTTTTATTACCAAGGGTCAATTTGTTAAAAAACAAATATTTTTTTTATTTAGAAGAACACTGTACCTAAGTTTTCTAAACACCATAAGAAAACCATGAGTTATCAATATTTAACTACATTTCAAATATTTCCCTAACAGTGTATAAAAAATTATTAATAGTATCTATCGTATCAATAAAATATCTCAAGATACTTTCAATAATTTCATCTAAATTTTCCGTTTCTCGAACATACCTGTAGTTTATTACGGTTAGGAAACTTTTATAAAAAGCAAGAATGCTTCAGAAGAAATCATCATATTTTTCTATATCCGCCTACGATAGATTCTTTACATATATGAAACTAGCAGTATAGCCCGGTGTTGCTCGGGTGTAATGAAAGCTTTAAAGCTAATCCATGGTCCTGGAGGTAAGACTAAAAAGCAATAGTTGTTTCCAGTTAAAGCGAAATCGTAGACTGAAAGAAAAATGAATGGATGTAAGTCAAACTTTGATTTTCTGGTATCGATATCAAAGTGTTTTTTTTTTTGGCGTAAACCGAATTTTGAAGGCTAAATAAGTCCGCTGAGAAAATGGTATCATCGCTGAGACTAAGAACTACAATTATACCTACTCAGAGCCGAACCCGAAGCAAAAACAAAAATAAAAGGGCTGAAAAAATGCAGACATACAGGCAAATAAACAGACACACACACACAAACATCTTGTGTTTTATATATATGTAATATCAATTTTCTGCATTATGGCAAGAATTGCAACCTTGAAACTTCTGAATATTGTTTCTTATGTCTTTGTCTATAAGTGTATCAAATTTGATTAAAATCGGACGACTCCTTATATAACCCGATCTTTTCGATTATCGATTTTCGATATTTATCGGGGGTACGTCGACACAAAATCTAGCTAAGAACACTCGCAGACGCTTATAGTACAAATGTGTAAATTTTCAAGAAAATCGGTTCAGCCGTTTCGGAGTTTATAGGTAACGGATACACACACACAGACACACACACAGACGATGTTCCATTTATAAATAAGTTTAGATAGATAGATAGATAGATAGATAGATAGATAGATAGATAGATAGATAGATAGATATGAAAAGGGTGGGTAAGATAGATAGATAGATAGATAGATAGATAGATATGAAAGGGGTGAGTAAGATAGATAGATAGATAGATAGATAGATAGATAGATAGATATGAAAGGGGTGAGTAAGATAGATAGATAGATAGATAGATAGATAGATAGATAGATAGATAGATAGATAGATAGATAGATATTCATCTCCAGACAGTCCGGTTTAAGTGGCCGTATTTATTCCCCAAAAGTCGCATGTAAACCATCAATTCGAGATTTTCTAGAATGATCTCTGCTGTCACCACTGTCTTTACCACTATGCACTTCTTTATTTGCTCTCATGAAAATCGACCCAAAATAAACAACAATTACAACACAAATAAATACATTCGTGAATTGAAACATCAAAGTTTTCCAAAAATGTTAAGATTTAACTAAGTAAAATGAAAAAAAAAGGCTTTTTTATTTATAATCGTGTGACCCCACGCAAGGCATTTTACTGCCACTGTTGTGCAGGGCGTTACATAGAAGGTAAGTTATGAGAAAGAGTGACAGGTTATAGGGGGTGTCAGGAAGAGAGTATAAGAAGATGAGAGTGGAGTGAACGGAAAAAAAGCATGAGAGAGAGACGATGTAAGATAGTGAGACAGGAGATGACATTGACTTTACATTTGAATTCTTAAAGATTGTAGCTGTAAGGAAAACAAGTTTTTTTTTTTTAATCATTTCACCCCGAGCAAGGCGGAAACGCCACTGATGTGCAGGGGGTTACATAAATGTAAAAAGATTAATTAGAAAAGAGTGAGGAGTACAAGCTAGTTAGAAAGGAACAATAGAAGGCTGGGAAAGAAGGTGCGATGAGAGATACATAGGTGGAGAGAAAGGGAAGGTTATACAGGGGAGGGGAGAGAGCTAGAGGCCAGTGGTTAGTAGATGAGTATTATCTTTGCATTTAAATTTCTGGAGGTTGGAGCCGTCAGCAAAGCAAGAATACGGGAGTGAGTTCCACAGGCGGGAAGTGCGAGAGAGGAAGCTGCAGGAGTAGAATTGTCGTCTGCATTTGGCTAACCTGACTGTGAATGGGTGGGACCCAGTTGCCAGTCTGGTTGCACGGGTAAACACCTGTTGAGGAGGCATCAGTGACTTAAGCTCATCCGAGCAGAAGCCATGAAAATATTTATAGAAGAGACAGAGGGATGCCACATTTCGACAATGGGAAAGTGGCTGCAGTCGAGTCGCCAGATCAGTACCTATCACATTACAGACTCTCCTTTGGAGCTTGTCAAGAACACTGAGGAGAACGGCAGGGGCACCTGACCATAAATGGCAGCAGTACTCCATGCACGGACGGGTGGTTGACTTGTATATATGCAGGATGAATTCAAGTGGAAAAAACATCCTGGATCGACATAGTGACCCAACCTTCTTAGGAGTAGATTTTGCTATGGATTCAATATAGTGGTTCCATTTGAGGTCTGAGGACAGGGTAAGTCCGAGGAGGCGTAGTGTATTACTCTCCGGGAGAATCACCTGGTCCATGCTTATGGGAGGCAGAAGAGGTTGCCTGTAATGGTTGACAGACAAGAGCTTGGTCATAGAGGAATTGAAGTTGACAAGCCACTTCTTGCCCCAGTTCACCACAGAGTGTAGATCCCGCTCAAGGTCAGCAGCGAGATTATGTCTGTCCGCCACGACAGGTTTCTTACTGGAGCGGGAGTATATTGTAGTGTCATCTGCGTAGATGCCTACTTGGGACTTGATCTCATCTGAGAGGTCGTTGATGAAAATAAGGAAGAGCGTCGGGCCCAGGATAGAGCCCTATGGGACACCAGCATTCGTGCTGTAGGACAAAGAGGCATGCCCATTCAGAACGACCTTCAATTTGCGGTTATTTAAGAAAGATTGGATTAGGTCAAGCAGGCGACCGGTAATACCATAACCGCGTAGTTTGCATAGGAGGCCAGGGTGCAAAACCCTGTCGAAAGCCTTGGAGATGTCCAGAGCAACCGCGCGAGCCTCGTCAGACTCATCAATGGCCTGTAGCATGTACTCCGTTACAGTTGTTAGCAGGTCGGCCGTGGACCTGTCGAAGCGGAATCCATATTGCCTGTCGGAGAACAGTTTGTGGGCGGTGAGATGATGAACTATTTCTGCATTGATTATAGCCACGAATACTTTCCCGAATATCGGTAGAAGACTGATAGGGCGGTAGTTGGATGGGTCCGAGGGTTCACCACAATTCTTAAAGACAGGAACGACTGAGAAGAATTTACAGCATGCAGGAAAGCAGGAAGCAGAAAGGCAGTAGTTAAACAGTTTAGAGAGGACAGGGGAAAGTTCAGGGGCACACCTCTTAAGGACTATCACCGGGATTCCATCGTCTCCACACGCCTTATGGGGGTCGAGTTTTGAGAGTACTCTGGATACTACTGTCGGGGTAATATATACTTCGTGCAGTTTGGCCTCAGTTCTAATAGGGAAGTCGGGTGAGTGCACTCCGGACGAGTTGAATGTGGAGTTGGATGAGAATCTCCGGGCAAAGCACTCAGCTTTGTCCGCAGATGACGTGAGAACCTCAAATCCTTGGATTAAAGGAGGTATTGAGGATTTCCTATTGTTGAGCACTCGTTTACAAATCCTCCAATAGTCCTTGGAGCCGAACTTGCGGTCAGCTATGTGCTGTCGCATTCTCTCAGCAAACAACTGTTTGGCGTCATTTAGGGTTCTCTTGCACTCACTGCGAGCAGATGTGAACAGGCGCCTATTGTGATCAGTTGGCTGTCTCCGGAATAGACGGAAGTAATGGTTCCTGTGGGCAATGGGGGCTGAGCAGGCCGGAGAGAACCACGGAGAGGAATGAGGTTTTAAGCTATGGTGGGTATGAAGGCATCAATGCCAGCTTTCACCCATGACGAGACCTCAGAGGCACAGTCATCAACAGATAGGTCAAACACTTTTCCCCAAGGGACGTCGCAGAGGAAATCGCGAAAGGCGTCCCAGTCAGCTTTTTGGTAGAGGTAGGAGGTTCTATAAGTAGGGGGAGTGAGATTGGAAAGAAATACTGAGGGAGACTACAGCGTGATCAGAGTTGCCGAGAGACCAAAGCTGCGAGACTTGACAGGCGTAAGGCGCAGAGGTGAAACATATATCTAGAAGTGCGGAACGACCCGAGGGAGTGCTTGGGAAGCGAGTGGGGAAGTCCACCACTTGCGTAAGGGACTGGGAAATAGCAAAGTTCATGGTGTGAATGCCCGCCGGATCAGTAACGGCGTTTTCAAGCCACTCAGAGTGATGGGCATTGAGGTCTCCAAATACAAATATGTGGGCGAATGGGTGATAGGAAATAGCCTTATCTATGTCGTCGGCAATGCTATCTAGTAGGGAGCAGTCAGGAGAGGAGGGAGAACGGTAAAGGAAGAATAGGTAGCTAACCGAACTGAGGAGAGACAGGCGGAGACATATGTATTGGTGGTCAGTAGATTCAAGTAAGCGGAAAGGAATTCCACGGGCGGGAAATGCGAGAAAAGAAGCTGATGGAGTAGAATTTGCGTTTAAAAATTATAGGTTTCACCCTAAAAGCGTGAGACCTAGTTGCTAATCTTGTGGCTCGAGGAAATTCATATATAGGGGCACCAGTGAGCTAAGTTCATTGGATCAAAAGCCGCGAAAGTATTTGTAGAAGAGGCACAGGGAAGCTACACTGCGTCGGTGAGAATGCGACTGTATCATAGCTGCCAAGTCGAGATTGATCACATTACAGATTCTCCGCTGGATTTGGTCAAAGACACCGAGGTGGATAGCAGGAGCACCCGACTAGATATGGCAGAAATAATCTATGCACGGGTGGATGGGATGTGCGTTGTGGCGCAGTGGATATCGGCTAGGAACGAGAAATCGTGGAGCCGAGTTCGAATTCCAGCTGAATTAATTGCCTTCACTTCCGCGCAAATACCCTTGGCAAAGGTATTAATCTGTCTCTTCCCTCCAGTCATAGGTTAAATAATAGGACAGATTGTGTTCTATAGCCTTGGCTGACAACCTGGCTACCGCAGAAAGCAATGGCAACCTTCTGCGGGATAATCTTCTGCCCAGTCAGTCATGTCTGTTTCGAGACATGATCGCCTAAGCGTGTATCACGCATGGCAGTTAACTGATTGACTGACGGATGGATGGTAGATTTGTATATATGTGCAGGATTTTTTCTGGCCCTACACAGAGAACCGACATTCTTAAAGAGAAAGAACGGCAAATAAAATATGAAAACCTAATAAAGAAGTGAGGAGAAAGAAAAATGACATAAAAACAAAAAAAAAAAAGAATAGTAAAAGAAATAATGAAAAAAAAAAACAGAAAAAGAATAAAGCAACAAAAAAATCCGCACCAAAATGATCATTAAACATGGAAGAAAAAGTAAAACTAGAAATAAGAGGAAGAGAAAATCAAATAAAAAAGAAAGGTAAAAAGACGAAAAGTAAGGAAAAGAAAAAAAGAAAAGCAGTAAAAGGAATATAGGAAAAGGACAAAAGGAAGAAAAAAAAACAAAAAAATATAATAAGGGAAAAGAAGAGGAAGAAGAAGAGTTAAAGAAAAAAAATCTCCATAACCCTAACAGATTATCAGATATAAATAACAATGATAAAGAAAATATTCTGAATAATATATAGAAACATTGTTAACAATGGGGCAATGCTCCTAAGATGTGTCGCGAGATCTGTAGCCTCCACCCTTCTGAGGGCTGTCTGGGAATGTCTCGTGTTGAGATTCGTCAACATACGCTTCGCATTGCCTTCCAAGAACCGAATGTGTTCGCAAGTGGATGAGAATGGTGAATTATGGAAGGAAGATGCCCGCAAAAGCTTCCCATCCCTAAGAAGTGTGCATTCGTGCGAGGAAGAGGCCGGCCGTTTACCTCGAGGCGAATGCTCCTTCTATCGCGAATGCCGGCGAGCACTCAGTTTTCTCTTACGGGCGACAGATGGCCTCTCTGGCGTTCAGGCGTTGTCCCTTCGGGCATTATATCGGATGCTAGTGAGGGGGACCGTTCGGGATGATCTGATTGACGAGCTCGGTTTGACGAAGCAGGAGGCGCGCTCCATATGGCCTTGGGCGCCCGGGTGGTGATACGAAAGGCTGTCTGGGTCGGCAAGAAGCTTAAAGCAGCGGGTTTGGTTGTTTCGCCAAACTGCGTTCGCTGCGGTGAGTCGGTGGTCGAGTCTTTTTCTCACGCCTTCTTTCATTGCAGTGTCGTAGTACAGTTGTGTAAGTGGCTTGAAGACTTCATGGTTCGCATGCTGCGTGGAAAGTTCCTTGTCCTGGAAGTCGCTTCTGTTTGTAGCAATGTGGTGTCGTCCTTCACTAGGGCAGAGCATTATGTGTTCGTATGCTTACTAGGTGTTATGAGAGTCATGATATGGTCGACGCGACAGAAGGAATTCTATGAGGACGAGAAGTTTTCCTCTTCCCAACTGATTTTGTTCTTTAATCATCAGCTTAGTCAAAATCAGAACGGAAAGGCGACGACTCCCTCCATCAGAATTTGGCAAAAGGTGGGTAAATCTTGCGCGAATCTGTCGAGTGAAAGGAGCTGATTTGGAGTGGCATTTTGATGACGGTTAGGCATCAGGAGATTGGGTATCCTGGGCTTAACATTTTCAACACCTCCCGAAAGTAGGATCGTTTAGTTAAGTTTTCTTTTTATGTTTTAATGATGGTTAAACTTAGCTAGGGTATGCATGGTCATCGGCCCCCACTTTTTTATTTTTTGTCCTCCTCTTTTTTGGGTTAATTCCCCAGCCCTTCCCCTTTTAGGTGACTAGAGATATCAGTTCCCTGGTAGATGCGGGGCATTTTTCGTTTCGAGTGTGTTTATTTTCGTACTTGTTATTGTGTTTGTGTGTGTGCGTGTTTGTGTGTATGATTGAGATCTGCCAGCCCCGCTAGAATTTCGCCCAGCTAACTGATGTTTCTGTCACGGCTAGAGATTGTGGGAGGTTTAATACTAACATCAATTTTGTTTAGTTTTTTGTATATATTTTCATTCATTGTATAAAATCATTGGGGTTAGCAATTTTAAGTGTTATCCCCCTCCCACAGACAAATTGTACATATGGGTTTAGTTAGACTTTCACAGAATGTATTGAGGCATTATGGTGCTTGTAGTAAGAATGGTACGTAAGAATGTGATATTTTGGTGCAAGGGATATTATACTGTCTGCTTGGGTCAGTGAGTGAGGCTAGCTAAGTTAATGTAAGACAGATGAAGACCAGTCTTTGCCCGTCCCCACTTTTTTTGGCCTTGGGCCGCATTTTTTGTAATGAAATTCTTGGGAAGATTTTGACGTGTGTTGTCATTTCCAGACTTTTCTGACCTTGCTTTGGCGAGTGTTGGACGTTTTGTTAAAAAAAATCTGTTAATCACTCATTTGGACTCTTTATTTTATAAGAAAAGACCTTTTTGTAGAGCTAAGTTTATTTTTATTTATTTTTTTCGTTTACTTGATTTGTGTCTTTCTTTTTTATTTTCTAGCTTTTTGTATTTTATTTTCGTATTTTTAGCGGCCATATTTGTTTTTAGGTCGGCCGTATTAAATTAATTTTTGTTTCGTTTTTTCAGTACCTGTTTGGCTTTAAAAGCCATATTCATTTTTTGTCTAAAAACTTTCTTTTTTATAGTAACTTTCATTTTATTTATTTATTTATTTATTTTTCCCAGAAATTGTTTAATTAACTGTTTTTTGTTTTTTACTTTCCACGTTTCTTTTTCAGCCCCTCCCCATATTTTTTTTGCGGAAGTAGCCTTTAGGCGACTCTTCACTTTTTTTGTTTAATTTATTTTTTCGTATTCCTTGTGTATTTAGTGTTATTGTATCTTTGTCGTACGAATTTATTTTTTCGATTCTTTTAATTTTGTAAAGTTTATTTAACCCCTCAAGTTATTTTTTAGCCCCTCCTCCTATTTCTTTTACGGCAGTAGCCTTTTAGGCAACACTTCCTTTTTCTGTTTGCTTTAGTTTCCTTTTTTCATTTATTTAATTGTAATTTGTAAAGTTTATTAATTGTACAAGGGCATATTTTTTTTAATTCTCTTAAACCTCTCGAGAGGCTAACCCTTTTTTTGCCGTTTTAGGCTATTTTTTGATTTTGTCGTATATTTACATTTATTTTTGGCCGCCAAAGGCTAGTTTTCTTTTAATTATCCTATTTGTTCGCCGTCACTGGCTAATTTTATTTTGTATTTAAGTTCTT
This sequence comes from Ascarosepion bandense, assembly GCA_037127315.1. NCBI lineage: Eukaryota > Metazoa > Mollusca > Cephalopoda > Sepiida > Sepiidae > Ascarosepion > Ascarosepion bandense. The sequence goes on from JBBBDQ010001434.1 coordinate 1,048,743, forward strand.
AAATCCTTCGGGGTTTATTGTTTATATTTCAAAACAGTTTCTTTGTCCTTGTTGTTGCTACTTTTATTTTTTATTTTATATTTCCCTTTTTATTTTTTCCCCGTTTTTCCCACCCCACCCCATACATTTTATTTATATTGGTGGAAGACAAAGAAATAAATTTAGTGGTGTTATAAAAATTCAAAATGGCCAACAAAAGTCGGCCAAGAAAGAAAAAATTAAATTTTGACCCACCATGGAAGGTTCCGCCGGAAAAAACGAATGAGTCATTTCCCCCTCTTCCTGGAAAGGAGCAAGAGGAAAATAACATGAATGCGACCAAGTCTACGGTGGCCGAAAAAGGCCAAAATAATTTTGCGGAAAAAACAATGAACAAAGAACAAAGACAAGACAACGTAAGATTCTGAATCGCCCTGTGGCAGGAAATCCCCACCAAAATGCAAAATCAATTTGACGGAGTTCTTGGAGAGAGCTAAGAGCTACGCACACCTTGTAAAAGAAGTTGGACTCTCAGAAAATCCTCAGGAATTGAAGAAAATTCAAATAATAGTGTCTGTCTTCGTGGTGGACAAGCGTACGCGCAAAATTTGTCGCAGCACGAAAGACACATTGATAAAAGCACTGCAGTCAACAGGAGTTAAGCCCTTAAGAATAGTTAAAGGTGCGGGCTTCTTCATATGGGACGTACTGCTACCCACGCCAGATGACTGCTTAAAAATGGCTACGCAGGATCTGATCACAAAGGATCATATTATAAGAACCGAGTACGATGGCAAGAGAAGGACCAGTAGCAGTATATGAGGTTCCTCCTCAGGTTATCGGGGAGCATCTGGCTGCATACTTGTTTGGCCAAATCTTGGATGCCTTCTGCGATGAAACTGACCGGGGGATGGTCTCTTGATATTATGATCGACCGGTATGCCTTCCTGACCATCCCCAACTGTCTTGACGTAGGGGGCCTGAGCTTGCTGGTGATCGTGTCCGGCCGCAAGCAAAAATGCTGGAGGTGTGGAGAGACTGGTCACCTCTCCTCCTCCTGCCCAGAGAAGAAGACCTCTGGAAGCCAGGCCCCATTCGAAAAATTTCCCCCTCTGGCCGCTTCTGTTACATCCGTCTCGCCCGTAGTGGGCATGACAGTAACCAGGACTGGTGTGGTAAGTCCCCCGGTAGGGAATAAAAAAGTTCCCTCATCCCTCGAAAAACCATCGCCAGCTGCAAGTGCAGCCACAGAGAAGGAAAATGGGGAGTGGCTGGTTGTTGGCAGGACCAGGGGGAAGCGCCAAGCAGCGGAACCTCGGTCCCCGGAAACCTCTAAGAGTAAAGGCACTAACAGCCCCACTCCATCCATCAGCAAGAAGGGCGATGCCTCGGCCTGGTCGGCTCCTAATCTGGAAGACCTTAGAAAAGCTTACGATCCCGGATATGATAAAATGTGAAAAAAATCGAAGTCGAGACCCCAGCCGATCATAAACTACTTCAAAGTTTCTCCCTGCCTCTCACCCTGTCCCTCTCTTCCAAAACAGATGCCGCCTCCATCAAAAAGGCAACGAAGCCCTTCAGCCTAGGACAAGGAGGCACGTAAGAACCGGCCAAAGTGCCTTACAAGCAAGGGGAGGACATCTGTCGTATTTCCCCGGCCCAGGCTGAAAGAGCCAAGACTTTCGGAAATCGGATCAAGCAGCTCAAGGCGCTTTTGGCCATGTAGAAGTGCGGCGATAAAGATGTGGAAGTGCCTCAAAATTTTCCAAGTGCACAAAGGGTATTGACAGTCATCCACACTGGGCCGGGGGCACAGCAGACGTGGGGCATGGTCGAGGAGGCAGCAAAAGCAATACTAATGTCACCACCAATCATTACCACACAATCTGAAAGGATCACAAATTTGGAAAAGTTCTGTTCAGGACGGGTCCTGGTTTTTGTTCATCCCTCACTCTATAGGGCTCTGAAATTAACCTTTCCCTGGGATGTTGGCGGCGTCTTCTCTGACGGCACTATCAAGAATGAGATGGGCCATGGGTCAATGGGAGAGGCAGTCGGCATCCTATCCCCGTCCATGTTCTGTCCAGGACCCCAACCCTAATTACGTATCTCAATGGCTCTCTGGTTAGCAAGCGTGAATGCCCGGGGGCTGAGGTCAGAGTCTCGGAGGGTGAGACTCACTCATGATCTCCAACGCCTTTGTTGTTTGCAGGAAACCCGGTTTTTTGCTGGCGACTATGAGGGCGTACTGTCTAGGGATTACGATCTCTATTCAGCATGTTTTGATGGTCGTTCTAGAGATGTGTCCTGGCTAGTGAGTCTTTCGGTGCGGTGTGTGCGCTTGTCTTCGCGGATCCAGCGGGCAGTATTTGTGTGCTGGATATTACCATAAAAGAGAAGACTTTTTGGCTCATTGGGGTTTATGCGCCCAATGACCATGCGGAGCGTCCTGCTTTGTTTCGGCGGATCGAGTGGTTCTTTGGAAAACCGAGGCGGGTAATTTTAGCGGGGGATTGGAATGCCGTCCTTGAACCTGAGAAGGATCTTATAGGAGAAAGATCGGGTACTAACAACCCGGATGTGAAACCATTTCGGGAATTTATCGACAGGAATGATCTTGTCGATAAATACGGAAATGAACACCCCCGGGAGGTCGTGTGGACTTGGACTAATAGGGGCAGCTCGGATTCGAAGGTACGCGCAAGCTACCTCGACCGAGTCCTAGTTAGGAGAGTCGACGTAGGGCTCTTAGGTTGTCCAAGTTTCCATTACATAGTTTACACGGATCATAGACCTGTCCGGGTTCGTGTAAACGCGTCATTATTTGATAGCCAAGATTTCCAGGAACAGCTGTTACTAATACTAAAGCGGGAACTGACGGGGAGTGTGGTTGGGAATAAGTGGTGGGATTCACTTAAATCCAAAATTAGGTCGTTTGCTGCCGACTATAGCCGTCGGCTCAACTTAGCTAATTTAGCGGCGCAAACGGCGATAGAGAAAAAAGTTGATCGGGCAGTTAAATCCCGTAATAGTGGGGACGTACCTTAGCTAGGGTCGAGCTGGCCTCCCTCCTTATCAAGAAGGATTGCTCGCAGAGGAAGCTAGGCAAGCAGTCAATCGGCATATCAAGAACATCACATTGCCGGATGGACGTACCGTGACTACAGACGTGGGTATATGTGGGGCTTTTCGGGATTACTTCCAGGATCTTTTCACCAGGGAGCCCGGTCTGAGCTCTGCTCAGTTCGACACCTATTTGGTTGACTTTCCCCGCCTCGAGGCGGCTGAAGCAGCTGGGTGCGAGGGGCCCATAACAGAGTCGGATATCTGGGATGCGCTGAAATTGGTTGGCCGGGACAAAGCTCCAGGATTGGATGGTCTTCTCTACGAACTGTACTTGAGGCAGTCGTCCGTTTTTGTTCCTCTGCTAGCTCTTGTTTATAACAACTGGATGGAGCAGGGGTCAGTACCTCGACGCTTCACCAGGGGTGTAATCAAGTTGCTTCTCAAGAGCAAGGGCGGTGGGGGTGGCATAGATAATTATCGGCCTTTAACGATGTTAAATACTGACTTAAAGATTTTTGCCAAGGTCTTGGCTCGCCGTTTGCAGGCTGTCCTCCCTAGTCTGATTGGCCCCGAGCAGACTTGTGCTGTGAAGGGCAGGACTATTAAGGACAACCTTCATTTGGTACGCCTGATCATCGAGAAAACCGACACTGAAGCCGCGCTGATCAATTTGGATCAGTCCAAGGCATTCGATAGGGTTGACCATCGGTTCTTGGAGTCTGTCCTTTCCGCCGCCGGTTTCGAGCCGTACTTTCGCTCCTGGATCCGACTGCTGTATGAGTCCCTCGGTGCGCTGCTGGAGGTGAATGGGGTAAGATCGAAACCCTTCATATTATCTCGCTCCATTCGTCAAGGTTGTCCACTTTTGCCTTTGCTCTACGTTCTTGCGTTGGAGCCATTTCTTCGCAAGTTAAAGGCGAATCCGTTCCTTCGCGGAATTTCCGTACCTGGTGCTACCACCTCGGCCAGGTACTCCGCCTATGCTGACGACGTTTCGGTTTTTGTGTCGAGCAAAGCCGAGATTGACGAAGTTAGCAAAGAAATCAGATGTTATGAGACGGTGACAGGGGCCAAGATCAATCGCGATAAGTCTGTTGGCTTGCGATTGGGTGCGTGGAAAGGAGTTTCCCTTCCTGGACCTTTCCTCTGGACGGACGGGCCGATCAAGATTCTCGACGTCTTCTTCGGTCCTGATCTCCAGTTGGAAATGAATTTGTCGGAGTTTCGAGAGAAGGCCGAGTGCGCAGTTCGTTTGTGGACTCAGAGGAAGCTCTCCTTAAAGGGGAGGGCGGAAGTATGTGCCTCGCACATCTACCCAATTCTCCTTTACCGACTCCCGTGTGCCATTCGTTTGGGGCTAATTCAGCTCTTGTTCTCCTTCCTTTGGGGAGAAGGCAAGGCTCCCAAGATACGTCGCGAGATCTGTTACCTTCATCCTTCTGAGGGCGGTCTGGGCATGCCTAGCGTTGAGATTCGTCAACACACGCTTCGCATTGGATTCCTGGATCGAATGTGTATGCTGGCGGATGAGAACGGCGCCCTCGTTAAAGTGGACGTCCATAAAAACTTTCCATCCTTGAGAAGTGTGCATTTGTCGGAGGTGGATGCCGGCCGTACTCCTCGTGGCGAGTGCTCCTTCTATAAAGAATCTCGTTTGGCTATCCAGTTTCTCTTGCGGGCTACAGATGGCCTCTCCAACGCCCAAGCGTTGTCTCTTAGGGCATTATATCGGCTGTTAGTTCGCGGGGCCGTTCAAGATGAACTGATAGGCGAGCTCGGTCTTACGAAGCAGGAGGCTCGCTCCATATGGCCTTGGGCGCCTGGATTGAAATGTCTCACTAACGATGAGGCATCACTCACCTGGCTGATGATTCGAAAGTCTCTGTGGGTTGGCAAGAAGCTTCATGCAGTGGGCCTAACTCCGGAATCAACCTGCGTGCGTTGTGGTCTGTCGGCGGGAACCGTCGATCATGCCTTCTTCCACTGCAGTGTTGTTGCTTCGGTGTGTAAGTTTCTTGAAGATCTCATGGTTCGTATGCTGCGTGGAAAGTTCTTTGTCCTTGAGGCTAGTTCTGTTTGTAGCAATGTCGTACCTCCGTTATCTAGGGCTGAGCACTATGTGCTCTTTTGCTTACTAGGTGTTATGCGAGTCGTGATTTGGACGACGCGACAGAAGGAATTCTATGGTGATGAGAAGTTTACCTCTTCCCAACTGATCTTGTTCTTTAAGCATCAGCTTAAAGTCAAGATCAAGACGGAAAGGAAACGACTCACTCCATCTGAATTTGGCAAAAGGTGGGTGAGTCTTGCGCGTATCTGTTGAATGAAAGGTGCTGACCTGGAGTGTTTGTTTGATGCTGGTTAGGCTTCAGGATATTGGGTGTGCTGGGCGGAACATGTACACCCCTTCCCTGTTAGGTTAGAGTAGGTAGATTTTAATTTTCTGTTTCTCGCTTTAAAGTTAACTTAGCTAGGTTATGATTGCTCATTGGCCCCCTTTTCTTTTCGTCGAAAGTTTTCTTTTAGTTTAATTCCCACCCCTTCCCGCTTTAGGTGTTCAGCAATGTTAGTTCTTCGGTGGATGCGTGGCGTCTTTCGTTATTTTTCAAGTGTGCTTTTCGTTTTTATTTCGGTATTTAAATGTGTGAGTGATTGTGTGAGTGATTGCTGATCGGATAAGTGTAATTATTATATTCCTAAAGCCACGCATTATTTTTCGTCCGGGGAACTGACTTTGCTGTCACAATATTAGAGTAGTGGGGGTCTTTTATTACTAATATTATTTTATTTAGTTTCTTGTATATATTTGTATTTCATTGTAAATAGACATTGGGGAATTTTAATTGTTGTGATTTTCTGCCCATGCCCTTCACTGAAAATTGTACATATGGGAGTTAAGTAGGACTACATAGAGCATCTGAGGTATTATGGTGGACGTGGTAAGAATGATAAGTAAAAATGTGGTATTATGGTGAAAGGTTTATTATAAGTGTGTCAGGGTCGACGAAAGTGAATAGCTAATTCAAATTAGGGCAGATGAAGACCAGCCTTCCCCATCCCCATTCTCGGCCTTGTGCCACATTTTTTGTATTCGTATACAAAAATAAATAATGAAATTCTTGGGAAGATCATAGAAGTTCTAGAGAGTTCTTTAGAGTTCTATTGGAGTTCAGTAGAACTATCAGTTCCAGTTTGGACATAGTTAGACTAAGGCAGTCGATATTAGTCGGCAGTTAGCCGAATACTAAGGAGTCAGCTTACAGTGTAAAATTACAAAGTTCCTAACATTTTGGGTGCGTTAAGTCGATTAGCAACCGACATAGCACGATTATGACTTTCAGTGCGAAAACTACTCCACAACAGTAACATCTAAAAATTTTCTTAAACAAATGCAATCTATTTTTGTTTAATGAATAACAAAGCGTATTACCTTTGCCGCAACCAATATATATCCAGACCGAACTATATACGTCAGTTGGCCAGGTATGATAATAAAATGTGATAGAAATTAACATCTTGACCTAGAAAAAAAATCCGCAAAATACTATGTACAATCTTTTAAAATATAGAAATATAAATCGAACAAATGTGACATTTAAACACCATCTCGATCTCGATAGTAATAGGAGCACTAGGAACGATCTTAAAGGATAATCATACGCAATTTAAGAACATTACAGGAAACTAATCTCTATCTGTATAGAATTGTTTTTGTCTATATTTCTGATATGAGCTAGTATTTACATTATTTACTGTTGTGGAGTTATTTTCGCAGTGGAGGCTAGTATCTGTACTAAAATAGGTCCTAATAGGTTCGACGTACAATACGTTAGAAAGTTGATATAATATATATTACGCAGTGTAATCTTGCCTATTTTCGTGTTCGACTAACTTTCGACTACTATCGTCCAACATTGACTGACCCCTGTTCCTCTTACTACTTCTACTTACATTAGGTGGGAGAGTCTATTCACTATAAAATAAATGTGTTTCACCATATCATTTACCCTGTTTGGATTGTTGTTCTCATTTTTATTGCAATGTTTGCAACATTTCAGTTGTTGTACGCTCCAGACTTCTTTAGTTGCTAGGAATTTCGAATCGAATCCTTTTTTTTCAATTACTGGAGAAAATTGTTCTCGTTCCATGCGATGCCACTAGCAGATGCCTTGTAGTTAGCCCCCTTTAAGCTGGTTGCAGCAGTGATTAACAAATAACTTAGAAAGTGAGTTAAAGAGAGATTACATGAAAAAATTATGTATATACCGCAGTGATCGAAATAAAGGATTCGGCTTAAAATTCCTAGCGTCTGAAGAAGGCTAGAACGTACAACGGCCGAAACTTCGTTAACATGTTAATAAAGAAAGATGATTACGACAGTTCGAACGGTGTAAATAGTTTAAGAAATCACTCAAGCGAATAGTCACATATTAAAAAAAAACTTTCGATGTAATATGCTAAATAAACCTTGTAAGAAAAAGTCATCCTACATCAGATCAATGATTACCCACTTCAAATCTAAAAAAATATGATCCTTCACCAGAAAACAAAACCCCAAAGAGTTTTATTAGATAAGGAAATCCGTATAACTTTATGACTTCTAAACACAGCACAACTAAAACGCGTAGCAAATTTGACTACAACATAAAAATTGATGTAATCGAACTGTTAAATTTACACACAACCTAAAACAAATGGTTTACAAGGAAACTTCTACCAATACTAGAAAGAGCGATAACAGTTAGTGGACTTGAGAAGTTTAATTTCTGAAAAGCTACTTGCAAAAAATATTTTGTAAATTCATCACGAACTATTCGGTCAACGAATGCTAAATATTTCTTGTATTAATTTAATCATTAACATCAACTACAATTCATAATAGTGACATCAGATAAGATACAATTTAATAAATATATTATGTAAGTACATAATCTCGTTGGGACCAAAATACCTATTTTGGTCTTCCCTTCGAACAAGCTTAAAATCTCAGTTTTAGTTTTTCGGCCCTTATTTAAAATAAATTAATCATTTAAATGAAATTACAGCTCTCATCTCGTAAATGCATTCGTAGTGTTTCCAAATTCGGTCACCAGAATATCAATGGGCAGAGAAGTTACAAAAGCAAATCGACCACCACAAAGGCTTTCGATTTTTATCGGTTTGTTATGTCTGAGCTTTTATTGCTTCTCTAACTATAAACTGAATCCTTCCAGTTGTTTTTAGTAAGGAAAGAAAAAAAAAATTATGTTCTCTGGTTGTCCTTTACTGGAAACATTTGCTTCCTAGCTGTTGATGTTATTGTTGTTGTAGATGATGAAAGAAGAGGCTGGGTGGTCTCCCTCCATTAGTTTCAATTATAAAATCGACGTCATTTGGTAACAGTTGCCCCGGAATCAGGTCAAGGTTTATCGAATTGGCTAATCGAATCAGCTCCATACTTAGAAATATTGGGCGTATTTTCTGGAACGCAGAATAGATTTTCAAATGTTGTTTGTTGTTCGGCGAATTTAATTTACTTTGGATTTTTGCTGGAGCGTCTTATGATCGATTTTACAATTTATATCGATTGGAAGAGTGAACACACTAAGTGGCAGAGATATTATAGTTTTTTTTTTTAAAGCTAGGCCAAGGGGGGTGGGAGTGTGGGATTATTTTATCAACAAGGGTTCCCATTTAAACGACAAGACCAGAAAGCATTTTAAGACAACTCCTCACTTAATGACGAAACTGTTTAACGACTCTCTGATTTACGACCATCTAAAAAATCGCATGAATTAAAAGTTTAAATAAATCTATTATAATACGTTGCATGAAAATTTTGAAAGTGTGCTTTCTTTTTCTTCAAATGGAATCAAAACAAATCAAACGAATATAAAACGGAAAAGAAAAATTTGTCGGGGAGTACTCTGTTCTCTCAGTATTCTGTCTTCTGTTTTCGGCTTTTTTTTTTTTTTTTATAAGCGTTTCACCCCCAGGAAGGCATGTCACTGCCACTACTGTGCAGGGGGCTACGTAGAGTGGAGAAAGGCTGATTAAATATAGGAAATAACAGAGGGTGGGTGATAGGCGGGTGAGGATACCGAGAATGAGGGTTGGGTAGATGAGAGTGTTGTGAGAATAGCTGGGAGTTAGTGTGATAGGAGGTGTCTATTGACCCTACATTTAAACACCTGGAGATTGTAACTGTCGGGAAAGCAGACTTGTGGAAAGGAGTTCCACAGGCGGGAAGCGCGAGAAAAGAAGCTGTTGGAGTAGAATTTACGGTTACATCTTATTTGTTTAACTGTAAAAGGGTGGGACCTAGTTATTAATCTAGTATCTCGTGTAAATTCGTGCTTAGGCGGCACCAGTGATCTAAGCTCATCGGAGCAGAAGCCATGAAAGTACTTGTAGAAGAGGCACAGGGAAACTACATCACGCCGGTGTGAGAGCGGCTGCAGCCGGTCTGCCAAGTCAGTATCAACCACGTTACAGATCCTCCTTTGTATTTTGTCAAGAAGCCCAAGGAGAGCAGCAGGGGCACCCGACCAGATATGGCAGCAATATTCAATACACGGGCGGATGGTAGATTTGTATATGTGCGGGAATAGTTTCAGGTGGGAAAAATTTCCGGGCCCTGCACAGGGAGCCGACTTTAATAGCAGCTAGACATATATAAGAAAAAAATTCCTACACGTTTTTTGTTTTTTCAGGTCGTCTTTTAATTGACGCCAATCATTTTTTTTTTTGTCGACAATTGCTATTCAAGCCTTTGTTGTCGGTTGTGTTTTCTGTTTTTGATGTTAATCATATCTTTGTCGGCTATCGCAATTCAAGCTTTTGTTGTCGCCTGTGTTATCTGCTTTGATGTAAATCATATCTTTGTTCGCTATTACCTGTGTTTTGTCTGTGATGATGCACTTTGTAGCCACCATCCACGGTGAAATAAACTACTCATTTAGTTTCTCTTAATTTAAAAGTTCGCAGTGTACGATCAAAATCTAATTTTTTTAAAGCGGTCGCTTGATCAGTGATTTTTCGTTGATGTTAGTCGCTGGTCGCGTTCTGGAGATGGTCGCTCTCTAAGGGTCAATTAACATTAGCAAATCGTCCGTGCATAGAAAAACGGTCGTTAACAACAGGTGGTCGCTGACGAAAAGGGTCGCATAGGGCAGTGTATATATCAAATGAATGTGTGAGGTAGATTTATAGTTCAGCAGAGAATGTATTTTTGTCAATTATATTTTTGCCATTGAAGGCAATATATTACAGAAATGGGCGTAAAACAAAGATGTATTTTCTCACCAGAATTATTCAATTTTTACAGAGTACCAATCTGAAGTGAACTAGAACTACAAGTCCTTTCAGTATTTTGTGTCTTTGGGCAACATCAGATATGCTGTACGAGGATACCGTCTTAATGGCAGATGCATAATGAAAACTACAGGAACTCCTTGATAAGGCCAAAAATAAAAACAGGAAGACAGAACATGAGGTCGTTTGCAAAAAAAGATAGCTTCAGAAGATTTACGAACTGGATACTTACCTGGCATATTTTTGTGTCGGGTAGGGACCCAAATAATCTCTCAGTTGCGTCTCTGTCCCCGAAGACAGAATGCGGCTCAGTTGTAGCTCCGTACGCAAGGGCAGGGTTGCAACTGAGAAAAATTACACTGAACAGATGCCCGTTTCCGGCAGAGAGGTAGACCAAGTGCTCGTCAGAGGGGGCCGGCTCAACCGACGGTTGAGGGTACTGGGAAATTTTTGTCCCTGTGCACATCCGTAACCGGTCGAGTTTATCTGTGAATTATTTAATGCCAAAAAGGTGGGGTCTTACGGTATTTTTTAATTTCTTTCTTTTAATCATGTCACCCCAAGTAAGGCATTCCACTACCACTATAGCGCAGGGGGTTACACAGGGCGAAAGACGAGTTAGGATGTACATAGGGGGAGAGTTGGAGAGAATGGGATGGTTAGTGTGTTTAGGAGGTGTCTATTGACCTTACATTTAAACTCCTGGAGGTTATAGCCGTCGGGGAAGCAAGCATGCAGAAGGGAATTCCACAGGCGGGAAATGCGAGAAAAGAAGCTGTTGGAGTAGAAATTGCGGTTACATTTCATCGATTTCACTGTAAAAGGGTGGGACCTAGTTGCCAATCTAGTATCTCGTGCAAACTCACGCATAGGGGGCACCAGTGGCTTAAGTTCATCAGAGCAGAAGCCATGATAGTATTTATAGATGAGGCACAAGGAAGCCACGTCACGCCGGTCAGAGAGTGACTGCAGGCGGTCAGCTAAGTCGGTATCCATCACATTACAGATTCTTCGCTGTATTTTGTCAAGCAGCCCGAGTAGAATAGTCAGATTTTAATGAAAATTTGTTTTTATTTTTTTTTAACTGAAAATATCTTCTAGTTTTGTACTCAAAAATGTTTTGCTGAGAATAATTTTTATTCTTCAAAAATGTATTGTTGGAAATATTTTTCGTTCAAAAAGGTGTATATATATATATATATATATGCAAAAATGTATTTTTATACTTTCGTAGTGTTTTTACCCCAGTTTGGGGTTAACTATTTGCCAATAGCTGGGACCCTAACAGGTGCTGCCACTCCGAGTCAGCGTGGACCTGAGAACAACATGAATTAATAGGTGGTTCCCTGCTCCTCACAACCTTTCAATCAAAGGCCATGATGCCGGATGCAGTTTACCGTCAATTGTATCAATTGCCTATAGATACAAAGTGGTTATTTTGGAAAGCCAGGATTACCTTCAACCTAAAGAAACACAATACATTAAAGATTTGATAAGACAAGTTGTGCTAGCAATTCAGTGAGGCAGTCAGTGTAGATCGAACTCATTACAATGGTATTGATTTGCGAGAGAGGCATGATAAATTATATTGTTTTTAAAAAATTTCATTTAATCTGGCGCAAGGCTGAAAAAAATAGGGCACCGAATGAAAATGGACCTCACTGTAGAGTTAATTTTTTTCAAGAATAAACCGTTAACCATTGCTCTACAGCAAAGATTGGCAACCTCTGATACCTTTTAAAAACCTAACAAAGATTTTCAAATCAAAAGAATTGGAAATTTCGATTCCAGAAAAGAATTTTTAAAAATAGTTAAAGCTTTTAAGTTTGGTACTACGTGTCCATTAAATAGAAGTCGATTGAATGACTGAACCACTCATTCACTTGACTTGAGTTATTGATTGATTGGATTTGGAATGGTTTGTTCAATCAATCAATGTCTAAAAAATCAGTGAAGCATTGGTATCACATTTTAAGACTGAATTAACTCGCTTGACAAGTACAGCTTCGATTTTTAACTGATTCCCAATCGCAGCACAAGGCAGATCAATATTTCACCCGAAGCGAAGCAATAAAGCCACTCTGACCCAAGTGGTTTCTGAATATTACAAAGTACGAGAAAACTATTTTATTATAAAAGAGAACAAAAATAAAAGAAAAATGCTTAAGAAGACAAAAGATAATAACTCACATTCCATTTAAAATTTTGAAGAAAATTTGGCTGAAGAAACCGGTAGTGATTTCCACAGGCATAGATGTAAACTTTGGCATAGGACTTACGGTTAAATCTTGCTATTTCAAATGTAAAGTGATGAGACCTTTCTGTCGAGTCATAAAGTCTAGGCACCATAGCAGAAAATTTATCAGAAAAATTCTTATGGAATTATTTAGAAAGAAGGCAAAGGAAATCTACATTACAGCAGTTAGAAACTGACTGAAACTGAGATGTCAGGTCAGGACCAATAACATTGCAGATTCTTCTTTTTATTTTATTTTATCAGTCAGTCAGTTAAGTGCCATACGTGATACACGCTTGGGCGATCACGTCTAGAAAGAGACATGACTGACTGGGCAGAAGATTATCCCGCAGTCGGTTGCCATTGCTTTCTACGGTAGACCGGTTGCCGACCAAGGCTATAGAACCCAATCTGTCCTGTTATTTAACCCATAACTGGAAGGATGAGACGGATTAATACCTTCCCCAAGGGTATTTGCGCATAAGTGAATGCAATGAATTCAGCTGGAATTCGAACTCGGCTCCCCGATTTTTCGTTCCGAGCCGATATCCAATATATTTTATCAACAATCGCTAAATATATAGCATGCCCACCAGACTAGATGTGGAAGCAATATTCTAATCATGGACGAATTTCAGATTTATAAATATGTAAGAAAAACGATGATAAAGATGATTTTGGTTCGTTCGAAATGTTGACAGCTGGTGTAAGAACTTTCATAGCTACTGCCGTTGGGTAGATATTTCTTTACTAATTGCTCACCGTCAGCAAGGTCTAAGATCTACCCATGGTAGAACGTTACTGAACGATCTCTGTATAAACGTAAGATATGTCAGAAAGATTGCAGTTAATCCTAGACATAAATCGTCATTTCCCTGTTGAAGCCTACCTTGCACATTTATTTGATATATACACTGTCCTATGCGACCCTCGTCAGCGACCACCAGTTGTTAACGACCATTTCTTCTATGCAGAGACGATTTTCAAATGTTAATTGACTCTTAGAGAGCGACCACCTCCCAAACACGACCAGCGACTAACATCAACGAGTGAAAAATCACTGATCAAGCGACCGCTTTAAAAAAATAGATTTTTGTCGTACACTGCGAACTTCTAAATTAAAAGAAACTAAATGAGTAATCTATTTTATTTTGGTTTGATTTAAGCCAAGAACACTTCCTCATTGTTTTATTATTGTAGTGCTGTATCAAACTGTTATTTCTAGTTAAAATGTACATTGCCTGAGTTCAACTCACGGACAAAAATCTTTTTGTACAACATGTATTGCATTTGACATGTTTAAGGGATTTATCGCAGTCTCTGTACTGACTTGGATGAATTCAGAGATTGGGAAAATCACAATTACGTTCTTTTCTCAAATGTCTATCTATTTTGTTCTTTTATTTTTTTGTGTGTGTATCTATCTACTCTATTTCTGTCTAGGTATATATATCTCTATCTCTCTGTTTCTCTACCCCCATACACGATCGCTGTCAGTTTTTTGTCGGTTTTGTTTTTTTCCATGTATTATCACTTTTGCTATCTAAGAAAAAAACTGAAACCGTATCCCTCCATTCTGAATATACAGTGGGACATGTTGTATACTGCCATCAAACATTGGTCGCATACAGAAACTGTTACAATGATACAATAGTCCATATTGCTTATAATCCGCAATTGACCAGCATCTATAAAGGTTCTAAAAAAATCAAACAAACATGGCATCATAACTGCGTTCAAGAATGCAAAATACTGTCGCTACTTGATGTTGATTTCAGTGTCCACTTGAAGTTTTATATTTACATGCGCTCTGTTATTTTTGATAATAAACTCACCAACCATGAACGACATTTTGTTTTATGCATAAACGCAATCGTCGATGCGCTGTGCACATATGGCTTGACGATTGCGTTCAGTCATAAAAAGGACTCTCACCGCTTGGTGTTGAATTCAGTGCCCACTTTTATGTTTATATAAACTCTATTGATGATACTGAGCACTTTAGCTCTTAAATATAGCTTACATTACACACACACACACACACACACACACACACACACACACACACACACACACACACACATATATATATATATATTACTAGCAGTATAGCTCGGCGTTGCTCGGGTGTAATGAAAGCTCTAAAACTAATCCATGGTCCTAGAGCTCAGACTCAGCCTAAATAATATTTGTATGAAGTTTAGTGAGAATCGGGTAAAAATTATGGATTTGTATAAAGTACATACAGACAGATAAACAGACATACACACAAACATCATGCCTTATATATATATATATAATTTTACCCATCGTATATATGTATATATATATATATGTGTGTCTGTGTGTCTGTGTGTGTGTGTGTGTGTGTGTGTGTGTGATGAAAAATTTGATCGAAAACACAAGAATACTTACAAATGACGATATCAAAAACATCTCGCAGTCCCTGAGTCGCTCTAAATAAAACATACGTCCCCTACCATCGAGCTTATATTATTTAATAGTGGAAATTCTGTATTGCATTGTGATTTCCAGTAGACCGCGGCAGTGAGAACTTGGAACAAACTCTCCTTTTTCAAAAACAATACAAAATAAATTACTACGTTACAGTCAAACATGAGGGAATAAAGCAGCACTAAAGACATAAACACCATTGAAAATGCGTATAAAAGTGGACAAAAGCGCTTGGGGTGCGAAAAGTATGTTCAATTTTTATATACCTTATCACCAACAAAACGGAAAAATCTTACAATGCTATCGGTTATAGAATTATTAAGATATAGTGTCATTAGATTTTATAAACGTCTTAAATTATTTTTAATTTATTTCAGCAATTTAATTATATTTTTATAACATATAACAAGTGTTATTTAAAAAAAAATTAAAACATAATTTTTTTCATAATTTCACCCCAAGCAAGGCAGTTATACTGCTACTGTTGCGCAGGGTGTTACATAAGAGGAAAGTTATGAGAAAGTGGGGTAGGTTATAGGGGTTGTCAGGAGGTGGACAATAAAAGGATTAGAATACTGGTGTGATGAGAGTGGAGTGGAGGTAGAAAAGAGCATGAGAGAAAAGATGCCAGTCAGTGAAATAGAATATGTCTATTGACCTTACATTTAAATTCCTGGAGATTGTATCTGTCGGGGAAGCAAGTGTAAGGAAGGGAATTTCACAGGCGGGAAGTGCGAGAAAAAAGCTGTTTGAGTAAAAGTTGCTGTTAGATTTTATTGGTTTCACTGTAAAAGTGTGGGGTCTAGTTGCTAGTCTAGTAGCTCGATTAAATTCATATATAGGAGCTCCAGTGAGCTAAGTTCGTCAGAACAGAAACCGTGAAAATATTTTGAAAATAGACACAGGTAAACCACATTTCGCCGGTGAGAATGTGACTGCATCTGTGCTGCCATTTCGGGATCGATTACATTACAGATTCTCCGTTGGATTTTGTAAAGAACCCCGAGGTGAATAGCTGAAAGACCCGACCAGATGTGGCAGCGGTATTCAATACACGGACGGATGGTAGATTTATAGATGTGTAGGATAGATTCAGACGGTAAAAACTTCCTGGCCCTACACAGTGAACAAACCCTCTTAGCAGCAAATTTAGATATGGATTCGATAAATTCATTCCACTTGAGGTCTGCTGAGAGAGTTAACCCGAGGAGGTGTATTGTTTTGCTTTCAGGGAGGCTAGCATGATCCTTGCTAATAGTGGGGTAGGAGCGATTGTCTGTGATGGTTAACCGATAGCAGCTTCGTTTTAAAAGCATTAAAATTCACGAGACATTTCTTACCATTTTTTGTAGATTTTTCGAGCACAGTAGCGATGTTTACTTTGTCAGCTTCAGCAGTTTTTATCGAAGCGGGAGTAAACTGTGATGTCGTCAGCGTATATGTCTAATTGGGATCTGATTACATCGAGGAGATCGTTAATGAAGACGAGGAAAATCGCAGGAACTAGAATAGAGCCTTGAGGGACAACCGTAATCGTATGATCAGTCCGTTCAATTATCATAATTACTACAATTCTTAAAATTATTATAATTTTGGCGCTATGACTCAAGTCTCTTAGCATTAATTAGTAAATGATTACCAAATTAATTAAATTATTAACATTAATAACCATTTTTACTCCAACAATATTGTTTTTTTTTTTAATCGTGTCACTCCCAAGCAAGACATTCCACTGCCATTATAGCGCAGAGGGTTACATAGAGGGATTGGATATAGGAAATGTCAGAAGGAGGGTGATAAACGACTTAGGATGTACATAGGGAGAGAGTTGGAGAGAGTGGGCGTGAGTTAGTGTGTTAGGAGGTGTCTATTGACCTTACATTTAAACTCCTGGAGGTTGTAGCCGTCGGGGAAGCAAGCATGCGGTAGGGAATTCCACAGGCGGGAAGTGCGAGGAAAGGAGCTGTTAGAGTAGAAATTGCGGTTACATTTCATCGCTTTCACTGTAAAAGGGTGGGACCTACTTGCCAATCTAATAGCTCGTGCAAATTCACATCTAGGGGGCACCAATGATTTAAGTTCGTCAGAGCAGAAGCCATGATAGTATTTATAGAAGAGGCACAGGGAAGCCACGCCACGCCGGTTAGAGAGATACTGCAATGTGGTTCTACAGAAGGATGCTGCGGATATCGTGGACTGAACATGCAAGCAACGATGAGGTGTTGGAAAGAATGGCAAGCAAAAGGAAATTAATACCGAGCATCAAGAAGATGCAATGAGGAAGGAGAGCTTGGAGAACCTGATACTGACTGGACAGGTAGAGGGAAAAAGTGACAGAGGAAGGCAGCGGATCACATATTTGAATTCCTTGCATTCACTTACGCGCAAATACCCTTGGGAAAGGTATTAATCTGTCTATTCCTTCCAGTTATGGGTTAAATAACAGGACAGATTGGGTTCTATAGTCTTGGTCGGCAACCAGTCTACCGCAGAAAGCAATGGCAACCTACTGCGGGATAATCTTCTGCCCAGTCCGTCATGACTCTTTCGAGACATGATCGCCCAAAGCGTATATCGCGCATGGCACTTGACTGACTGATAACAAATTTATCATTGCTTATATTCGGGCGGATGTTCTCGTTTATTAGTTTCACAACGTTTTGGCCGTTGAGTCCTCCGACCGTCATCAGGTGCACGTCGCTCCGGATAACCTGCATAAAATTTCGATCTGAAGTCCTAATTTATTTTAAATTGTTTAATTTCTGCTCTCCATATCTACGGACGTTTCGACTTCCTACTTAGTCCTATTTAGATTGTTCCCTCACTTTTCTGTATAATTCCGTCCTAATTGGATAAAAGGTTGAACTCACAATTACTTTTTTGCTAATATGATGAACCAACGCTTTCATAAAGGTTATTGCCCTGTAGAACAATCTATACCCACAGATTAAATCAAGGGTGTAGTTCAGAATTTACCCGGAGCAACTGATATCTGAATAGATCGGTGCGTGCCGTGGGTGTAACTATGTGAAAACAACAACAGATTTCCAATTTCACGATACCCTTGGAAAAAACATTAGTTTATTTCTGTCCCCATCCGCTATAAGTTAAATATCAGATATGAATCACTTACCCCGAGTGGGAGTATAGGAAAAATCCTTACTGTATTAAAAATTGTTGAGAAAGTGATGGGAATTAATTTCACTTCTCAAGAAATTAATGTAATTTACAAATTATAAAACAATTAATCCTCGTAGAAAGGAACTTGGCATTAGAAAAAATTTCTCCATGCAAAGATATTCCATGTTTTTTTTTTTTTTCGTTTTTTATAACTGTACGCATTATTGACTATAAAAAAAGACAGATATGTTAACTTAACAAAGGGATACCTGATTATTAAGAAGTAGCGATCAGGATATGAATATATATATATATTGGGCGTGTAAAATGATAATATACACGCTAAAAAGTCTGCTGCCTTCTATCGAGCGCCCATAGCCCAGAGATAGAATCACCGTCTGACGCCACTTTGGTCGGGTTTAAATCCTGGGTTAAAACCAATCGGAGTCTAACCGTACTGATGAGCTGTGATACAGCGAAACAGATCTGTCTGCGGATGAATATATATATACATTAGCATTATTGTTAATATTATTTTTCAAATAGAGTAAAAACAATGATAATTCCATTGAATACGATCCACGAGTTCTCATACAAAATATATAAAGAATGTAGTTGCAAAATTACTTAAACGACACGATTTTTCGTTGGTTATTCAACTTGTACAGAGAGACTATTCATCGGAATCCTCAATTTGAACAGCAGATGATACAATGCTGATTGCAGACACGGAAAGAAAACTACAAGACCTCCTACAGAAGGTAGCTAAAGAGAGTGACAAAAAAGGACTACAAATAAACTGCAAGAAAACCGAATGCATGGTCATCAGTAAAAGGTGCAACCCAAACTTCCAAATGCCAGTGGGGGATATTAAAATCAAGCAGGTACAAAAATTTAAATATCTGAGAAGTTTTCTAACAAAAGACGGAAAGTGCGATACAGAGATCCGAAGGCGAATTGACATGGCGAAGGGCGCGTTTCAGAAGCTAAGTATTAAGACACAGGAAACTGGCACTAGAAACAATGAAGAGTGTATTAGCTTGAAATGTGATGTCACTTCTTCAATATAGCAGTGAATGTTGAACAATATCATCAAAGATGAAGGGAACACTTAAAGCTGCTAAAATGTGTTTCTACAGAAGGATGCTGCGGATATCGTGGGCCGTGCATGTGAGCATTGACGAGGTGTTGGAAAGAATGGAAACGAAAAGGAAATTAATATTGACCATCAGGAAGAGACAACCGAAATTTCTGGGACATGCAATGAGGAAGGAGGGCTTGGAGAATCTGATACTAACAGGTCAGATAGAGGGGAAAAAGAGACAAAGAAAAGCAGCGGATAAGATATTTGAAGGGCCTGAGCAGGTGGATGACAGAACGGAGGTTGCGAGATGTTAAAAAGCGTGCTAAGAACCACGTAGGTTAGGGAGACGTGGAAGGCTATGATCGTCTACGTCCTAAAAAGACAAGACACATAGAAGACGAAGAAGAGGAACAAATTCTGTTCTTCAGTGAAAGATGCAAAACTCGATAATATTGGTCATCCCATGAAAGTATTAGAAAAATGTAATCTCGGAAGTCGAAAAGATTTTGGTGTGTCGCGATGAGCCTGAGAGAAGATTCGCTGTGACAATGCATGTCAATGATTTTAGTGACGTTAATATCAACAGATTATCTTTAAGGTTTACTCGTTGAGTGATTGTCAACTAATAACATTGAATTAGGACTTATTTTATCTTAATAACACTTGCTTATCCCCGCGGATTCTCATTTCATTTCCGTTGGGATAAATTTTCTTCGTACGGACACTGTGGTTTATTATCTAGATAAATGATAACGTTGGATAGTTTTACGAAAAGCTACAAATCATTAAGTGAGAAATACCAGATTTAAAAAAAAAATTGTTGAAGACGACCAGTAGACATTTAAATTTCTGGTTCAAAGAACTTACTGTAAAGAGTCGGGTTTACTATGGTTTAGTGATATCTAAATTAATCTGCAGTAGAAAAATAACTACCTTTAGCGTCGGCAGATTTTCATTAAAGAGAAACATCTGAGAAAAAATGTGTGATTGTATATATGTATGTGAGTGTATCAAAGAGAAAGACAGAGAGAGACAGACCGTCAGAGAGACAGAGAGCGAGAGAGAGAGAGAGAGAGAGAGAGAGAGAGAGAGAGTAACAGACAAACAGAAAAAAACGTTCTATTACATTTGAAATTCTTAAAAACAATTCTAGACAAATTTTATCTGTAGAAAATTCGATTGTGCGGAAAAAAGCATGCAAATGTTATTTGGAGATAGAGAAGGCATGCTTTAACAAGTCATAATCTATCTATCTATCTATCTATCTATCTATCTATCTATCTATCTATCTCGAGTTGTTTTTTATCCATCTATCTATCTATCTGTTTATATACGCATATATATTTTTCGCCGTTCGCACGTAAACATGTGCGTGTTTGTATACGTGTGTGTATGGTTGGTAATTGAATGATAAAACACATCAATATAAGAACAACTTAAAACCTGAAAAGTGATATTCTCAATTGATTGTAATAAATATCACAAGAAATGCATAGAAAATACTTCTATGAATTTCAGTAAAATAATGCAGGAGCACTAAAGTGATATTTATCTTCAAAAAAACCCAAAAAACCCCAAAAACATTGGTCATTCATACTAATGAAACCGACAATGATTCCCACTTAATGAATGCCGCCTTAATTAAAAAGGGAATTTGATTTATTAAGCTGAACATGCATAGAATGTGTACAAATTTCGGAATTTTCTTCGGTTAATCTACTTCCAGTGTTATACAGCATTTCACATTTCTGAACAAAAGCAACTGCGATTACAATGTGACATATTCAGTCAGTTAAGTGCCATACGTGATGCACGCTTGGGCGATCATGTCTCGAAAGAGACATGACTGACTTGGCAGAATATTATCCCGCAGTAAGTTTCCATTGCTTTCTGTGGTAGACTGGTTGTCAACCAAGGCTATAGAATCTAGCCTGTCCTATTATTTAACCCATAACTGAAGGGAAGAGGCGGATTAATATCTTTCCTATGGGTATTTGTGCGTAAGTGAATACAAGGAATTCAACTGGCATTTGAACTCGGCTCCCCGATTTCTCGTTCCGAGCCGATATCCATTGTACCACAACGCACAAAGAAAAAAATAGGACAAAATCAAAAAGAAATTGGATGAGGTCGGTGAGGCTATGTATCAAAGTACAACGGACGCCAAAATATTTAAATTTGATTTCAAGTTTAACGTGTCTGCATCTTCAGCTTTTGTCTCGATGTAAAAGGCCCAATGCAATGCCCGTAGCACTCTTAGTAATGGCAGTTTTTAGCCAAATGTTATAAAGTCCAATAAAAAAAAATCATATTTACAAAAAGGAAATTGTCCTGTTGTAGTTTATTTTTATTTATTATCCGGGCAAAACCGGTAACACTTTCGCCAGTTCTTTTGTGCATACAATCTTCTGGGTAGCTTCAGTTATTGGACAGATCCTGCTTGCTTCCCGCCATCAGACTTCCTAATTATTGATTCACAAAATATCCCCAAGGTTTTTGTGATCCGAAGTACTTTAGGACGACCTCCCTCATATTCAAGCACAACATCTAAGCTTTGCATTCCAACAACAGAGACTTGAAGGATAACTCGAAATAGACGAATTATCTGTACTTTTGCCTGGAACGTTAAGAATTAAGATAGAAGATTTGAAGAGTCACTCCCATGTAATGTCTACACACCATTTATTAATAATGCTGCTGGCCCAAACGGTATAAAATGAATTTTAAAAAAATTAGTTTAAAAAGAAGAAACATAAGAAAAGAAAATTTTTGGCTTGAAAATAAACAGGATTCAAAGTTGCTCCGTCTAGAGCTTCTTTATTGAGTGCTCTCATTACAAATTATAACAGGCGTTTGTTTATACTTCACCCCACCATAACATATATATGAAAAACCTGATATGGTCTGAAGAAAATCTTTTGAAAGTCGAAACGCGTTACATAATATTTTTTTCATTTTGTCATTCTTTACCTTTAGTCTGATAATTAAGATTTATATATACTCTTCCTTTCTATCTCTCTATTGTTTGATTTGAATATCTATCTCAGCGGTTAGAGAGGAATGACTGGGTTAGGTCAAACAACTGCCCAGTTATACCATAGCTCCGCCGTTTGCATAAAAGGCCAGCATGCCAGACTCTATCGAACGCTTTGGAGATATCCAAGGCAACGGTTCGGGCTTCGCCATTCTTGTCGAGAGCCTGGTATATGTACTCCGTAATGGTCGTTAGCATATCAGCAGTAGACCTGGTGAAGCGGAAACCATACTGTTTGTCCGAGAGAAGCCTGTGGGCCGTGAGATGCCGTGGATAATGGCTTCGAAAACTTTGCCAAAGATCGGAAGGAGGCTGATAGGGCGGTAATTAGCGGGGCCCGAGGGTTCACCAGTATTCTTAAATATACAAACTACAGAGGAGGACTTCTAACAGGCAGGAAAGCAGGAGGTAGGTAGGCAGAAGTTATAGAGTTTCGAGAGAATAGAGGAAAGCTCTGGGGCACATTTCTTCAGGACTATGGATTTCGTCCACACCGTTCGCTTTGTGAGGATCAAGTTTTGAGATTATCTTAGAGACCAGCGAAGGTATAATGTGGACGTTATTCAGTTGAGCCTTAGTTCTAGGTGGGAAGTCGGGTGTAGGTACTCCTGACGAATCCTGTGTTGAATTGGTGGAGAATCTACGAGCAAAGCATTCAGCCTTGTCCGTTGAGGAGGTGAGGACCTCGAATTCATTGATTAGTGGGGGTATTGAAGTCTTACTCTTGTTGAGCACGCTTTTGCACAGTCGCCAGCAATCTTTGGCGCCGAACTTACAGGATGCTATGCGATGCTTCATTCTGGCAGCAAACACCATCTTAACTTCGTTCAGTATTTTTTTACACTTATTGCGAGCTGAGGCGAAAAGAGCCCCGGTTTGGTTCGACGAGTGGCTTCGATAGAGCCGGAAAAAATGGTTCCGGTGGGCAATGGCGGCCGAGCAAGCGGGCAAGAACCAGGGAGACGAATTTGATTTAAGCTGCAATTTCCTGGCAGGGATGAAAGCATCGATGCCAGCCTTAACCCAAGAGGAGACCTCGGACGCACAGTCTTCGACGGGATGACCGAAGACGTTGTTCCAGGGGACATCATAGAGGAAGTCTCGGAACGAATCCCAGTCTGCTCTCTGGTAGCAGTAAGATATTATGCTGGTATGGTTTTCTTGAGTAGAGTGAGAGTGGATTGAGATGTTGACGGAAACTACGGCGTGGTCAGAGTTTCCGAGAGGGCAGAGCTGACTGGTAGTGCAAAAGTCTGGGATGGAAGTGAAGCAGAGGTCTAGTAAAGAGTCCCTTCTGTTAGGGTTATTAAAGAAACGCGTGGGGAAGTCCACCACTTGCGTAAGAGCTTGGGTAATTGAAAAATTCATGGTGCGGATCCCAGCATGGTCGGTGACAGAGTTTTCCAGCCACTTGATGTGGTGGGCGTTAAAGTCACCAAACACAAATATACGCAGGTGGATGAGAAGAAATGGCCTTGTCGATGCTATCAAGTACCGAACAGTCAGAGGAGGAGGGGGAGCGGTAGAGGAAGAAGAGATAGCTAACCGAGCTTAGAAGTGAGAGACGGAAGCACATGAAATAATGATCCAGGGATTCAAGAGATGTTACCCTGGCTACAGGGAGGTGTCCGCTGACATAAACACTAAGCCCATGCATATGGACATTGGTGTCCTTCCTGAAGAGGGGAAGGTAACCAGGAACGAAAAACTCAGAGGAGGGGATGGAAGGGTCAAGGTTAGTCTAACATATAGCTAAGATATCGGGTGAGTTAGTTTGGAAGAATAATTTTACGCTGTTAAAGTTAGTGCGGATACCTCGTATGTTTGTGAAGGAGACGCTGATAGGTTTGGGCGTTTTCTGACTCGCTGATTTAGTCTTGCAATTTAGTTTGTTTGATTTCATAGCAGTTTGGTTGAAGAGAGAGAGATCTAAAGTAGAATCAGACGGTCACTAATTGCAGCAGGTGAAGGATAGAGACTGGCGCAGCCTGCAGCATAATGTGGCCTCGGGGTTGCCCACCGGAGGTTTATGCAAGACGCCCGTCCATGCGCGAAATGGCACTGCAGGAACCCCGATATCTATCTATCTATCTATCTATCTATCTATCTATCTATCTATCTATCTATCTAATTCTATTCATATCTATCTATCTATCTATCTATCTATCTATCTATCTATCTATCTATCTATCTAATTCTGTTCATATCTATCTATCTATCTATCTATCTATCTATCTATCTAATTCTGTTCATATCTATCTATCTATCTATCTATCTATCTATCTATCTATCTATCTATCTAATTCTGTTCATATCTATCTATCTATCTATCTATCTAATTCTGTTCATATCTATCTATCTATCTATCTAATTCTGTTCATATCTATCTATCTATCTATCTATCTATCTATCTAATTCTGTTCATATCTATCTATCTATCTATCTATCTATCTATCTAATTCTGTTCTATCTATCTATCTATCTATCTATCTATCTATCTATCTATCTATCTATCTATCTATCTAATTCTGTTCATATCTATCTATCTATCTATCTATCTATCTATCTATCTATCTATCTAATTCTGTTCATATCTATCTATCTATCTATCTATCTATCTATCTATCTATCTATCTATCTATCTATCTATCTAATTCTGTTCATATCTATCTATCTATCTATCTATCTATCTATCTATCTAATTCTGTTCATATCTATCTATCTATCTATCTATCTATCTAATTCTGTTCATATCTATCTATCTATCTATCTATCTATCTATCTAATTCTGTTCATATCTATCTATCTATCTATCTATCTATCTAATTCTGTTCATATCTATCTATCTATCTATCTATCTATCTAATTCTGTTCATATCTATCTATCTATCTATCTATCTAATTCTGTTCATATCTATCTATCTATCTATCTATCTATCTATCTATCTATCTATCTAATTCTGTTCATATCTATCTATCTATCTATCTATCTATCTATCTATCTATCTATCTAATTCTGTTCATATCTATCTATCTATCTATCTATCTATCTATTCGAAACTGTCAATTACAGGCTCATGTATTTTTCATGATTCTATAATTTGTCTGCTGAAGATGTTTTCAAGGTTATCGCTGCCATTAAGACGGCTTTGTCACAGCAGTTTTATTACATTTATGACCGACAAAAATTAGAATTTTCATGTGACACACTTTAATATTCAACAACTTCAGGCTCCATAAAAATGTAGAAAAGAAAGTGGAATTTGAAGCATGAATGTGTTTCCCTTTCTGAACCGGAAAGTAGAAATATTTATGAATTAAAAATTGATGCAGAAAAACCTTTTTCCAATTTCATAAAATTTTATTAGCATAATCTTCTACTAAATAGACTCAATTTATGCAAGTGCCATACTTGACACACGTTTAAGCGATCATATCTCGAAAGAGACACAACTGAGTGAGTAGAAGATTTTTCCGCAATAGGTGGCCATTAATTTCTGCGATAGATTAGTTGATAACTAAGGCTATAGAACCCAATCTGTCTTGTTATTTGACCCATAGCTGGAAGGAAGAGATGTGTTAATAGCTTTCTAAAGCGTAAGTAAACGCAACGAATTCAAGTGGAAGTCGAACTCGTCTGTTTGATTTCTCGTTCCGAGACAACATCCACTCACCGGCGCAGTGTGGCGTCCCTGTGTCTCTTCTACAAGTACTTTCACGACTTCTGCTCCGATGAACTTAGCTCACTGGTGCCCCCTATATACGAATTTACTCGAGCCACAAGATTAGCAACTAAGTCCCATCCTTTTACTGTGAAACCCTTAAATTTTAAACATAAATTCTACTCCATTAGCTCTTTTTCTCACACTTCTCGCCTGTTGAATTCCCTTAGGTTTACTTGCTTCCCCAACAGCTACAATTTCCAAGAATTTAAATGTAAAGTTAACAGTCATCTTCGAGCTGAGATTCTTTATTGGCTTCGTTAAAAAATATTACCTCAAAGATAACACGCTAATCTAAATTGTCACACTATAAAAGGACTGGATATTACTTATATTCTTAATATAAAACGAATATATAATGACAAAGAAAAATGTGTGACGCGTTACGTTGTTGCGACTACACGTATGCACGAAGGAGTGATATCAGGAATTTAAAATTTAATTATTTTTATCTAGTCGAGTCCTTTTCTTTTTATTTCCATAACTTTTGTTAGTAGCTTTCCTACACTGTGATAATAGAAGTTGTCAGGAAAAAAATGTTGTAAGTTCCAAGGAGGAAATTTACTGAAGATGATGAACATAAAAGAGATATTTTACAACAGCGTAAATCAAATGTGTAGGCTGCCTACCGTAACGAGATTGACCAGAATTGACATGAAAAAAACACTACTCCAATCAAAGAGAAACAATTCACTATGAAAAAATATGTAGAGAGTGCCTTAATAGCAACGTTATCCACAGTAAATTTACAAGAAAAATGTTGCAGATTTTCATACATTTTTTTCCCTAAAGATTTCATTAAATTGTCATTCCTTCATATAGGAAATCATGTTAAGCAGCGGCAAGCCAATTTAGTACCTAGATGTTGGTTGGTTGTTTTGTCTTTATAGCATATCAACACCTCGGAGGGTCATTTATTGCCAACTACATTTTATTTATTTATTGCTGGTAATACCCTTTTTCTTTCAACAATTTATTGTTGTTTTTTATATAAGTTTTGTGTCTAGTAATACATTTTTCTTTTCGAGTATCAATATTCATTGGGATTTGTATTTTAAGGGCAGGGCCCCAAGTCCTACCCTTGTTATTTAACCCATAACTGGAGGGAAGGGACGGATTGATACCTTTCCCAAGGGTACCAGTGCTTAAGTGAATGCAGGGTATTCAACTGGAATTCGAACTCGGCTCACTGATTTCTCTTTCCGAGCACCACAACGCACATCCATCACTAAACGCTTACAGCACCTGGTATTCCCAAGCGGTCACTCATCTGACCAGTACTGACCAGGCTCTACGTTGCTTAACTTGGGTGATCGAGTGAGAACCAGTGTATTCAACGTGATAGACCGTAAGTCTGTACCTAGATGTATGACCGCTTGAAAATACTAAGTCTGTCAGCTTCAAGATCTATTAATTATATTCACTGCTAATATATTCACTTACGAGAAAATATTCTTGGGAAAGATATGAATCCATCCAGCTAATTTAATTAGTGTCTATACTTATTTATAAATGGAACTCTGTGTGTGTGTGTGTGTGTGTGTGTGTGTCTGTGAGTGTGTGTGTCCGATAGCTGTAGACTCCGAAACGGCTGAAACGATTTTCTTGAAAATTTACACAGTTGTGCTATAAGAGTCTGCGAGTGTTCTTAGCTAGGTTTTGTGTCGAGGTACCTCCAATAAATATCGAAAATCGATAATCGAAACGCACATCCATCACTAAACGCTTACAGCACCTGGTATTCCCAAGCGGTCACTCATCTGACCAGTACTGACCAGGCTCTACGTTGCTTAACTTCGGTGATCGAGTGAGAACCAGTGTATTCAACGTGATAGACCGTAAGTCTGTACCTAGATGTATGACCGCTTGAAAATACTAAGTCTGTCAGCTTCAAGATCTATTAATTATATTCACTGCTAATATATTCACTTACGAGAAAATATTCTTGGGAAAGATATGAATCCATCCAGCTAATTTAATTAGTGTCTAAACTTATTTATAAATGGAACTGTGTGTGTGTGTGTGTGTGTGTGTGTGTGTGTGTGTGTGTGTGTCTGTGAGTGTGTGTGTCCGATAGCTGTAGACTCCGAAACGGCTGAAACGATTTTCTTGAAAATTTACACAGTTGTGCTATAAGAGTCTGCGAGTGTTCTTAGCTAGGTTTTGTGTCGAGGTACCTCCGATAAATATCGAAAATCGATAATCGAAAAAATCGGTTTATAGAAGGAGTGGTCCGATTTTAATAAAATTTGATGCACTTATAGACAAAGACATAAGAAACGATATTCAGAAGTTTGAAAACTGAATATTGAAGGCTAAATAAGTCCTCTGAGTAAATGGTAAGAACTACAATTATATCTACTCGAAGCAAAAAGTAAAATAAAAAGGGCTGAAAAATATACAGACATACAGGTAGATAAACAGACAGACACACATACATCTTGCCTTATATATATATATATATATATATATATATATATATATATATATATTATCGACTTTCTGCACTATTGTAAGAACTGCAACCGTGAAAATTCTGTAGTACAACTGTGTAAATTTTCAAGAAAATCAGTTCTGACATTTCGGAGTCTATAGGTAACGGACACACACACACAGACACCCACACACATACACAGACAAAGTTCCATTTATAAATAGGTTTAGATTAATTAATGAGACTGTATCGCTAAAACGTTATCTCCCTTCAAAATATTGCAATCTAAAAATTATTTGCTGGCTTTAAATAACCTGGAAAGTGTTGATAAGTCTTAGAAAACGGATAAAAAATCAATCTTTATTAGAATACTGAAAATTTAGCAAATCAGAGTAAAAGTAAGGATCAAGACTAATTCTGGAGTATTGCAAAGACTTACTTTCACTGAAGTGTTAAGATGATAAGGAATGGTAAGAAAGAAGACGGCAGGGAAAAAAGGAGAGAACTTCAAAATAAAAAATAAAAACAAGCATCAAAGACATTGAAGATTTTGGGATGATGTACTTACACTTAATTAGTTAGATCTGTATCCCAAAGACTATTATTATTTTAAAAAATTAAATAAAATTGCGTACAAAATATTTCGATTTCAGCATCAACGAACCTATTCTGCTAAACAAAACAACTAATAACCACTAATGTTCGATGTTCTGAGGCGTCACCGAGTAGAAAACTTAATTTGGCGTCCCTTAGGTACAAACATTTCAGATGGACATTAAATTCGATTCAAACTCTTTTATTTCCTTGCATGAATCACAAGTTATATTGACATATATGTGACAAAAACAGATTATGTTGAAGATCCTTTCTCTTTTTGGCTCATCTTGTTCCTTGGTTGTCATATTTATTTGAACAGGCGACCTGCAATCAACTTCAGAAGTTGGCTAAAGTCCAGATACTCGATTGCCTGCCTCATTTCAGTTTCACACGAATTGTTCTTACCGGAAACTTCAAAATATGACCTGCAGCCGCATTCAACAAATGCATCTCATTTTTGATAATCTTGGCGCGTTACTACAGAGATATACCGGTGCAATGACTCCATCACCTCGGAGACCGTATGCCACGTCGCTGATTAGATGATGGCAAGTGTGGCAGGTTAGTAGGTAGACATCTCTGCATTTATGGTAATTTTAGTTTCATTTATTCTGTCTATTCTAGTCTCTTTATTATTTTCCGACATTTTCTTTCTTCACTTACTACAATGCCCAAGAACAACTCAAGACAGAGGGTGTGTGGTGTTGTATGAGTATTAGGAAAGTCAAGAAAGAAGATCACGGTTAACCCTAACTCTAAAGAGATCAAGACTGTAGTGATTGAGAAGGAATATTACCTGGAATGTGTTTCACAAAATAGCAGATTTTTGGGAATAAGCTGTTGATTGGAACTTAAATTTTACTAATAGAATATGAAGTGAATGGGAAAGATTCGGGACATGACTGTTTTAAACTGTAAAGGCAAGGACTTGTTGGACTATGAAATAGGTCGAAAGAACACATACTATGAAAATAGTCATAGTAAATAGCGAAGCGAGAGGATTGTGACGTTTTGACTTTTTTTTCCTTTCTCATTCTGAAGTAGTTTCACTTTTTTTTCCCTTTCATTCACTAATGGAAGCCTTAGCTAATTTCTTCTTTTTCTTCTTCTTTCTTTTTTTTCACTTCTTTTTCAATCTGCGATAAATTTCTCACTTCTTCCATCTTTCTTTCTTTTTTATAAATCAGAGTTTGTTGCCATTCTATTTCATTGTTTTTTCTCTCAACTCTATAGCTCTGAGGTAACATCTTATTCTGTTTTTTCTTCCTCATCTTCCTTCCAATTTTCTTTCATTATTCATTCTTTCCTCTTATGATGTGAAATACACTCAGTTTTATAGCTACAGTTTCCTTACCTCCATTCTTTAGTTTCTCATATCACTCTTTCTCTCTCTCTCTTCTTCTTCTTCTTCTTCTCCTTCTTCTTCTTTTATGTGCCACGCCCTTTCAGGACATAGACGATCACGGCTTTTCACATCACCCTGTCCCTGGTGGAACTTAGCAAGCTTTTTCCTGTTGCGCCATGTAACCCTCGTTCCGTCATCCACCTGATCAGGTCCTTCAAATATATTATCCGTTGCTTTGTCCTGTCCCTTTTTCCTTCTATCTGGCCTGTAACAGGTTCTCCAAGCCCTCCTTCCTCATTGCATGTCCCAGAAACTTTAGCTGTATCTTCCTGATGCTCAGTTTTAATTTCCTTTTCGTTTCCATCATTTCCAAATACTCGTCATTACTCACATGCTAGGTCCTTGATATCCGCAGCATCCTTCTGTAGAACCACATTTCAGCTGCTTTATAATTTTCCTTCATCTTCGAAGATATTGTTCAACATTCACTGCTATATTGAAGAACCGACATCACATAGCAATCCAGTACTCTTCTTTTTGCTTCTAGTGAAATTGTCACGTTTCTTCATTTGTCTTATTTTCGCCTTTTTTTTTTAATTACATTTGCATACAATTTGGTTGTCCCTTATTTTATCTTTCAATTTTCCTGCCCCTCGTTTTGTTTCCAGTTTCTCTTCTTACTTTCTTCATTTTTTCATTTTAAATAATTCTTTCTTTCTTTCTTTCTTTCTTTTACTTAATCGTTCCTCTCTTTTTCCCTTTGCTTTTCTTTTATTATTCTTTCTCTTTGACGTTGTTTTCGTTTTGCTGTCTATTTTTTAGCTTAGTCATCTGTTCTTTCTTTTTCTTTTTTATTCTCCTTCTTCTCCCCCTACTTCTTCTTCTAATTTTATTATTTTACTTTTTCTTCACTTTCTCTTACCCTCCTCTTTCTTCTGCATCTTCTCCACTTCTTCTTCATCACTAGTTAACCTCATCCCCCTTCTTCTTCTTCTTCTTCTTCTTCTTCTTCATTTTTTTCTTTATACTTAACGTTTCCTTCCTCTTCCTTTCCACACGGACTCTTTTAAGCCATATTGTCCCACTGGTCTACCAACAAGAAGAATATTCCATAATTGTAGATTCTCTTTTCTACTTCCATGCTTTCTCTGTCCAGATATTCGACTCGCTTGTATTTAGTCGCCATGAATAGAATTCTTCATGGAATAATTGCAGTTTCCCATTCCTTGATTTTCATACTTTATTCCCATAGGCATTGAAGATTCGAAGAAATGGAACCTTCGTCTTCGTGCCTGCGCAACACGCTACGCATTTCAATATGGAACAAAGAAAGAGAGAGAAAGAGAGAGAGAGAGAGAGAGAGAGAGAGAGAGAGAGAGAAGGGGGGAAAGAGAGCGTTTCTGACACAAATTCTTTTATATTGGATCTCCTGAAGAAATTTTCTTACATCGGTCTGATTATGTTGCTTCCAAGTTCCGACTGACTTCTCCCTAGCATTAAGCAGAATCGATCGAGTCCGAATGACGTGCGTCGTAATGACAAGCGGCAAACGGAAGACAGTCGACGGATTTCCTAGAATTTCTTATGGAAACTAATTAAATTGATAATCATAAATGCGTGAGGCTACATTAAGGTATTGGATATCCTATAAAGGCTACGGTTGCGTAATGTAAGCTTATTTGTGTAAGGTATGACGCTAACCTTCTTTGGGGACTCGAATATCATTCTTGTAATAAGGATCAATAGAAAACGGTAGCGACAGAACAAATTAAAAATATGTTTTTTAAATAAAATGCTCTAATCATACATCCATCCATCCATACCTACATACATACATACATACATACATACATACAAATATAAATATCTATCTCTCTTTCTCTCTATTAATTTCTCACTCTTTATATAGATATTCAATAAATATATATATATATAAATGTTCAATGAACTTAACTCTTTCACCGACGTGAGTCCCGATATTCTTTGATCAAATAATATATATATATTGTAACTAAGTTGTTGAACTCATAGGTTTATTTACCTTTTTGTTCATACATTTACTTTTTTAAAGAGTGCTCGATACAAATGTAGAGCGTTATACTGTAATGGTTGTTACAATGTTTTTAAATTCATAGTATCACTACACAAAAAATTTCTCATATTTCGAAGCCAGCCCATTATGTTTTGACTTCATCCTCAGGTGATTCTTTTACATATAAGAATTATCCAGTTGAAAAGACCGTTTATTTGTGTTGGATTTGTTATTTTCGGGTGTAAGAGGGGTTGGTCTGTATTTTGAGTTCCGTTGACCTTTTTACTGGTGTTGGGGTTAAGTGTTTGTTTTTGGCAGAATTCATGATAGGTTCAATCTATTAATCTTGAAAGGGCTGGTGCTAATGGCGCCTTTGGTTTAGGGGTTGGTAGGTGTTGTTTTGTTTTGGGGTTGGTTTCTCTTTAATTTAATGTATGTTATTTTGTATTGGGGTGTGTGCTTTTTTTTTTGTTTTTTTACTCTCTTGAACTTTATAAAATATATTTTCCACAAAATATATCTTTCACAAAAAACAAAAAAAACAAAAAAAAAAAAAAAAAAAACACTATATATATATATATATATATATATATATAGTCCCTCTCCTTCTAAAGCAATTTCTGGGTAAAAGCAATCGGATGTCTAACCGTCCTGATGAGCTGTGATATGATACAGCCAAACAGATTTTTCTGCGGATGACTATATATATAAAAGATAATAACTATACTCGCGTCAAAAAACCTTCCCCGGATCTACGAAGAAGGGAAAAAAGTTTTAAAAAAGAAAGAGCTAAGTACATGAATATCAGTCAAAACAGCTCAGACCGAGTCAGCACGTAACCCAAAGAAAAAACCCCGTCACGAGGATTCAACTTGCATAAAAGCGCATAATACTTAGGTAGAGCGGTCGATCCGTTTGGCTGAAACCTAGGTAGGTTTTCTGGCTAGCTAGGTATTCCTTATATATATATATATATATGCGTCAAACACAAACAGTAGTCATTTTATTCGATAAATAAGGAAAATATTATATATATATATATATATATATATAGCCATATAACATTTTCATTATTTATTATTCAGGGCAGTATAAATATGAAATTTGTTAATAGTTTCATCAATTTTGTCGAATAAAATGACGACTGTTTGTGTTTTACACACACAAACAGGCACACACACATATATATATATATATATATATACACATACCTATTATTTTATCAAGAGTATCGGGACTGTGTCTGTGGTAAAACACACACATATTGATAATATATATTTATTATTTGACCAAAGAGTATCGGGTCTGTGTCTGTGGTAGCAGAATTAAATTATGCATGGTTAATACGTTTTAGCACAGATTTACCTTGAATTTAGTCACGCATATAAAGTTATAACGTTCTCACTCAATTTCTTTTTTCATAGTCAATCAGTTAAGTGTCATACGTAATACACGCTTTGGGCGATCATGTCTCGAAAGAGACATGATTGACTGGGCAGAAGATTATCCCGCATTAGGTTGCTATTGCTTTCTGCGGTAGACTGGTTGCCGACAAAGGCTATAGAACCCAGTCTGTCCTGCTATTTAACGCATACCTGGAAAGAATAGACGGATTAATACCTTTCCCAAGGGTATTTGCGCGTAAGTGAATGCAATGAATTCAGCTGGAATTCGAATTCGGTTCCCCGATTTCTCGTTCCGCACCGATATCCACTGCACCACAACAGTGGTTGGAATAAAAATAAGTAGATTGTGGCCATCTCGCTAGACTAACTAGTTTCAATCAGTAAACTTGCCTTGTGAAGCATTTCTGGCCAAGACAAGACATTCCCATTGTACGAAAAAGTCATCTTTTTTTATCACCTGTTGCCTATTACTCTTCAAAAATTAAATCCCGCTTGATTTGGTTTACCAGGCAGATAATATGGAAACCCCCCTAATACACAAGTAAGGGCAAACATTTGTTTGCGTTAATTTTAACATATCAGTGATGTTATGTTCTGACCATGTCCTAAAGGCAACCAGAGATTGCAGCCACCCACCCATACTACGAATAGACGTCTTGTATTGCAGAATTCATATTTTTAGATGAAATGAAACACATACAGTCGTATTAAAATACACATCAGTTGTGCATCACACGGCCTAATGGACTATTTACAAGAACTTTGCCACTAAACAAAATTTGGCAATGGAAAAACTTAAATTATGCAACGATAAACAAATTTCGTTAAAGTGTTTCAAATATTCGTCCCCTCTTCTTTCCGGGTGTATTGATTTGCGTTGGTGCCTTTGTAAAATTCTACTTTATGAATATATAAAGTAAACTGGAGAAGCCCTTTCCTCTCATTGTGCAACAAAAGAACTTATTTTCAAGTGTTGTAGACGCAAGTTAATCGATGAGATCAATAAGCTAGTCTACAACTTCCCACCATCGTCATCAATGAAAAGATCTCGTTCCCGTACAGAGTCCGGGCGATTTATTAAATTATTAACATTTTTCGTGTCCTCTGTTTCTGTTTTTACTTTCATATTTGTATTTTAAACATTTGGGATTTTCTTTTTTGTTTTAATTTATTTTGTTTTTCTAGTTGTTTTTATTTATTTATGTGTTTCTCTTCCTCTCTTTTATTTCTTTCAGTCATTAGTTTATGTATTCTTTTCTGTTTTTTCTTTCTGTCTTTCTTTCTTTCTTTATTTCTTTCATTATTTCTTTCTGTCATTATTCATTTTTTTAGGCTGGAAAAGATCTTTCTGTTTTTTCTGTCTGTCTTTTTCTTGCATTCTTTTATTTTTTCCTGTTATTATTAATTATTTTCATTCTGGAAGCGATTTTTCTTTTTCTGTCTTCTTTTTTCTTTCTTTCTTTCTTTCTTTCTTTCACTATTTCTTTCTGTCATTATTCATTTTTTTAGACTGGAAAAGATTTTTTTTTCTCTCTGTCTTTTGCTTTCTTTCATTTATTTTTTTATTTTTTTCTGTTATTATTAATTATTTTCATTCTGGAAGCGATTTTTCTTTCTTCTGTATCCTTTTTTCTTTATTTCTATATTTCTTTCATTATTTCTTTCTGTCATTATTCATTTTATTTAGGCTGGAAAAGATTTTTCTTTTTTTCTGTCTGTCTTTTTCTTTCTTTCTTTTATTTATTTTTTTCTGTTATTATTAATTATTTTCATTCTGGAAGCGATTTTTCTTTCTTCTGTATTCTTTTTTCTTTATTTCTATATTTCTTTCATTATTTCTTTCTGTCATTATTCATTTTATTTAGGCTGGAAAAGATTTTTCTTTTTTTTCTGTCTGTCTTTTTCTTTCTTTCTTTTATTTATTTTTTTCTGTTATTATTAATTATTTTCATTCTGGAAGAGATTTTTCTTTTTATCTGTCTTCTTTTTTCTTTCTTTCTTTATTTCTTTTTTTTCTGTCTGTCTTTTTCTTTCTTTCTTTTGTTTTTTTTTCTGTTATTATTAATTATTTTCATTCTGGAAGCGATTTTTCTTTTTTTCTGTCTTCTTTTTCTTTCTTTATTTTTTCATTATTTTGTTCTGTCATTATTCATTTTGTTAGGGTGGAAAAGATGTTTCTTTTTTTCTGTCTATCTTTTTCTTTCTTTCCTTTATTTATTTTCTGTTATTATCAATTATTTTCATTCAATTTTTCCTATTTTTTCTTCTTTTTTCTTTCTTTCTTTCATTATTTCTTTCTGTCATTATTCATTTTTTTAGGCTGAAAATGATGTTTCCTTTTTTTTCTGTCTGCTTTTTTCTTTCTTTCTTTTATTTTTTATTTTTATATGTTATTATTATTTTTTTCATTCTGGAAGTGATTTTTCTTTTTCTTTTTTCTTTCTTTTTCTCTTGATTTATTTTTTTCATAATTTCTTTCTGTCATTATTTATTTTTTTTAGGCTGGAAACAATTTTTCTTTTTTTTCTGTCTGTATTTTTCTTCATTTTGTCTTTTTTATTTTTTTCTGTTATTAGTCATTTTTTTCATTCTGGAAGCGATTTTTCTTTTTTCCATTTTTTTCTGTCTCTCATTTTTTTTCTTTCTTTTATTTATTATTTTTTCTGTTATTATTATTTTTTTCATTCTGGAAACGATTTTTTTCTGTCTTCTTTCTTTCTTTATTTCTTTCACTATTTCTTTCTGTCATTATTCATTTGCTTCATGCTGGAAACGATTTTTCCTTTTTCTGTCTTTTTCTGTCTGTCTTTCTTTATTTCTTTAAATTTTCTT
This sequence comes from Ascarosepion bandense, assembly GCA_037127315.1. Lineage (NCBI taxonomy): Eukaryota > Metazoa > Mollusca > Cephalopoda > Sepiida > Sepiidae > Ascarosepion > Ascarosepion bandense. The sequence goes on from JBBBDQ010001434.1 coordinate 1,085,377, forward strand.
TCTGTTATTATTCATTTTTTCATGTTGGAAACAATTTCTCTTTTTTCTGTCTTCTTTATTAATTTCTGTCATTAGTAATTTTTTTCTGATGGAAACAATTTCTTTCTTTATTTTTTTATTTTTTTTATATCTCTCATTCGCTTATTCATTATTTTAATGCGGGGGAAACTTTTTTGCTTTATCTGCTTTTTTTTGCCGTTTTTTTTATTCCTTTCAGACTGTCGTTTATTTATTCTTTTCAAGTCAAAAACTCTTTCTTTCTTTTTTCTTTCTTTCTTTTTATTTCATTAATTCGGTTGTTCATCCTTCTGAAGCTGGTAACTCTTTCTTTCAAACTTTCGTTTATTTATTCATTACTTGCTAGAAAGGCTTCCTTTCTTTTTTTCTACTCATTCTTTTATTTATTCTTATCAAATGGAAACACTTTCTTTTTTTTTTTTGCATTTTAGTTGTACATTTATCAATGTTTTCAAGCATGAAACTCGTTCTTTTTTTTTTTCTTTCTGCTTTTTTTTAGTTTTTAAATTCTTTTCTTTTTTTCTTTCAGTCATTCACTTATTCATTCTTTTTATGCTGGAATCTCTTTTTTTGGTTGTCATTCTTTCTTTCTTTCTTTCTTTTTTCTTTCTTTCTTTCAGCATTTCATTCATTCTTTTTCATCTGAACACTCTTTATTGTTTTTATTTCTTTTTTCTTTCTTTCTTTTTTTTCTTCCATTCTTTCTATCTTTCTTTCTTTCAGTAATTTGTTCCTTCTTTTCAAGTCGGAAAGCTTTTCTTTTTTCTTTATTTTTTCATTTATTTATTCATTTATTCTTTTTATGCTGAAATCTCTTTGGTTCTGTTTTTCTTTACATCATTTGCTTATTCATTCTTGTCATGATTGAAACTGTTTCTTCCTTTTTTGTTTGTTTGTCTTAGTCATTCATTTGTTCATTGTTTTCAAGCTGTCATTTATTTTTTCTTCATTTTTGTATTCATTTATTTAATTATTTAAATCATTCTTTTCAAGCAGGAACCTTTTCTGTCTTTCTTGGATTCAGTCATTCATTTATTCATTCATTTGACGCTGAAAACTCTTTCTTTCTTTTTCTTCCCACTCTTTCTACTTTTTCCTGTCTTCGTTCGTTCATTTTATTAATTCTTTTGAAGAAGGGCACTCATTTTTTTTTGTTTCCTAAATTTTATTTTCGATCTCCTTTCCTTAACTTTTTCCTTCTAATGTTCTCTTTCTTTTTTTTATCATTCTCTCTCAGCTTTGTTTCTATAATTCCTCTCTTCTTTCTTTCGTTCTCCCTCTTTTTTTCTATTTTTGTCTTTTACATTTTGGTTATTTCAATAGTTTCTTTGAAAGGAAAATTCTTTCTTTCTTTCTTTCTTCAATTGTTTTCCTTGTCTTTCCTTACAAATACGTTTTCTGCTAAATGTTTTCTTTTTCATATAATGACCCTTCGTCTTCTGCTTCTTTTTTTTTCTCTCACGCAGGTATTTTTGTCTCGAACTTCTGGCAAAAATATTTTCCTGTGAAAGATATTCGTGAATACGATCTGTCCTCTGCAAAAGTACATTCTAATTCTAGAAGTCAACTCATTTGTTGTTCCCGACTCATGTGTATCTTATTCTTAATTGCTGTGACCTGTTAGGGTCAGGAAGAAAGACAAGGAAAAATAGAAGATAGGTTCAACTAGTGCATTAGAACAACAGGACATTCAAATACGAGTGTTAATAATCAGCAGATAGAAGTGTACGTACCATCTATAAAGTTACGCTGCATCTCGACTGTCTCATGAATGCGTCTTGACTGCCTGCCCCGGAGGTCATGCAGGTTAGTATTTATTGAAGGAGAAAGAGTCCATTCCTTTAGATAGGGCACCATAACACTAATGTATGATACAACTGATCTTATTTTATTTTTATTAAAGAGATATTTGAAAATATAATAAATATAGCGATTAAATTTCATGCCATAGATATTTTACCCACTCATCTTTGTGTCTGAAATGATGTGAGGGTAGGTTTTGTGAGTGGTACCTGTATATTCGACTGAAAACATTATTTCTGCATTTTATTAATTTTAATATTTTTATTAGAGCAGCAATAAAATAATTCGGTGCTTTTCGTGGATCGAGTAATTATTTTACAATTGTATTAGGAATATTGTGTTATGCAAGCTTTTTTTTATTACCAATGAGGAGAGCCAGCATGTAAAATTCGCCCCCTGAAGAAAAAAATAACAAAACAGCTTGAGCCTGCAGGTGATTCATCTTTCAGCGAGAAAACAGAATTGAAGAGAAAACGGCTGTTAGAAGTGGCGTGTGTCAACGTAGCCTCAATTACGAAATAGTTGAGACTGTATAATATGTAGGCAAATGTCATGAGAATAATGTTAGCATCTATGAAGATAATGCTAAAGATTGTCATATTTAAAATTATTTCATGTATTTAGATAAGGTAAACAATTTAATGTGCTTTCGTATAATTCATATTGGAGAAGTAGCTACTCCGGCATATACGCATCGCTAATTCGATAATGAATTGGATTACTCTAGCTATTGGGCGTGTTTATACGCGCTAAAAAGCCTGCCTTCTTCTACCGGACGATCGTGGCCTAGAGGTAGAATAGCCGACTGACGCCGATTCGGTCGGGTTTTGATCCTGGGTTAGGAAACGAACGTAGTCTAAGCCGTATTGATGAGCTGTGATACAGCGAAACAGATCTGTCTGCGGATGACTATAGTATATATATATATATGTAAAAATAATGATAATAATAACAATAATAATAGTAACAGTAATAATAATGCTAATACTAATAATTGTTATAATATATTTCAGTTCGTCTCGAAAAACCCACCGAGAACAAATTTGGAGAGGCAAAAAGGGGAAGTAAAAAAGAAACAAACAATACTTGAACATACGTCAAATACTCGTGGGAAAGAAAAAAAACTCCGAGACGAGAACCCTAACACTAAAGCGCTCAATACAATAGTAGAGCAATACAGTTGGCCCTAACTTCGATTTATTCTATATATATATATATATATATATATATATATATATATAAATTAGAGAAAATTATCAAAATTCAAAGGTGTCGGATGTACATTTCGACATAGGATCGCTAATAGAGACTCTACGTCACGTCAGCGACATTGTTTTTCCAAATGGCGAAGGCCCTGAGTTAGAGTGTGGAGGGGTTTTTGGTTAACAACGGTCACAAAGTGTAAAAGGACAGAGCTGGTAGTCGCGGGGTTAGAGGGTGTTGAAATGGTATATTTAGGAAGGGGAGGAATAGGAGTTCATATTTTATAAAGATAGACAAAAATGAGTTAAATAACTTTTTAAAGTTAAGATTTTGGGCTGTTTGAAGAGGTGTATTTAGGCGAAAAGGAATGGGTTTCAATATAAAATTTAAAAAAAATTTTAAGTTTATTTTATTATACCTTTTAGGTAGAAGCGAGTTAAATGCCAATTACAAGAAGTTATCAGTTTAAAAATTATTAAAGAAAAAAATATTAGAGAAAAAATATTAGAGAAAAAAATATATATACATATATTTGTTAACCATGGAATAAGGGGTTTAGTAAAAGAATCCATATTTTCTAAAGATAGGCAATTAAAGGAGCTTGGGATAGGAAGGTAGGGGGTTAAAATACTTTTAAGGTTAACGTTAGGGTAAAATTAAGATTAAAACTTAAATTGAATCCTTTTAATTTATATTCTAACATCTAGTCAACGGGGATTTAAATTCTAAATTTAAGTATTCGAATAATTTGCCTTGTGGCGGCACTTACTGATGAATTCCCTCCTAAGATTCAGTAGCCGGTGTTGGTGCGGGTATTTTAATATTGAAAATTTTTCCAGTAAACATAGACAGCACCTATCACGAAAATTTACCGGAATCAGTTTCCAGCTAATTTCAGGATCCAGCCCTTCTTCTTTCATTTTCCAGAATGCCCGCGAAAGGGCTGTCTGGTACCTCTGACCGGGGTTCTAAAAGGAGTACCTGTGATTATACAGTCTTTGTTTGAAAGGACCGGCGGACATACCGATATAGGTCCGGAAATCGTTTTTTTATATATATATTGTGTGTATTTTGGCAACATTTTTTCATTCATACAGGTTTCGTTGAATAATATAGACAAGTTTTGTCTATTTATTTTGTGTAGGATCCGTTAGTATCGTCTGATAAACTTGATGGTACTATCGTTGAAAGACAACAAGAAATCACAGTAATTGTTGATTTTTTTATCAGGTCTAAGCTTTCGGCTTACATAAGCCATTATCAAAGAATAAACATTAGCATATATTGAACATAGAACATTAAAGCTATTAACAAAGTGGAATTAAATAAAGAGAATTAAATAAAAGAGACAAGTCCATTTTTACTGTGCCGGATGATAATGTCTTATGTAAGCCGAAAGCCTAGACCTGATAAAAAAATCAACAATTACTGTGATTTCTTGTTGTCTTTCAACGATAGTTCCATCAAGCTTATCAGACGATACGAACGGATCCTACACAAAATAAATAGACAAAACTTGTCTATATTATTCAACGAAACCTGTATATATATATATATATATATATACATATGTGTGTGTGTGTGTGTGTGTGTGTGTGTGTGTGTGTATCTGCTATGGACTGAACAGAAGGACAGTTAACGTTCTGTAGTCTTGGTTGACAACCAGTCTGCCGTAGAAAGAAATGGTAACTTCTAGTGGGTAAATATTCTACCTAGTTAGGGATGAATCGAAATATAAACACCTGTCCAACTGTCTGAAACAAATTAAGGAAATGATATATACCATCTTACAGGTAAGAATTGCACTAACAAGGATTAAATAGACGAATTGGACGAAAAAAAGAAGGAACTTTTGCTTCTTCTTCAGGTGCCGTGTCCTTTCAGGACGTAGGCGATCATGTGTTTCCACTTGGCTCTATCTCTTGTCGCTTCCAATATTTTTATCTTGGTATCTCTTCCAAGACTCGCTCCGCCATTCATTTGCTCAGACCTAACAAGTACGTCTCTAGCTGCTTTCCTGTCTCTTCTTCTCTTTATCCGACCTGTGAGTATCAAGATCTCTTCTCCAAGCTCTCGTTCCTTGCTTGTCACAGAAACTTCATCTGTCTCTTTCGGATATTTAGCATGAATTTTCTTCTCGTTTGCATTCTTCCCATTACCTCATCGTTGCACACGTGCTCCGTCCATGGTATCCTCAGCATCCTTCTGTAAAACCACATTTGTGCAGCCTAGAGCATCTCCATCTTTGATGAGATCGTCCAGCATTAATTTCCATACAGAAGAACAAATATCACATAGCAATCCCGCACTCTTTTCTTTGTTTCTAGTGAGATTTTCCTGCCTTTCATTACTCTGCTTAGCTTCTGAAACGCGTCTTTGACAATATATCACTTTCCATCCTCTGTCACAACACTTCCCAGGTATTTGAATTTTTTACTTGTTTTAATTTAGTTTCTCCGACTTATAGTTGGCATATTGAGATCCTCTTTTTGCTAATGACCATACTTGCGTTTTCTTGAAGTTTATGCTCAGTTCTTTCTAATCACTTTCTTTTGCTACCTTCTGTAGAATGTCCTGCATTTTCCTTTCTTTGTCTGCTTTCAGCACCGTGCCATGCGCGTATCTGATATTGTTGAAATTGTGGCCGCCAATGACAAATTCCGGTAAGACTTTTACTTCTATCATAATTGCTTTGCTGCATATGTTGAAAAGTTCCAGTGAGAAAGCACATCTTTGTCGTACGCCCCTGTCCATTTTTGCATACCTACTGCATTCACTTCCTATCCGTACGAAAGTGGTTTGCTGCCAGCATAGATTCGTGATTATCCTAACGTTTTTTTTTGAAAATGTCGAGGTTGTCGAGCATCTTTATCAAGTCTTTGTAGCGTACTTTGTCGAACGCCTTTGCGTAGTCTATAAAGCACAGACAAAGGTCCTTCTGCATTTGTATTGTTCGTTCATATAACATTCTGAGCATTAATATCTTATTCCTTGTTCCGATATTTATAACAAAGCCACATTGTTCTTGTAAAATCTCTGGGCCGATTCTGCTGCGCGCTCTGTTCATCAGAATCCGTATGATGAGTTTTGTTAAGTGGCTTATTAAACTGGTTGTTCAATGGAGCTCACGTTCTTTGCACCTGGCATCTGAGGTAGTAAAATCAGCAAAATTAACAAACCAAAAAGAGATTAACCTCGTCAAAATTATTTTCGTTTCGTCAAAGGAATTGTGGACGAGATAATCCTCCAGAATTACTAACGGATAGAAACTGTACAAAAACAGAAATTAATGTTAGACAAAGAAGTGCCTTCTTACCATCTTTGTAATGCGGTGTGATAAAAGAACATGAAAGTTTATAGAGTTTATTAGTAGCGGACACAGTCTTAATGTTGTGGATCCGGGTGAGGAACCATACAAATATAATGAACAACAAAACAGATATTGAGATAGAAAAATAGGTTATATTTAACGTAAGTATAAAAACGCAAGTTAGTAATCCAGGCATGCGATCAGTAAGGAATATATATATATATATATATATATATATATATATATATATATATGCAATTTGTTATATATATTATATTATTTATATTTTATATATGCGTGGTACTTATTTGAAAGCGCTCAATATCAGTATATATAGGCGTGAGTTTGTAACCCTGGGTTTCACGCCTGTCTATATGAATATGTCAACTCCATTACTGAGATTGAGCGCTTTCAAATAACTACCACGCATATATATATATATATATATATATATATATATATATATATAATTCTTTGAAGTGAAGCCGTGTTTGAAATAGTATATCCGTGTAATATTATTCTGGCTGAGCGGAGCTCACAGGTATTATGCTTACTGACGCGGTATTCTCTGTGTAACTTCGGTATCGTTCGGTAACTTAAGGTTTCAGTCCCGATATCTCTAACGGATCTCTCTATGGCAAGACTATATGTATACTCAAGTCGAGTCCATTATTATAGAAAAAGGGGAGGTCTCACAACACTTAGCATAATATATATAAGTATGGCATGGGCTTAATAAAGCAGAGACAGAAAAGAAACGAGAGATACGCTTACAGGATATTAAAAAAGAATGTCCTTGACATCAATAGAACAGTCCAACTTGGAAGTCAGTCAGTTATGTGACATGCGTGGTACACGCTTAGGTGATCATATTTCAAAAAAGTGAATAATTTTTCCGCAGCATGTTGTCGTTATTTTTTGCGGTAGACTGGTTGCCAACCGAGGCTACAGAACTCAATCTGTCCTGCAATTTAACCCAGATCTGGAGAGAGAAGCGACAGATTAATAGCTTTCTTCTTCCCATTTTCATTTTATTCGTTTATTTGTTTTATTTCAGCTTCTTTCATATTTTCATTTCTTTCTTTCTTTCTTTCTTTCTTTCTTTTTTTCCTCGTTTTTCATTTACTTTCAATTGTCTTTATTTTTTTCTTTCGTCATTTCTTTTTCTTTATTTCTGGTTTATTCCTTTTCCTTTTTGAAAGAAACATGATTAACTGGGCAGAAGATTTTTCCCGCATTAGGTTGCCATTAATTTCTGCGGTAAACTGGCTGCCAACCAAGGCTATAGAATCCAATCTGTGCTGTTATTTAGGAAGGGAAGAGACGGATTAATACCTTTCCCAAAGGTAATTGCACGTAAGTGAATGCAACGAATTCAACTGAAATTCGAACTTGGCTCTCCGATTTCTCACTCCGAGCCGATAACCACTGCTCCACAAAGCACATGTATCAAAATAAAAAAAATGTACGAAAATTTAAATATCTAATTAAATAGAGGGTAAAAATGCGACACTAAAGTCCGAATGAGAACAGTAAATAGTGCCTTTCAAAAGCTATCCAAAGAATTAAGTAAAAGAAAAATTTACTTAGAAACAAAGAAATGAGTACTGAAATTTTTACGAAATATCGGTCATTTTATATGAGAGAAAATGCTGGACAATCTTTTCAAAAATAGAAAATAGATTTGAGTCAACATAAATGTGTTTGGAGAATTTGACACTCACAAGAGAAATTGAAGGAAAGAGAGACAGAAGAATAAAACGAATGACCTACCTAATGAGCCTGTATAAAGAGTTAACAGAAAGGTGATTAGGAGTGATTGTAAAATCACAAGATTTACTAAAACATACAAAGGATGGAGTGTTCAGGAGAGCCATGATCTCCCACATCTTGACTGAACAAATAACATAGAAATAGAAGTGTTTTGGACCCTCATTCAAACGTCGATTTTAAAATATTGCCTTCGATATATAAGAGACTGCTCCTGTAGTTTCTTGTATCGTTGTTTATATTTTTAGCAGTTAAACGGTTTTGTCCTTATATCAGGCTCATATCAATTCAGTATTTCCGACTTCATCTGTCAAGTCAACAGTTCACCTATTGTATCTGCAGGACAGTCTTAAATTATATTATAAAAATCCGCTACTGATTATAAAGTACTTCACAAACAACAGTTGGAACTGCTTATTAATATTAACATATTTGAGAAGAATATGTACGTTGTGGTGTAGTAGATATCGGCTAGGAACGATAAATTGGAGAAAATTCTACTCAGATTCATCATTGCTGGCCATATTCAAAAGAACATATGATAGGCAGGTGACCGTGTTAAGAGCACACACAGAAAGTAAATTACAAGAAATCTTACTGAAAGCACAAGTTGGCTTCAGATTTTGAAACTGCAACAGATATACAAAAAGAATCATATAGGAGAAGAAGGTGTTTCAGCGGACATTAATTATACAGTGAGGCGATTTTGAGAGAAATAGAAGTCCTACTAGGATATATAATTGTTGGCTACAATGTTAACGGAAGATATGCAGATGACATGGTTTTAGCAGACACAGAAAATATACTACAAGAACTCCTACAGAAGTTAGAGAAGGAAAGAAAAAAGTAAGGATTAACATTTTTATAGGACGAACTTGAGAATGTTGACTTCAGATTTAGGAACTTCAGCAGCTATACAAAGACAGAAAAAGGTGTAATACAAGGATTTGTCTTTTGAGTCAGTCCTATATGATTCAATAATTAGTGGCCACATCATTCACAACATAGCATGTAGAAAGAAAACTACAAGAACCTTTCCAGTAGGTACTGAAGTAAAGGATTTACGTTGTTGTGCAGTGGATATCAGCTCGGAACGAGAAATCCGGGAGCCGAGTTCAAATTCCATTTGATTTCATTGCATTCACTTACGCACTAATACCTATGGGAAAGGTATTAATCCGTCTCTTCTTTCCAGTTATGGGTTAAATAACAGGACAGATTGGGTTCTATAGCCCTGGCTGGCAACCAATCTATCTCAGAAAGCAATGGCAACCAACTGCGGGATAATCTTCTGCCCAGTCAGTCATGTCTCTTTCGAGACATGATCACCCAAGCGTGTATCACGTATGGCACTTAACTGACTGACTGAATATAATAGTTGGAAATATAATTAAAATTTGTACTGGGCATAAAGTGGGGGATCAGTTTTCTATTGTTAGGAAGTAATAAACTGATCCCCCGCTAATACTTAATATAATCATGTAATATAATCTATCTCTTCTCTCTCCAGGACAGATTGGGCTCCATAGCCTTGGTCGGCAACCAGTCTACTGCAGAAAGCAATGGCAACCTACTGCGGGATAATCTTCTGCCCAGTCAGTCATGTCTCTTTCGAGACATGATCACCCAAGCGTGTTTCACGTATGGCACTTAACTGACTGACTGACTGAAGTAAAAAAAGAAAGGACTATGTATCCATCTAGGACAAATATTTACATGATGACTGAAACTTTAGCAGATATACTAATACTCAAAGGCGGGTAAGACACGGCTCTGTCTTCTCACTATTCTGAGAAAATTTGAAATCCTACTAAGATTAATTATTGGTAGCTTAATCTTAACAACATATGACCGTGTTCATATTGTACACAGAGAAAAAGACACAAGAACCCCTACATCATTCTAGTATTATCATCAGAAGATAGCTTAAGATTTTGAAACTTTAGCAGTTATACGAATATAGAAAGGGGTTTACTACAAGGATGTGTCTCCTCACCGGATTTATTAAACCTATAGAGAAGCTATTAAGGAAGAATTAGAAGTCATGCCATGATTCATTATTGTTGGCCACAATATTAGCAAGAAAAGATTTGCAGATGACCGTGATTTTAGCAGACACAGGAAAATACTACGAGAACTTCTACAGAAAGAGAAGAAAATTAAAAAGAAAACATTAAACATCTATCTAGAACAAACTGGAAGAAAAAGACTTAAGATTTTGAAACTTCATCAGATATAGAAGAATAGAAAGGAGTGTAAGACAACGATGTTTCTCTCTTCAGACTTACTCATTCCTATACTCATTTCTATACAGAATATAGACATTTCCTATAACAGAGTATACACATTTCCTATACTCATTTCTATACAGAGATGCTATTCTGAGATAATTAGAATTCCAACCATAAGTAATTATTGGTAACTACAATATTATAAACATAGGGTTTAATGATCGCAGAGTGCTGGTAGAAGACAGAATTAAAAAAAAACCTCAGAGACTTTAGTAAAAGCAAGAAGAAAGAACTAACGAATATATATATATATATATAAGTAAATGAAACATGTAACATAGTTAAATATCTCAGAAGTGTTTTACCAAAAAACGGAAGGTGTGACACTGAAATCCGAAGTTTCCATAGGCTAAGCATAGTGTTAATAAAAATGATTTTGTTAGAATCAAAGAGAAAATACTGAACTGCTACGTGCTATTAGTCCTCCGAAATGGCATCGAATGCTAGAAAATTTTCTTAATGTGAAGATACTTGAGGTATTAGAAATGTGGTTCTACAGAAGGATGCTGATGATACACCGATCGACCATGTGTGCAGCGACGAATTTTTCAGAGAAAATGGAAACATAAACGAAACATAATTAAACCAGGAAGAGGCAATTGAAACATCTAGGCTGTATAATAAGGAAAGCAGACTTGAAAGATTTGATACTCACAAGAGAGATTAGTGGCAAGAATGTTAGAGAGAAAGAATAAATTATATCCTCAAGCTTGAGCTAATAGATGGTGGATCAGGGTTTAAGAGAAATAACAAAAAGATAAAACTTATTAAGAGTTAAGAAGGATGGCAATTGTCGAGACCCAGGTTCTTGAAGGAATATGGCGCATTAAAGAAGAAGAAGAAGAAGAAGAAGAAGAAGAAAGAAAGAAAGAAAAAGATGTAGGAGAAGAAGTTGAATACTACTACTACTACTACTACTACTACTAATAATAATAATAATAATAATAATAAGAAGAAGAAGAAGAAGAAGAAGAGCCAATTATTAAAGAATCATATATTAATTATTGTTTTATAAAACTTCTGTATTTCCACATGTAACCCATTAATGCCTGTCCTTCCACGTAGGTTTTAATTGAGTCGGGTTATACATTAAAAATGACCAGAGAAAGACAGCAAAGGCATCTTCATTGACGAAAATACGTAAAAAAAAATCATCACCTAAATCACATACCATTAAAAAAATGAATGTTTGATGAAGCTTGTCAAAAACAAACACAGAAAGATAGATGCGAAATAAAAATGAAGCAAGGTTAGATCGAGAGAAATAAAACGATAGAGAAAAAAGATATACAAGTAAGAGAGAGTGAGAGATTGACAGATAGAAACGAAGAGGGAGTAAATAATAAAAACAAGGGCGGTCATAAACAAAATTCGATTTCCGAAAAACGATTTAAAACTTGCATCAAAGCAGCTTTCGCAGGCTTCTAAGATCGATGGTATTTTACTGGAAACATCCAGAAAATTTTGGTAGACAATAATTAAAAAAATAGAAACGGGCCTTACTATAATAGGAAGAAGCAATCACCCCTCAAAATAAAAAAAAAGGTTCACTAACTTTATCTTCTAATCGATAAAATAAGCTTCTTAAATTTATTGTGTATGTGCTGGGGCTGAGATTAGTCTAAGTTTAGATCAGAGAAAAGAAGGTACTTTCCCCCGAAATATACAAATCTTAACGATCCATATATTTGGTAGATATTAAAAGTTGACATACATAGTTTAATATAACTGTTTTGTCACGACAGTGCTTTTATAATTCTTGATCGTTAGCGGCAAATCGGAGGAGAAAGTACAGGATTTCAATGTTCATAAGATTATATTTTCTACCCTGACATGTCGGTGACTATGTAATGCAAAACTTTGTGAAATCCTATCGAATTCCACTTATTTTTACCAGATTTTTTACATTATTTATTGAGAATTTAAAGTGTTAGAAGTTTTCCACTCGGAAAAATATCTCTCTATTTTTTTCACTCTCACTCTTTCTGTGTATTTCTCTTTAAACACACACACACACACACACACACACACACACATACACAGATATATATATATATATATATATATATATATATATATAAATTCAACAGAGTGTCGTTGCTAGGTTTCGACGTCAATGTATATTATATATATATATATATATATATATATATATATATATATACTATTGTCATCCGCAGACAGATCTGTTTCTCTGTATCACAGCTCATCAGTACGGTTAGACTTCTATTGCTATTTAACCCAGGATTGAAACCCGACCGAATTGGCGCTTCTACCTCTGGGCTACGAGCGTTCGGTAGAAGAAGGCAGACTTTTTAGCGCGTATATTATTATACACGCCCAATAGCCATAGTGCTCTAATTCATTATTGAATGAGCGATGCGTAAATGCCGGAGTAGCTACTGTTTTCAAAGTCTCCCATTCGTCCAGAGTGCTCCATCAGTGTGTGACAGCAATTGTAATATTTTATTATGAGTAATTTAAATAAAAAACATTTTACATCGCTACACAAAATGTATCGTATTTCAGTACTATTAATTGTACTTCGTCAGGTGGTGATTATTCATTAAGCAAAATAAAACAAGATTGCTCTACTTTGTATCGAATACTTTTAAAAACTAAATGCTACAAACTGTGGATCGTTACTTCATTTGTTCTCACTCTTACTAATATATATATATATATATATATTCTTCCTTTGTAAACGAGTTATTAAGCGACCGAGGTTTCGACCATAAGTGGTGTCTTCAGGCGAATTGCAATAACTGATTTCACCGTTTACCGTTTTTTTAAGAACGCTCACGTAAAGGTGATTTATTTGGAGCGCTCACGCAAATTACAAGAAATTACAACGTTTGCATCCATGGTTGTATGAACCTAATAGGTATTTCTTGGTATGGTTACACTTAGTCATAATTTCTGTTCTTTCATTAAATAATTCATTTCTGTTACGGAATAGCATAATCGTTAACCTTTTTTCCTGGCATAGTCTACATATTTTGCCACCGTTGTAAGGTTTGGCTGTTTTCACTATACTCCACGTTATGTCTGGTTATTTTCCATGTTTAAATTTAAAAAGTTCTACAAATAAATGTATTGAACCTTTTTTATACAAATGTGTACTGGTCTAATTTTAGTATGACCAAAAACTAAGTAATTAAACAATCACTATATACATTTCTCTTTCTCTTTATCTATTTCAACAATTACTACTAAAACATTTTGTACGAACTCTACCCTTAACCTCTTAAGAATTGAACATTAACTTCTACAACTTCTGGTATTCCTCCTTTTAATAAATTTATATTTTAACATTCAAAATGTATATTTTATTATGCCACTCTTCTACACTAATCCACTCTACTACACTAATCCACTCTTCTACACTAATCCACTCATTCTAACTGACTACCAACCTTCTGATGATGAAAATCCTTCTGATGATTATAACTCTGGATAAAACTTGTAAGCGTAGGGAGTTCGGTTGAGTCTGATACAAGGCCAAATCAAAGAAACATTAACCAGCTCCCTACGGCTACACTAGTGACTCCCGACGTACAAAGAACACGCACTCCAACGCTACAAAGAACACTCACCCCTACGCTACAGATATACCTCAGAAAAGTGTTCGAAATTCCTAGCACCTGAAGAAGGCCTATGTACATAATGTAAATACTACCTCATCTCAGAAGCATAAACAAATAAAGGGTTCGGTTGGAAAATCTTAGCACTCGAAGAAGGCTAAACCATACACCGGCAGAATCGTCTTAAACATGGCAATAACGATGAGGACAGCAGTCAGAGTAAGTCAGTAAGTTAAGTGCCACACATGATACACGCTTGGGTGATCATGTCTCGAAAGAGACATGACTGACTGGGCAGAAGATTATCCCGCAGTTGGTTGCCATTGCTTTCTGCGGTAGACTGGTTGCCAGGCAAGTCTATAGAACCCAATCTCTCTTGTTATTTAACCCATAACAGGAGAAAGAAGAGATAGATTATATTACATTATTATATTAAGTGGGAGATCAGGTTATTTCTTCATAACAATAGAAATCCTACCCCCACTTTATGCCCAGTAGAAGTTATAATCATGTTTCCATCTATTATATTCATTCAGTCAGTTAAGTGCCATACGTGATACAAGCTTGGGCGATCATATCTCGAAAGAGACAAGACTGACTGGGCAGAAGATTATCCCGCATTAGGTTGCCATTGCTTTCTGCGCTAGACTGGTTGCCGACCAAGGCTATAGAACCCAATCTGTCCTGTTATTTAACCCATAACTGGAGGGAAGAGACGAATTAATACCTTTCCCAAGGGTATTTGCGCGTAAGTGAATGCAAGGAATACCACGGGAATACGAACTCGGCTCCCCGATTTCTCGTTCCGAGCCGATATCCACTGCACCACAACGCACATCCAGAGTCAGAGTAATGAAAATATTACAGATTTTTTTTTTTTAACTGTGATGAATGATTACTTTTTATAGAATTTGTAAATCCTTTCATTAATTTTTAATTCAGTGGCTTATTTTCAGATTTAATTCTAATTTTATTTTCAATTATATATATTGTCATCCGCAGACTGATCTGTTTCGCTGTATCACAGCTCATCAGTACGGTTTGACTCCGATTGCTTTTTAACCCAGGACTGAAACCCGGCCGAAATGGCGTCAGTCGGCGACTCTACCCCTTGGCTATGGACATTCAGTGGAAATAGGCAAACTTTTTAGAGCATCTCATTATACGTGCCCAATAGCTGGAGCGCTCTTATTCATTTCACTGAATGAGCGATGCGTACATGCCAGAGTAGCTACTGTTTATCATAGTTCTATATATATATATATATATATATATATATATATATAAATATATATATATATTATAATCTAAAAGGTTAATGCATCAGTAATAAACAAAAAAAAAGTCGGAAATAAATAGTAATATTAATAATATCATTAAATAAAAGATTCGCAAGTCGCGTGAAGTAAATAACAACTGCTATTAGGGAACTGCTAGACAGTAAAGAACAAACACCACACTCTCAAGAGTCCAGTGTATTATATAAGAATTGGGACATAACCCATTACGATGATCGGATATCATATTATCACGAAGTCTGTCCTCTCCGGCGACTTAAATACAATGGGTAGTGCATAGTAGATTACACAATATACATGAGGAATTTTGATGTGTGACTTTGTGATCTCTGCTACGAGATCTATTGGCTTGGGAACAGCCGTGATGACTTTCCTCAGGCTTCAAAAAGCCCCCCCCCCCCCATATATATATATATATATATATATATATATTCCATTTGTAAACGAGTTATTACGTGACCTACGTTTCTACCATGAGTGGTGTCTTCAGGCGATTTGCAATAATAATAATAGACACCACTCATGGTAGAAACCTAGGTCACGTAATGACTAGTTGACTAATTTAAAATATTGAAAAGTTCTACAATATAATTCTATTGAACACTTTTTAATACAAATGTGCACTGATCTAATTTTATTATGTCCGGAAACTAAGTAATTAAACAATCAATCAATCAATCAATATATATATATATACATATATATATATATATATATATATATATATCCTCAGTGTTCTTGACAAGCTCCAAAGGAGTGTCTGTAATGTGATAGGTACTGATCTGGCGACTCGACTGCAGCCACTTCCCCATCGTCGAAATGTGGCCTCCCTTTGTCTGTTCTATAAATAATTTCATGGCTTCTGCTCGGACGAGCTTAAATCACTGATGCCTCCTCAACAGGTGTTTACTCGTGCAACCAGACTGGCAACTGGGTCCCACCCATTCACAGTCAGGTTAGCCAAATGCAGACGACAATTCTACTCCTGCAGCTTCTTCTCGCACTTCCCGCCTGTGGAACTCGCTCCCGTATTCTTGCTTTCCTGACGGCTACAACCTCCATAAATTTAAATGCAAAGTCAATACTCATCTACTAACCACTGGACTCTAGCTCTCTCCCCACCCCTGTATAACCTTCTCTTTCTCTCCACATATGTATGTCATCGCACCTGCTTTCTATTGTTCCTTTCTAACTAGTTTGTACTCCTCACTCTTTTCTAATTAATCTGTTTACATTTATGTAACCCCTTGCACATCAGTGGCGTTTCCGCCTTGCTCGGGGTGAAATGATTAAAATATATATATATATATATATATATATATATATATATTAATGAAGGTTTCATTGAATAATATAGACAAGTTTTGTCTATTAATTTTGTGTAGGATCCGTTCATACCGTCTGATATACTTGATGGTGATGTCGTTGAAAGACAACAAAAAATCACAGTCTTTGTTGAATTTTTTATCGGGTCTAAGCTTTCGGCTCACATAAGCCATTATCAAAGAGTAAATATTAACACACAGTAAACATAGAACATTTAAGCTATTAACATTAAAGATAATAGAATTGAAAATATAAGTCCATCCCTACCGTGGCGGATTGCCGAAGACAGTGACAAAATAGTGGTGTTGTGGTACCTGGTCTGATTACAGACATTTGAATACGTTATTGGAAATATCGAAATTGATTGTATTCAAACCAGGTTTAAATTGTTTAATGTAGAGTGCTTCGAGGATTTTTAGTTTCTGCTTATTCATTTTCTTGTTTGAGTATGTACGTGTTATCAACAAGCGTTTTTTTCAGAAGTGTGCGTTGATAACCGTGTTGTTCTAAATGACGGAATATATTTGAATTTTTATTTAAGTGCAACGTCAGACGCCGTGAGAGCGAATTTGTGGTGTGGCCGATGTAGATATTATTGAGGTTGTTAGAGATACATTCTCTAAATGGACATATGAATTTATATACTACATTGGTTTTTTGCAAATCACTAACGGTGGGGGAAGGGAATGAATCGTTGCGGACAAATGAATTAGATGTAGTGGATTTAGTGTAATATATAATGAACTTAATTCTTTTGTTAGAGTCTGTCGGAGAAATATTAGTATTTATGAGTTTTTTTAGGATGTTTTCATCTAGTTGGTAGTTGGTGTGCATCTGGCTACGGTATAAGAGAGTGATATGTTTAGGATCGGTTGGGTTAGTATCATGTGTTGTTTTTTCCATGTTAAGCTTTTTAAGAAAATAATGTATTTGTTCATCAACTATGTAGTTGGGAAAATTATTATTGATGAGTGTCTGTTTTATGTTTTTTAGTTCACTGTAGAAGATCTGATTTGTAGATGAATTGACTTTTGCACGATATAATAGATTTTTTATGATGGCTATTTTGTAATAGTGGGGGCATTCACTAATATTATTGAGTGTGGAGGAGGGATTTTTATTAGTGGGTTTTTGATACGGTGAGATAGTAAATTTATTGTTGCCAGTGTTAATTAATATATCAAGAAAAGGAATTTTGTTATCTTTGCTAAGTTCATAAGTAAATTTTAAAACTGAGTTATTTTGAAACTGTTTTTGAAGTTGTAAGATTTCATCAGTATTTTTAATTGATAGTAGGATATCATCAACATATCGTAGATATATTGATGGTTTTGTAAATTTTGCAAAGGTAGTATTGTTACGCCTAGAGAATGCTGGTTCTAGTTATATCGACGAACAGCACACACATATATATATATAAAAATATATATAAATTTTTATTAATGACGATGAACCGTGTAGCCTAGGGAACAGAGAGCGAGAGAGCGCGCTTCTAATGGGTTGACGGGAGTGTAGTCGTATCTGTTGTGTCTCTCTTCACCGGCCGATCTCTGTCGCTCCTCTACTGCTACTCTGGTCTGTCTGTCTGGTGAATCCGTGCGCCGAGGTCTTTTTATAATCTCCAAACCGGGACTTTTTCTTCCGGTTTTGCCTCGCCCACGCACGCCCACGTAATTCTCAGAGACACCTGTTCTGTTTGCCTCTGTAGCCATTTCCGCTACTGCCGGAAATAAGGTCAAACAAACATCCGTTCCTTTCAACGACCGGAAACACCCCCGCTTGCATCAGCCTTCCTCGGGTGGGGCCAGATTGTTATATTACAGTATTTTCAAGGTTAGACATGTATAAATTACTAAATATCGGACCAAGCACTGAACCCATGGAGACTACGTCACGTTGTATATATATAGTGTTGTTTGGATCAACAAAAGGCACTTCAGTAGTACAAGCTAGTAGAATTTTTCTTAGGATGTTGGGATTAATTTTGAGTGGGGGTAATTATTACTAATGTACCCGTCAGTGAAACTATTGATATAATTATAAGAAATGTTTACAGTAATCCTTCATTACTTCTTTTCTCGCACTTCCTGTGAAACTCCCTTCCGTATACTAGCTTTTTTTTAAAACTATAGCCTCCAGAAATTTAAATGTAATGTCAATTCTCATCTCTTATCCACTTGACTCAAGTCCTTTCCTCGTCCTTTTTACATCACCCCGTGTATTTTGCTCTTTATCTTTTTCACTCTACCTTCGCAACTGTCGTCACACCTCTATTCTTATTATTCTGTTCACCTTTCCCTACACCCCTGATTCGTCTTTTTCTTCACTCTCCTCCTGCTTAAACGTTTACTCTCTTATGAAATCCCCTGCGTATCAGTTGCGGTACCGCCTTGTTTGGGGTGAAACGATTAAAAGTTTACACACCCACTGTACCTATTTACAAAAGCCCTCCCACACGCCTGACGCGTATTCACAAAACAAACACGAAAACTCAGGCACACAGGCAAAATATCTGACCCATAGATGGGACCCTTACAGGTAGTATAACACTATATTTCACACGAGTCTAAATATTAAATTTAGAGACACACAACTGGTTGGATTTCATATGTCATAACCGGGACACACACAAACATATTCATATATATATATATATATATATATATATATATATATATATATATGTATATCTGTGTGTGAGTGTAAGTTTGTGTGTGTGCGCGCGTACATGCGCATGCCCTTGTGTGTATTTCAGTCTGCTTATATTTAACCAGTGTTAGTAATCGGTTCCAAAGATGAAAAAAAAATGTGAGAATATTGAATGCTGATTTTCTTCGTCAAATATCCTGCTTACTTTACTACACAAACAAATTTTATTTTTATCTGCTACTCTGATGTGACAATGGCCAATTTGAGAATTTTTTTGAGGGAAGATTTCATTTATAAAATTTCATCAAAAATCGTAAAATACCCTAAAATATCGAATGTAGAAAGATGACAATATCTCATGTGTGTTGCATAACCTGTGAGACATCGGTTGTGTACTGCAGACATTAAGACAGTTTAACGTAAGTATATTAATGAAAATTTTTGTTTACTCTCTGAAATTTGTTCAAAGATTTTACCCCAAGCAAGACGATAAAGTCTCTGAAACGCAAAGGCTTAGTGAGGGTGAAAAAACCAGTTAAATGATATTTGAAAAGAAAAGACAATAAAATAAGAGGTTTCAAATTGACTGAAGAAAAAGACTGAAGTTGTGCTTAAATTTTTGAAGATTTCTTTTTTCGACAAAGAAAATGGCAGGAAAGAGTTCAATGGAAATTAAGTGCTCGAAAAAATAACCATTTCAATGGTCAACCCAAAAAAGTCTGTTTATTTTATCTTGTATGTTTCTAATTTTCTAATACGTTCATGTAATAATAATAATAATAATAATAATAATAATAATAATAATAATAATAATAATAATAATAAAGTCTGGTGAAATAACCATCAAAAGAGGTATATTTCATGGTGATTCTTTGTCTCCCTTGCTATTCTGCATATCAGTAATAGCAGTAACCAGTCAACTTAACAAGACAGAATGTGGTTATAAAACAGCCCAAAAGAAAATAAACCATTTATTTTACATGGATGACTTAAAGTTGTATGCTAAGAATGATAACGAGCTGAAAGGTCTTCCGCAAACTGTAAAATGCTTCACTGAAGACACTGGAATGAAATTCTTCTTGAATGCATGTGCTCAAGCTACTGTTTTACGTGGATCGTTACAACAGACATCCTCAATTAGCTGTAACAATAAAAGAATTAAAGCCAGGAGAAGCTTATAAATACCTAGGTGTAAATGAGAGTGAAAAGATTCACCATAAAAAAATGAAAGAAATAGTGCGTAAAGAGTACTACAGAAGGCTATGACTGATATTAAAAACTGAATTGAATTCTCAGAACAGAATTATGACCATTAATAGCCTTGCAATCCCAATTGTTCAATATAGTTTCAACATCTTAAACTTGATACAAACGACATCAGGCGAATGGATTTTAAAACAAGAAAGCTTCTTTCTAAGCATAAGATGCATCATCCAAAGGCTGATGTAAACCGTCTATACATACCCCGTAAAAAAGGTGGAAGAGGTCTTATTCAGCTAGAATTGTCATACAAGACAACAACTATTGGCTTACTAACATACACAGAAACAACAAAAGACTGGATGATAAAATTAGTTAAACAACATGAAAACAGAAAGAAAAATATTCATTAATAAAAGAAGGCAGTAAATACAAACAAGATTTACATTTAGTAGATTCTGTAGAATAGCAAAACAGAAGCCAAGAACCAACTGTTGCGGCAAAAATATGAAAATGAAAGCCAAAGATAAAGCTCTTGAACAGATGAAACAACGCTGGCAAGACAAATCTCTGCATGGCCAATATCAAGAACGTGCCAATAAATCCAATATTGATAAAGTTAATACTCATCGATGGTTACGTGCATCTGGATTAAAGTCTGAGACCGAAGGCCTTATTCTTCCAGGGCAAGACCAACGTTTTTTCACTAGAAATTTCGCAAATATTATACATAATAATGTGGATCCAAAATGCAGGTTCTGTGATAAACACCAAGAAACGATAGACCATCTAATCTCAGAATGTTCTGTACTTGCCCCAAATGAATATAAAAATTGTCACGTTAGAGTGGGGCAATATTTACATTGGACAATGTGCAAACGCTATGGAAAATCTGTAAACGATAACTGGTAGGAACATCACCCAGCACCGGTTAGAGAAATAGAAGATGTCACCATTCTATGGGATTACACCATCTACACAGACAGAAAAATTGAAGCAAATGAGCCGGACATCATTGTTAAAAACAAGAAAGAAAAAGACTTGCCTATAATTGATATGGCTTGTCCAGAGGATTGTAACATAGCAATCAAGGAATTCGAAAAACTGTCAAATTATAAAGACCTTTAAAATGAAATAGAAAAAATGTGGAAATTGAAAGCAAGAATCGTTCCAGTGATAGAAGGTGCACTTGGAATGATAAAAATGGAACAAAACAACATATTAAAATAATCACTGGAAACTCCAGTTTAGGAGATATAGAAACATTGTCTTGTTAAGTTACAGCCCACACACTGAGGAGAATTTTGTCTTTGTAACGCAAGGGATGATAGGGGAGATGATAGGGTTGATAGGGTTGTGCAATCATAGCAGAAATCGAAATATGATAATAATAATAATAATAATAATAATAATAATAATAATAATGAAACCATATCTCAAATCAAATATGATTGATGATATTCGCAGGGACATTCGAAACGCAGAAATCACTCAGATATAACTATATATATATATATATATATATATATATATATATATATATAATAACCCATAACCGAAACAAAAATAAGTTAAGAGATGAAATGAATAAATTAGATACCAAGTAAAAATCTCTCATGAAGTAAAACGGAAGACTGTAGCCCTATCTTAAAATATTGCACTTATTCTGATTATGCCACAGATGAATGTGACGTAAACGACATTAGGGCAGAATCCCTTGCAAAGAACAGAGTTGAAATCATTGAAGCGACAAGCTACATCATTCAAATATTCAGCAGAGTAGCTCACCCACAAATGTCAGAATGAAGACGGCTCGTAAAAAGTCATGTGAAGAATTCCAATAAACATACTGTGCAAACATATATAGCGCTGTTCTGCAAAAACTGTTAACGGATAAACCACTGGGAAACATCACAAAAGTAAATAGTGTCACATACACCATCTTCAGCAGCTACTGGGAAACTTCATGTCAAGACAAATAAAAGATCAAACAAAAGAAACGAGAGCCAGCTTGGAAGGCGAGATTAAAGCGAGAAATTGAAGAAATCCGATGTGAGTAAACGATACTAGATGAGATTTCAAGGAATTCAAATGTTTCAACACGGAAAAGGAGGAAGATTAAACGGAAATATAAAAATAAATTACTGAATTAAATTCCACTAATCAAGGAAATAATTAAACTGAAACTTCAATTAAAGGCACAGAAAACAAGATGATATTAAAAACGTTTTAGGTTATACTGAAAAAAAAGTATTTTAAACAGACTTCTACAATTTTTACAATAAAAATTGGAAAATAAATTATAGAAATAAAAAGACCATCATTTATTTAAGCATTTTAGGAGAGTATATATTCGTTATGGTGCAGTGGATATCAACTCGGAACGAGAAATCGGGGAGCCGAGTTCGAATTACAGTCGAATTCCTTGTATTCACTTACGCGCAAATACCCTTGGGAAAGGTATTAATCCGTCTCATCCCTTCAGTTATGGGTTAAATATGATTTTCTCTTGGACAATGTTGTTTGAGACATTGTCATTTCATTGTGGATAATAATTTGTATATATATATATTACAAGTAGTACAAATTGGTTGGCGGTTCAGACTTAGTAATGATTAAATTTTTTTAAAAGGTGGTCGGTACTTAGTAGAGCATTATATACAGTAATATTTTTATGATAAATTTATAATAAAAAGCATAGTCTATTGCAACGCAAGAAACGTTGTGTTTCGGTACTTGCTTATTAGCACCTCACCTGACGAGGTGCTCATAAGCAGGTACGGAAACACAAGGTTTCTTGCGTTGCAATTATTTTTTTATTATAAATTTATCATATTATAAATTTATCATAAAAATATTACTGTACTGGAACACAACGGCTTTTCTGTTGCAATAAAATATGTTATTATTTGAACGACTCACAATAAACACACACACACACACACACACACACACACACACATATATATATATATATATATATATATATATATATATATATAATCCAAAAATAAAATAACTTATAAGTAAATTCACAAAAACAGATTCTATTATTATTAATTTATTAATATAAAAATAATCTAGCTGGAGGGCTCTATCAAAATAATATGATCTATTTTCAGAGCCATATATCTATATCTATATCTATCAATATATATATATATATATATATATATATATATATATATATATCTATGGCTCTGAAAATAGATCATACTATTATATATATATATATATATATATATATATATATATATAAGTCAATATCTTTCTTAGATCATTGACAGGTACTTGAACCTTAACTTGTCTTTAGCACTGTTCTTATAAATTCTATTATCTTAAGACTTTGTACCATGCCCAGTGTAAATTGCGTTTATTTCTAAAACGGAAACAAAATATTTCCCTTATATATATATATATATATATATATATATATATATATATATATATATATTACATAGTGATGATCCACGTATACTGTTTTAATATGTATAGGAAAGAATATTAATAAAAAGTTTTGAATTTAAAAATGTACTTTTTTTGGACAGTATTTGTTTATTTTTATTATTGTATTTTATATTTCGGACCGCCCTCGGTCCTTCATCAGGAACGAGTGATTTTTAAATTTGATGAAGGACCGAGGGCGGTCCGAAATATAAAATACAATAATAAAAATAAACAAATACTGTCCAAAAAAAGTACATTTTTAAAACATGTTTTATTAATATTCTTTCCTATATATATATATATATATATATATATATATATAGTCATCCACAGACAGACCTGTTTCACTGTATCGCAGCTCATCAGTACAGTTAGCCGATTGCTTTTTAACCAGGATTGAAACCTGGCGTCAGTCGGCGATTCTACCTCTGAGCTACGGGCGCTCGGTAGAAGGCGGTAGATCTTTTAGCGTGTATCTTATCATTATACATGCCAAATAGCTGTGAGTGTTCTAATTCATTGCTGAATGAACGATATATATATATATATATATATATATATATATATATATATATATACGTTGAAGATCAAATATGGATTGGAATCCCCACAGGATAATCATAATATAAAGAACCAATTGTCAATCTAGCATGTTTCACTATTATTAAGGTTTCGTCAGAGATTGAAAAATACAGCTGAAAAGACAAAACCTTGGTATTATTAATTTTGTTTGGATCAAATTCCATTAGTCAGTCATGTATCAGGTATCCTCTCAATGAGTACATCGGAACCGTTTCCAATCACAACAAGGGCTCCATCTACAACTGAAATTATTAATGTTTACACTAGTTACATTCTTTTGAATTTTCAATTTATGACCCTTTTATTTTGATAATTCAAAGTTATATTACAGCCTGCAGGACGTGGCAAGAAGATTGAAAAATCTTAAAACGTCCGATCAACTTTTCTGTTAAACCCCACTAGAGGCCAATTCGTACATTTCCAAGTGTATTTATACGAAAGTGATGCCTATCGTATCGGCTAGAGTTTGAATTTGGCACACCATTCTCACTATACACGAGTTAACTGATACGCTTCCCGCACATCCTTTTGTGTGAATTCATACACATTTGATATTTAGCAATTTAGAATCTCTTTGCTTGACAGAAATCTTCATCGAATAACAGCGACAAGGTGAGAAATAGATAATTCACGTAAAAGAAGATGCAGACACTTTTGTTTTGTTTCCATGACCAATAGAATGCAGTATGACTCTGTAGTTAATCTAATAAAATGAACACGTGTTAAATCTCATTATTTCTAAAGTAATGAGAATCAAAACATGTGCAGCTGAGGTGCTAAATATGTTACAACAGTTTCTGAGGACCAAACATAATTTCGAATACGAAGTCTTCCGAGAAACTTTAATCATTATAGATACTTTATGCAACAAACGCTGTTAATACATTGATTCAAATTAAAATTGATTTACAAATCTGATATAAAGAGAAAGGCTTTTATACTATGATTTCCATAATAAAAGACTCGAGAGCCACTCAAATATTAGGTTACTGAATTAAGACTTTATCGTCTATTCTATTTCTCTTTCTCTCCACCTATGTATCTGTCATCGCACCTGCTTTCTCAGCTTTCTGTTGTTCCTTTCTAACTAGTTTGTACTCCTCACTCTTTTGTAATTAATCTTTTTACATTTATGTAACCCCCTGCACATCAGTGGACGTTTCCGCCTTGCTCGGGGTGAAATGATTAAAAAAAAAGGTTATTGGGTAAACGGTGTTATGCTTTGAATTATTCTAGAGGATATTTATTAGGAACAGGGTCGGGGCAAGAGAGTCGTAGCCCCCCACCGAATCTATAATACAGGGACTCCCACAGAGACTCCCACTCTAGTAGATCACAATTAACATGAGGTAGTGTTCTTAGAACATACAAATTTTATTTATTTATTTTTTTTTTTAATCATTTCACCCCGAGCAAGGCGGAAACGCCACTGATGTGCAGGGGGTTACATAAATGTAAAAAGATTAATTAGAAAAGAGTGAGGAGTACAAGCTAGTTAGAAAGGAACAATAGAAAGCTGAGAAAGAAGGTGCGATGACAGATACATAGGAGGAGAGAAAGGGAAGGTTATACAGGGGAGGGGAGAGAGCTAGAGGCCAGTGGTTAGTAGATGAGTATTAGTAATCAAATTATGCACACTAATTTACCATATGCAATATAGGTGAACAATTCAATTATAAAATTTGAAAATAAATACAATGTACCAAAAACGCCAATTATATTTATCATAGTACATCCTTTCTTAAAGAAATCAAGAAAGTTTCGCGGCAATTTTGAACGTTAACTTGAGATTCACCTTCTATAAAAAAATTAAATTGTTCTAACACATTTAACATTGTGAATAAAAATAGAGAATTTATGGAATTTATCATTTATATAACCCAGAATTACATCAAAATCAGCGAAAATTTTAAATTCTCTCATAGTTACTTGTGCTTCGTTTAATTTATAACTTATATAAATGCAAATAGACAATATAAAATCTTAATAAGATATCAATGATCAAAAAGCATTACTCGAAATCACGTTTAAGACCTGGTCAAGAGGTTCGTGTTTAATACGCACTGACCCTGGGTATGAATAAGTGTGGATAAAACTAACCGCATTTGGTCATCAATTATTCCTAGTCAATACCCCCTGGAATATTTTGAAGCGTAGCTTTAACTGCCTATCAAATAACTACCAAATGTAACTTTGTCTGTGTGTGTCTGTGTGTGTGTGTGTGTCCGTTACCTATAGACTCCGAAACGGCTGAACTGAGTGTTTTGAAAATTTACACAGTTGTACTATAAATATATGCGAGTGTTCTTAGCGAAATTTTGTATCCAGGTACCCCCGATAAATATCAAAAATCGATAATCGAAAAAATCGGGTTATCGAAGGAGTGGTCCGATTTTAATCAAATTTCATACATTCATAGACAAATACATAAGAAACGATATTCAGAAGTTTCAAGGTTGCAGTTCTTAAAATAGTGCAGAAAATCGATAATATATATATAAAAGTCAAAGACGTTTATGTGTGTGTCTGTTTATCTGCCTGTATGTCTGTATTTTCTCAGCCGTTTTATTTTAGTTTTTGCTTCAGGTTTGGCTCTAAGTAAGTATAATTGTAGTTCTTAGTCTCAGCCATGATACCATTTACTCAGAGGGCTTATTTAGATTTCAAAATTCAGTTTACGACGAAAAAAACTTATTTGATATCGATACCAGGAAATCAAACTTTCACTTACAGTCATTCATTTTTCTTTCAGTCTACGGTTTCGCTTTAACTGGAAACAACTATTGCTTTTTAGTCTTTCGTGCCAACATCCAAAGAATGGCCTTCACAGCCATTTTCGCCACCTTTATTAGGAAGGAAAAGCGAATATGGAGAGAGGATTTCGGTCATGATATCGAATAAGAGAAGGTGCCGATGACATCAATCATAGAACACATGACCTGAATATTACGTTCAAGCATGCAACAGACATTTATTGTTCACCTCAATTCTAATATATATATATATATATATATATATATATATATATATATATACGAAAAATCTATAAGTGAGCCACAGCCTGACGATCCTCTTCCCCTGGCGTAGGGTGAAACCGCGGTAGGTTGTGGCTCACTTATAGATTTTTCGTGATCTTGCTCTACTTCCGAACTTTCGTACTTTCGTATCGAGCACTTTTTCTGGTGTTTAGGTTCCGTCTTGGTTTTTTTTTCTTTCCTGCGGATGCTTGACTGTTTGTTCTTGTTCCGTTGGTTTCTTTTTTTTCATCCCCATTATCCGACGACATATTTCTCGTCGGATTTTGACGGATTTAGGTTCTGTTTGTTGGGATTTTTTCGAATATTTATGTTTATTTTGATTAGTGTAAACTTACGGATTCTAGCTTATTTGTATTATTATATATATATAGTCATCCGCAGACAGATCTGTTTCGCTGTATCACAGTTCATCAGTACGGTTAGACACCGATTGCTTTTAACCCAGGATTGAAACCCGACTGAATTAGCGTCAGCCGGCGATTCTACCTCTGAGCTATGGGCGCTCGGTAGAAGAAGCGTGTTTATTATCATTATACACGCTCAATAGCTGAGAGTGTTCTAATTCATTGCGGAATGAACGATGCGTAAATGCCAGGGTAGCTACTGTTTTTCAAAGTCTACCATTCTTCCAGAGTTCTCAATCAGGGTGTGAGAGTGTAAGGCACCTCGGCGTGGTGTAATGTTTAGCAAGCTCGTCTCATTAGAATCATTATAACTGAGTAGTGAGTTCGATGCTCACTGGGTGCCCCCTACTTTCGGCCGTGTGTCATTTCTAAGCAACGCGTAGAAAATCACCTTGCTGCAGGTTTTGGAGTTTGGCGCAGGGCTAACAACCCTGCTCCATAAAAAACAGTTTGTTACAGAAACAGCAAAAACGCTGCACGACACACCATTTGGTGTAACGGAAAAGTTTATTTATTTTTCATTATAATAATAGCTTTAGTAATTAAAATACCAATCGTACAGAACTAACTTTGTCAAAACTAGTACTAATTAAGCTATAATTTAAATCGTCTTGAATAACCCACCGAGAACGAACTCGGAGGGGAAGTAAAAAAAGAAACAAACGAAGTACATGAACAAAAAGTCAAGCACTCGTAAGAAAGAAAAACCCAAGACTAAAACCCTAACACTCAATACGAAAGTAGAGCAAAAAAGACAGAAAAAAAACAGAAAATCTAAGCAAGAGCCAACAACCTACCTAGGTTTCACCCTACGGCTCGTCAGGATAAATTGGCCAATTTACCCTGATGTGCCGTAGGGTGAAACCTAGGTAGTTTTTCTGTATTTTTCATTCTATATAAATTGATGATGGCAGAAAGATTAACAAAAATACCTTAGGGAAAGGTAATATTCCGTCGCTTCTCTTTCCAGATATGGGTTAAATAGCAGAACAAATTGGATTCTCTAGCCTTGGTTGGCAACCAGTCTACCGCAGAAGTAATGGAAACCTACTACAGGAAGATATTATTTCCAGTCAGTCATGTCTCTTTTGGCACATGATCGCCCAGGCGTGTATTACGTATGGCACTTAACTTATTGACTGAATCTAGCTTATAGCAGTCCGAAAAATAATTGCAGTTTCTCCTCGGAATGTTGACAAGAATATCTCGAGACATAACAAAAACACGAGACCGAATTGTTTTCTGGAACAGCTTTTGCAAAAAAGCAGTTTATTTTCTCAGGGAATGTCGCGGTAAGATTGTTATCAAGATTTTCCTAAGTTTCAGACAATGATTCTAAACAAAGTTATCTAAAGGAATTAACACTGAAGTTCTTCTTCACATAACCCTATAACAATAGATTAAAATGACAGATGAAAGAGTGTGATGTTTTGTATTTATTCTCCTGTCGGATGAGAGTCGGAGAAATGGTTGATGGAGCCTTTGCGATAACCTTTCTATCATCTCTCGCTATAATCGGCCGCATATGGTTTTCCAAAAGACATCTGATTACTATCATGAATCCCACAGATAAGTAGATAAAAAATACTTTGTACTGATCTCCCGCGAGCTTTCCTTTCATCTACTTTCAAAGCACACTTCTCAATATCCTTTGTCTGGGAAAGTTATCTATTCATCACAAGAATTTGCATCTGGAGGATCAAAGTCATTCAGTAATACTTAATCTCGTGTCTTTTGTTTCTAATTAGCTCATTTTTAATGCTAGCCGACTGTGCGCTTCAGTAGTGTTCATTATTTCCAGGCCCAGTGTTGATATCCGGTGAAATAAAACCTTTATAATTGAACATCCTTATTCAGCCACTCGCCTCGGCAAAAAGTAAAAAAATAAATAAATAAATAAGGATAAAAAAATAAAAAACACAAAAAGACTACAACAAATGGAACGAAAAAATAAATTTGAAACACATAAAAGATCAACTTAGTCATTGATATTATACTTTTATAGCCTCATTGTTTTCCTTGCATCTATATAAATCGTTGCATCTTTCTGTGTGTTTTAGATTATAATTTTATTTTATTTACTGCGTGATTTATGTAATCAGTTTCTGTACTCTCTACCTTATTTACAGGTACCCATCCCCGTCTAGAAACCCTGTATGTTTAAAAATATCTGTCAGAGAATCAACGCCCTTCTAGCACAAAGTGTTTGACTGAGCTTCATAGCAACGCATGCAGAATGCGCTGTTATATCACGGTAGAGTCGGGTGAAAGATATTCTAGACCAATGTCAACGGCAAGTAGCGAGGGTTCCTCCGATGGAACCAACGTGTCAGGGTGAAAGGTGATTTGTTTCATCTCCACTAGGTCTGCCTGTTTAACACAAAGTGCGTATAAATAAGCATCTGTGCGGATTTCGAACAAGACAATAATCAAGTGCTCAACTGTGAAGCGACCATACGGTCACAATTGGTGAATGTCAAAATCGGAGAGCCGAGTTCGAATTTCACTAATTTGTTACGCTCTGGGGAATGTACGAATCCATCTCTTCTCCCCCAGCTGTTGAATAACAGGAGAGATTGGATCATTTATTCCTCGTTATTGTACCACAGAAAACAATGACAAGTTATTTCTTCCTAGACAGTTATGAACTGAAAGAAGCATGATCACCCCAGCATGATTAAGTTTTACTCTATTACTACCCGTTTTATTTCCTCTTCAGTTATGAAAATTCTTTAAATATAAAAAAATCCGAAGAGATCCTGAAATTACTAGGCCTAAGCAACAAGCAGTTTCGTATTTTGATCAGATTTTGGAAATTAGGGAAGAAAGAAAAAATTTCAGCAGCTTCCTCGTATGTAACGTTCTGCTACATTTTGCTAGTGCCATGAATTTGATAGGTACTTAAAATCTTATAGATAATTTGTGGTTTTTGATCGTGGAGATATTGGGAGGTATTTTCTGTGAGTGATTCTTCAGAAGCTTTCAATGTATAAATTCTAGAAAGATATGTCCAGTAAAAAACGACATTAGTCAGAAAATAAGTAATTCTACAGGCCTGGCACTTGGTAGGTCTCTTTTGGCAACACCTTCAAAATAATATACAAAATACTTTGACAGATGGTGGAATTTCATTAGGTTGTTATAAAAATAATGGCCGATTTCAGAAACATAAATTTATTCTTTAAAAATTAATTATAGAAATGTTGAAATTAGTTAAAATACGAGGCCTGAGTATCTATGCACCTCGGCCATCGATCGATGATATTACTTTTTCCTCGTTGATAATAAGTTATTGGTTGTGATCAAAGAAAATTTTAGAAAGATGATTCTAACTCTGGTTTTGATCTAAACGTTTTACTATTTAAATTTACACGTAAAGCTTAAAAATGATAATCATTTCGTAAAAGATCAGGAAAATATGGAAGATGTGTTAAAATCTCATATCCCAGAGTTTGTCTGACGATCGCAAAAGCGTGAAACCCAGGGTTACAAACTCACACCTATCTATATGAATATGTCTGCTCTATCACTGATAATGAGCGCTTTTAAATAAGTACCACGCATATATAATATGTAAACAATAAAATATATATAACAAATTGCATCTCTCTCTCTCTCTCTCTCTCTCTATATATATATATATATATATATATATATATTGATATTTATAATTATATACATACACTTTTCACAAACACACACACACACACACACTATATATATATATATATATATATATATACGCACGTGAAAAAATCACAAGATCGCCAAGACCTACCGCGGTTTCGCACAACGGCTCGTCAGGGCCGTTGTGCGAAACCGCGGTAGGTCTTGACGATCTTGTGATTTTTTCACGTGTGTTTTTGCTCTACGTTACTTCCTCTTTGTTAATTCGAATTGGTTAGTTTGTATCGAGCACTTTTCTTTCTTTGTGGTTGGTTCCGTTTGAGGGTTTTTTTTCTTTGCTGTACTGTATGTATTGTCGGTACTCCGCGGTTTTCTTTTTTTTTTCCCCTCTTGTCCAACGCTTTATAGCGACGGACAGTAACGGACTTAGATTCTGCCGGTTATTTGTGGTCCTCAAGGTTTGCTTTTGTAAAATTTTAGGATCTAGATACGTACAGAGTCAGTTTTATTATATATATATATATATATATTATCGATTTTCTTCACTATTGTAAAAACTGCAACATTGAAACTTCTGAATATCGTTCCTTATGTCTTTGTTTATGAATGTATTAAATTTGATTAAAATCGGACCACTCCTTCTGTAACCCGATTTTTTCGATTTTCGATATTTATCGGGGGTACATCGACACAAAACCTAGAAAGAAAATCCGGTCAGCCGTTTTGAAGTCTATAGGAAACGGACACACACACACACACACACACACACACACATATACACACACAAAGTTCCATTTATAAATAAGTTTAGATATTGTTATATTTAGGACTCACGTATATACGTCTTTCCGCAATTAGTATCTATTTTCATTATGTGGCTTGAAGCAGCTTCCGCAGTCATACCTGTTAGTGGTTCTGACACCGAGTATTCAATATTGAGGGTGAAAGGCACAGAAGAAATATGCCAAAAATAAAAATAATAACCATTTATGAACTTGCACAGGGAATTATCATATTATGTGAGAATTGGAGTTTTTCATTTAATAATAAACTTTTATGATTTTAGTCAGAGTGGGCATTTTTTATTTTCTAAGTTCCTCTTAAATGTGGCACAAGGCTAAAAGTATAGAGTATCCAGTGAGAATCGAATTCAATATTCAGTTGCAACAAGTTATAGCTATATAAGTTTACTAAACATTACACCACGTCGAGGTGCCCAGTGTGGGTTATCTCAAAATAATATATATATATATATATATATATATATATGAGAGAGAGAGAGAGAGAGAGAGAGAGAGAGAGAGAGAGACAGACGAACAGACAGACAGAGCGAGAGCGGGTGAGGTGACAGGGTATGATGGAAAATTGTCACCTTTTGATTTATTTATTTTGCGCATGCGCGTTGTTTGCTTTTGATTTTGTTGAATCATAAAATAGTAGAGTCAGTTGGGCACCCTCTGCGTGGAAAAGAGGGAAGCTACAATACAAACATTTCAGAGTTGGGGATTCGGATACAGTTGGGTGAGTCAAATAATTATTATGAAAGCTTTGATTGATTTGATGAGAAAAAAAAACTCCCGAATTTGTCGGTGAGGTCATCAGTTTATATCAGGTGCCTTGAGGAGGTAGAGTTGCCCTGGGACAAGAGTGTGGATAATGGCAACGGGGCTATACAATGTCACACAAGCAGGAGAACCCAATTATGGCTGTAACACGATTTCTATGACCACCTTGTCCCTTACATGTTGTCACCTAAATCCCCAGACTGCAACACCTGCGATTATTATGTGGGGAGTGAAGTTTATGAAGTGACCAGGAAAACTTTATGTAATACCAAAGATGAACGGAAGACAAGGATTATGGCGGCATTCAGTAACTTAAACAGGACAACATCCGTGAGAAATAGAGAAAATTCTGAAGTCTGGCTGATTGGCGATTTTATTGAATAAATTAACTCTTTAGTATTTTAAAATATTTTTGTGTAATTCTGGCCAATATATCTGACAAAGTAAGATATCAGTGTTTATTGTTATTTTGCAGGCTTTAAATGACAGTTTATCTATCAGTCTGTGCACACACACACACACACACACACTCACACACACACACACACACATATATATATATATAAGAGATAATAACTATAACCATGTCGAAAAACCTTCCACGGATTCACGAAGAAGGAAAAATGGTTTTAATAAAAGAGCTAAGTACATGAACATCAATCAAAAGAGTTCGGACCGAGTCAGCACGTAGCCTAAAGAAAAAAATCCGGCACGAGTAATCAACTAACAAAAAAGCGCTCAATATTTAGGTAGAGCGGAATAAGTAAAGTATACCTAGTGAGCCAGACTGATATATATATATATATATATATATATATATATATATATATATATATAGATAGATAGATAGATAGATAGACTAAACTATCGCCCGGTTCACACTCCACCCACGTCTATTGAACAAGTGAAGAGACTCATCCCTTGTTTCCTGTTTAGGATGTGGTTTCCGGTTTTCTCTTTTCCAATCTTTTCACTCTTACGTAGCCCCCTGCGCATCAGTGGCGTTTTCGCCTTGCTTGGGGTGATATGATTAAAAAAAAAAAATATATATATATATACATATATATATATATATATATATATATATATATATATATATATATATATAAGGAATTAATTTTGTTATTCATACTTTTATGTTATTTACTATTATTATGTGTTAAATCTTGTAAATTATTCTCTGTACTTATAGGGGAGGAAAATAAATGTAAGCAGATATGGGCTTTGAAATATCTTGACGAGAAGATTTATTATTTTTTATAAAGAAAATACTCTTTATCTTAACCGTGAAATACTTTTGGCCTAAGCAATCTGAACGTACGTTGTTCTAGAAGCCGATTCTTTATACACAACACGGTTCGAATCCTGAAAAAGGACTATTTCCTAACACTATCGAAAACCAGGCTACTAGACAATATATACTATTTAAAAAAAAAGACAGTGGTGTCTATTAAAAAAAAATATTGAATTAATATGACCAAAGTATTAATGAAATATGGTCAATGTAGCAATTAAAATATGTAGAAATATAAATACGCAGTAATAGAAATATTTAGTAATAAATATATGTAATAATATAAATACGCAGTAATAGAAATATTTAGTAATAAATATATGTAATAATATAAATACGCAGTAATAGAAATATTTAGTAATAAATATATGTAATAATATAAATACGCAGTAATAGAAATATTTAGTAATAAATATATGTAATAATATAAATACGCAGTAATAGAAATATTTAGTAATAAATATATGTAATAATATAAATACGCAGTAATAGAAATATTTAGTAATAAATATATGTAATAATATAAATACGCAGTAATAGAAATATTTAGTAATAAATATATGTAATAATATAAATACGCAGTAATAGAAATATTTAGTAATAAATATATGTAATAATATAAATACGCAGTAATAGAAATATTTAGTAATAAATATATGTAATAATATAAATACGCAGTAATAGAAATATTTAGTAATAAATATATGTAATAATATAAATACGCAGTAATAAAAAGTAGATAAAATAATTAAATAACATAATAAAATAGTTAAACAATCTTTACTCTTCTAGCGGAATTGTGACTGTTGTTGCCATAAGACGCCCCCCCTGTTGTGCACCGTTTCATTAGTATATAAATCATAATCCCTGAATATATCATTTTAGCTTTCAGACAGAAGACATTTAAAAACGAGAAAAAACATTTTATACATTTACATACAACATTGATAATTGATTACAACTTCCTCTTCCTTTGAAATGAAACAACGAATAAGTATTGAACAAATTTCTACAACAGCTACTGATCCATTTTACTCGCTGTATTGTGCTAAACAATTTATCTCGTTTGAATCCTTCTTACACATAAAATATATTAATTAATTATTTACCTTTGGATTAAATATTGCTGCCATATATGGTCTGGTGCTCTGGCTATATATCTATAAGATTCTCGACAATATCAAATAGCTGTAACGTTATCTGTCTTCATCCGTCATCTCTTCAGTCAAATTCTCACAACCATGACAAAGAGGTTCACTACAATTTTCTATAAATATTTTCATGGCCATTGTTCTAATGAGCTCCCATTCTTGGTAAATCAACAGTGTGAATTGAAGCGTACTACTAGATTGGCTTTGAGGTCCCATCGTTTTACTGTTGAAGTAGCAAAATTTAGCGGTAAGTTTGATTCTAAAAGCTACTTTTTTCGCACTTCTCCCCCTTGGAACTCTCTTCCTTTTTATTGCTTCTTTGTGGCATACAATCTTCAGAAAGTTAAATGCAATATTTTTTAACCATGTTCTTTTATTTTTTTTTTCTTCTCATCAAAAGTTTCCATTCTCTTTCACTCCAGTAACCCCTTGTGACGTTATTGCTTTTCTCGGGGCAAAATGATAAAAAAAAACGACAGAAATGTTTGGGGACAGTAGAGTTTTCAGTTAGCTTATAAATATATATGAAACTCTTTCCTCCATAACCTTACATTCATCCAACAATCTTTTTTAGTAATCCGCTATATTGAGTGG
The DNA here is from genome assembly GCA_037127315.1 of Ascarosepion bandense. Lineage (NCBI taxonomy): Eukaryota > Metazoa > Mollusca > Cephalopoda > Sepiida > Sepiidae > Ascarosepion > Ascarosepion bandense. Next base: position 1,121,531 of record JBBBDQ010001434.1, read on the forward strand.
CTATTGGGCCTTGTATTAAAGGGACAATAAAATCAAATACGTTCAACATACTTCTATAGTTTTCAACGCATTTAAACATTTTTTCATTAATCTCAGAGATCAAATATTATTATCTAAACTTATTTACAAATGGAACTTTGTGTGCGTGTGTGTGTGTGTGTGTCCGTTACCTATAGAGTTCGAAACGGCTGAACCGATTTTCTTGAAAATTTACACATTGTACTATAAGCGTCTGTGAGTGTTTTTAACTAGGTTTTGTGTCGAGGTACCCCCGATAAATATCGAAAATTGATAATCGAAAAAATCGGGTTATAGAAGGAATGGTCCGATTTTAATCAAATTTCATACACTCATAGACAAAGACATAAGAAACGATATTTAGAAGTTTCAAGGTTGCAGTTCTTACAATAGTGCAGAAAATCGATAATATATATATATATAAAAGGCAAGATATTTGTGTGCGTGTCTGTTTATCTGCCTGTATGTTTGTATTTTTTCAGCCCTTTTATTTTAGTTTTTGCTTCGGGTTTGGCTCTAAGTTGGTATAATTGCAGTTCTTAGTCTCAGCCATGATACCATTTGCTCAGAGGACTTATTTAGCCTTCGAAATTCAGTTTACGACGAAAAAAAGCTTATTTGATATCGATACCGGGAAATCAATATTTGACTTACATCATTCATTTTTCTTTCAGTCTACGGTTTCACTTTAACTGGAAACAACTGTTGCTTTTTGGTCTTTCGTGTCAACGTCCAAAGAGTCTGAACTCCAGGACCATGGATTAGCTTTAAAGCTTTCATTACACCCGAGCAACACCAGGCTATAAAACTAGTATAGTGAAAAAGTTATAAAATAAAAACGTACAAGTTTTATAATGAAAATGTTATATAAAATTTCAATTAGCAACAGTATGAGAATACGTGATTGTTGAACCCTTCTCTTATATTTGAAGCGCAATCTTGCAGACAAAATTCCAAAAGCTATGCAATGAATTAAGAAATAGAAAAAAGTTCGATAGATACAAAGATATGAGTACTAAACCGTTATGCAATATCAGTCCTTCTATATGGCAGTGAATGCCCGAAATCTCATAGATAAAGAAGAGACTTGAAGCAACGATGTGGTTCTACAGGAGAATGCTAAGAATGCCATGGACTTAACACGTTAGCAACGATGAAATTTAAAAGCAGAAGCAAAAAGAAAACACATACTTAACATCAGAAAGACATAGTTGAAATTTCTATGTCACATAATGAGGATGGAGTGTTATAGAAATCTGATACATACCGAACAAATTGAATACAAAAGGCTCAGAGGAAAGCAACGCTTAGCCTACTTAACGAGATGACAGAACACGGTTTAGGATAAATAACGACAATGGATTTATTAATAGATGCAAAGAACAAAGAATTATGGAAAGACATGATCATCAACGTGCTGAAGGGACATAGCAAATAGAAGAGAAATCGTCGGAGAGTGTAATAAAAACCCAACACGAAATTTATCATTATATAACATTTATTTAAGCTCTATGTATGTGAGTCTCCGGGCACTCATCCGATCTTACAATCTCGACGTAGGATTCATCCATCTGTGGAGAATGATCATTATTGCTGTCCGTTCCATGTCTCACGGTTACAAGTCATATCTGATTTGGAAATCAATAATTTGAAAGACGCAATACAGCGAGAGAAAATAGACAAATAAGCATTCATTATTCTGTCATAATTTCAGAATTTCATCATTTTAACAACATCGTATCTTAAAGAAAGTTATGTCCTTAAGAACGTCATGTCTTTAAGAACGTCATGTCTTTAAGTACGTAATGTCTTTGAGAATGGAATGTCATTAAGAACAATTATTTTTAAGAACCTCGTGTATTCAGGAACGTCATGCCTTTAAGAACGTCATGTCTTTAAGTACGCCATGTCTTTGAGAAGTGCATGTCATTAAGAACGATTATTTTTAAGAACCTCGTGTATTTAAGAACGTTATGTCTTTGATAACGTTTTTCCTTTATGAATGTCATTTCATGACAGAACGAGATATTTCATCAGAACGAGATATTTTTGAGAACGTCATGTTCTCAAGAGCGTCATGTCTCTAAGAACGTAATGTTTTAAAGAACATCATAGCTATTCGAACTACATCTCTTCCAGAACTTCACGTCTTTAAAAATGTCCTGCCTTTAAGAACGTGATATCTTTTAGAACGTCATGTATTCAAGAACATCATATCTTTAAGAACATCATGTCTTTAAGAACGTCATGCGTTTCAAAATGTTATGTCTGTAAGAACGTCATGTCTTTGAGAATGTCATGCCATTAAGAAGGTCATGTCTCGAAGAACATCATGTCCCTGTAAACGTAATATATTTGAGAACGTCATATCTTCGAGAACATCAAGTCTTAGAGATCGGCAAGATTTGAGGAGTACATCCTATCTTTAGGAACGTCATATGTTTGCGAATGTCATGTCTTTAAGAACGTCATATAGTTTAATGATATAGCTTTGAATATGTCATCTCTTTAAGGGTGTCTTATTATGGCTTGAGAACGTCATGTCTTTAAGAACGTCTAATCTTTGAGAACATCGTTTTTAAGCACGTCATAGCTTATAAAAACGCCATGTCTAAGAAAGTCCTAACTTTATAAATGTCATATCATTGAGAACATCTTGTCTTAAGTACGATCTTGGCTTTAAGAACGTCATATTTTTGGGAAAGCTATATCTTATAAGGATGTGCGTTGTGGTGCAGTGGGTATAGACTCGGAACAAGAAATCTTAGAGCCGAGTTCGAATTCCAGTTAAATTTCTTGCATTCACTTACGAGCAAATACCTTTGGGAAAGGTATTAATCCGTCTCTTCCCTTCAGTTATAGGTTAAATAACAGGACAGGTTGAGTTCTATAGCCTTGTCTACCGAAGAAAGTACTGGCAACTTACTGCGGGATAATCTTCTGCCCAGTCAGTTATGTTTCTTTCGAAACATGATTGCCTAAGTATGGCACTTAACTGACTGATATCTTTAAGAACGTCATGTCTTTAAGAATGTCATATCTTTGAGAAGGCCATGTTTTTATGAACGTCATGTCTTTTGGAACGGCATATTCTTAAGAACGTCATGTCTTTCAGAACGTCATGTCTGTAAAAATTTAATGTATTTGAGAACGTCATCTCTTTTAAAACTTCATCTCTTTAATAATGTCATGCTTTTCAGAAAATAGGGTGCATGTGTCTTTCTATTCGTTGTTATCTTTAGACTAATATGTGATTCACGTCAGACAATAGCAACTGTACGGAATCGAATATAACCCTCTCACATCGATGACCGCCATATATACTGGGCTCCTCCGTAAGTGATGTCAAAATGGACTCAGTTTCAGGGACGCTATCTGCATTTGTGAGTTGGCCGGAATTTTGTACATGTATCCACCAGGTGCAGATCCGCGCCTCACACAAAATGCCGGCTACTGACTCCAACATGTGAAAAGATGGCTGATGTGCATTCGTAAGATAAACCAGATAACAACCAGTTTTTGACAAATCTTTAATCTGTAGCGACCTATACAAGGCACTAAAGCCACTAAGACACAAGAGTAAACAGAGTGTGGAAGAATTTGGAACAGAAACATTTATAATGAGCGGAAATAGTAAAGAGCCGGATAACGATTGAAATTGCATTTAAAGTTTTGTAAATCAAAGTTGTCTGGAAATTGTGGAGCAGGAAGAGAGTTCCACAAGCGAGACGTACGAGAAATAGAAACTGTTAGCATAGAATTTACGTTTACATCTAAACAGCTCAACAGTAAATTAACGAGACACCTGGGTTAGTCTAGTATTTGGCTTAAATACAAAAAGATTAGCTAGCATAGTAAAGAACCCATCAGAACAATTACGTTAAAAATATTTATAGACAATGCATATAAGCATCAAACTAAAAGAAGAAAAAAGAGTGATTTTTCTTACCGTTAGGACTCATGAATCCATGTTTGTAGAAAGCATCTTAGTCAGGCACAATTGATTAGGTATAGGCTTTAGTCTGATGTCTTTTGATATTTTGGTTAGCCTATACTGTAATTACGTTTAGCTAAATTACTTCGACCACTTGTCATGAAGTAGTTTTTAATTACCTTCTCCACGGTTTTGTTTCCAGAATTTCCCTTTTCCAAGACTGATTAACACTTAAGACTACAAAGATCAGTTCCTTTAAGCCACAGATTAAGAGAAAAATGAATTACTTCCCTTCCCAATTCCATTAGCGCGAAAAAAAAAAAAGAAACCCTAGATTGCCTAGAATTTGAACACAGAACGCTTATTCTAATTTCTGCAGACATAGCTGTTACCCTTGTGTCATATCCAAAATTTAGTTTCCAAATCATTAAAATAAAAAGTTAACTAAATATTGTTGTATATTGCGGAAAGTAAAATGAATTTAAAAACAGTGTTGCTGATATCAGACGCACAAAATGGGGCCATTCTGCTGGAGTTATTTTCCGCTCAATATAAGGTGAAAACTGCATCAGATTTTACAAATAATGAACCATTCATATTTGTATGCGATCACATAGGAAAATGTATATTTATCCAAATTTCTCTCATGTAATTCTGTTCTATAATCATGTTTTCTGCATTATGTCAGTCAATTCGTAATTGTTTTGCAATTTCGTCTTGTATATAGAAAGCAAATTACATAACGGTTACGAGTGACGCCGTCTGTTTATATATATATATATATATATATATATATATATATATATAAAGGATGCAGTTTTGACAATTGTATTTTCGATTCGTCAACGCAATCGATTTTGCCTGAAGTTTTTTTTTTTGCATTCAGTAAACGGAGACTGGAGGACGATATGGAAACATTTGTAAGAGAAGGAAAAATAATTATAATTTAAAAAAAAAAAGAAAAGGCAAAAGGAAGAGAGACAATGAAGGTGTGAACGAAGAGTTAAAAAAAGAAAATAAAGAACGCATCACGGAGGGTCGGGAAAGAGTTGGATGTTAAAGAAGGAGGAATCGGCAAGAAAAAAAAAGAAGGAAAAACTGAAAGCAAGAAAAGAGAAGCAAGAGAAAGAGTAAATGGAATGAGAAAAAAAAGGAAATGGTGAAAATTAAGAGAAAACAAACGAAAAGATGAGAACAAGGAGAGAAAAGTGCGGAGAGTTAAAAAAAAAATAGCTGACTCTATAAGGAAGAGAAAGAGGAGAGAAAAAGAAGAAAATATGGAATTTAAAGAGGGGGTCAAGTAAAAAGGGAAAAGTGTGGTATGATCCATTTCCCCTAATTAATGGATCCATCCTGAATTAAATGTAATCAGGAGAAGTCGGCTTGTATTCAGTGTTTTGTCGAAACTCTCTCCGTCGACAATCTGCCTCCGGGTGGAGATGGACACAGACGAGGCTCCGCCGAAGAGTAGAATCTTGTCTGGGGTAAACTGACAAGAGCCCGATCCTGCCTTATGGAAAATCTACGGGACATTTGTGCCCAAGTTTAAAGATTCGGATCTCCTACGTAAAATTCGGCTTTCTGTCACATTCAGTCTCAGTAGGGAGGCAAGTGAATAACACTCTATTCGTTGGACTCTTTGCCCACGAGTGGAGAAGAACCCAGACGAGGCCCTGTCCAAGGGTAGAGTCTCGTCTGCTGGTAAACAGACAAGATCCTGACCCTGCCTTAAGTAGGGTCTAAAGAAAATATTTGCCCGAGCATAAGGACTCTTATCTCCCACGTAAAATGCGGCCTTGTGCCATATCTGGCCTCAGTCGGGAGGCAGATGAATGTCAGTTTTGCCGAAAAAATATCTTCATCGACAATATGCCTCAGGGTGGAGAGGACATCAGATAAGGCTCCACTGAAAGGCAAAGTCTCGTCTGGGGAAAAATACAACGGCTCTACCATGTCTTTTATTGGATCTATCATGTAAAGTGTGCTTCATCCACCCTCAGTGGAGACAGGTAAATATTAGATGGCTAAAATCTGTCTTGGACAACTCTCTACCTTCTAACGCAAAGGAACCCGAAGGGCAGAGTCTCGTTTAAGGAAAAGTAATCAAGTTTCTGACGTGCGTATGCAGGGTCTACTGGGAATTTCGCTCAAAGGTACGAGCTCGCGATGCCCCGACGTAATAATTGGTCTTGTGCCTTACATCGATGACGTTAGCCATTTGCCGGAAACAATAACAAATATCAAATTATTCATTGCAGCTATTAAAAGCTACAAGTGACGCTTTGCCAAGTAAATTTTTTATGCGTATAAATATAAGACATATTGGATTCATTGTCAGTGAAAATAATAGAAAATCTGATCCCGAATGTCTGAATCCATGACTCAGCCTACCCATACCAAAAGATTTACTCTTTAGTATTTGAAGATATTTTTGTGTAATTTTGGTAAATATATGTTAAAATGAAACGTCAGAAGTATTAAAAGATCACTGATATCTCTATTTAATAGGTTGCGTAATGTCTGCGTAAAATAAACAACAATTTTCTCATTGCATTCCTATATATATATGTATCTAAACTTAGTTATAAATGGAACTTTGTCTCTGTACGTGTCTATGTCTGTGTGTCCGTCCGTTACATATAGACTACGAAACGGCTGAACCGATTTTCTTCAACATTTACACAGTTGTACTATAAGCGTCTGTGAGTGTTCTTAGCTAGTTTTGGTGTCGAGGTACCCACGATAAATATCGAAAATCGATAATCGAAAAAATCGGGTTATAGAAGGAGTGGTGCGATTTTAATAAAATTTCAGACACTCATAGACAAAGACATAAGAAACGATATTCAGAAGATTCAAGGTTGCAGTTCTTGCAATAGTGCAGAAAATCGATAATATATATATATATATATATATATATATATATATAAAAGGCAAGATGTTTGTGTGTGTGTCTGTTTATCTGCCTGTATGTCTTAGTTTTTAGTCTCAGCCATGATACCATTTACTCAGAGGACTTATTTAGCCTTCGAAATTCAGTTTACGACGAAACAAACTTATTTGATATCGATACCAGGAAATCAAAATTTGACTTACACCCATTCATTTTTCTTCCAGTCTACTGTTTCGCTTTAATTGGAAACTATTGCTTTTATATCTTTCGTGCCCACGTCCAAAGAGTCTGTGCCTCAGGACCATGGATTAGTTTTAAAGCTTTCATTACACCCGAGTATCGCCGGGCTATACTGCTAGTATATATATATATATATATATATATATATATATATATATATATATATATATATCCAATTGGCCAGCCAATTAGAAGAGACTAGCATGGGGAAGACAGCACAAAAACTGGTCACCAGAACAGTTCATTTGATGCACATGTTATTGTGCAGTATTAACAACAAACCATCTATTTTTATTTAGAATAATTCCCTTGGCAATAAATACTAAAATAGTATGAAATACATATTTCTTTTTAAACTAGGCTGGCCTAATAACTATGGTCCGTGGTATATATATATATATATATATATATAGAGGGTGTTCATATAATTCGTGTACACTTTAAAAGATCATTTTTTTTATGGACACACTTTATATATATATATATATATATATATATATATATATATATATATATATATAAGAGGGATAAAATACAAATTAACTATGAACCCGGAGCCGACGGAATAATAAGAACAAATATGAAATAACAGTGAAGAAATGTTTATGAATCTAGCATGCTTCGCTGTTCGTAAAGCTTCATAACGCATCGAGTTATGGAATAATATTTTTGGTATATAATTTTAGTGTTGTTCGACAAACTTACTATTCTTTTTATTTTCAACAAAGTCAAAAAACAGATTTCGGACCCAATAGAAGATTTCACTGCCAAACCATGACAATACGTAGTCCAGAATACCTAGATGAAAAATAGAAAAATATTGTAGATATATTCAGATCTACCCACATCATTTCTTACTCAATGCCAGAAAACGAATATACAAAGTCTATACATTAAAAGTAGACAATACTAACATAAATCCGTTAATGGTGATACATGTTTGGATGATCATGTCTCTTTCGAATCATAACTTACTAGGCAGAAGATTTTCCTGCAGTAGGTTTCTATTACTTTCTGTGGTAGACCGGCTTCCAAACATGGCTATAGAACACAATCTATCCTACTATTTAACCCATATCTGAAGGGAGAAGAGAAGGATTTATACATTTCGCAAGGGTATTTGTGTGTGTGTGAATGAAACGAATTCGAATTTGGCTGATTTGGTTTCTCATTCCGAGCCGATATCTTCCAGACTCACCAACTCAGAGTTAATAATCAGACCATCTAACATCATCACGCGTTACACCCAATGGTATTTTAGGGCAGCATGGGGGAAGGTGTTTTTATGGGGCAACCAGTGAGGATCGAACTCAATACTCAATTGTAATGATTCAAGCCTGCTAACCATTACACCACCTCGAGATGCCCACCCCTTAACATACCATCTACAAAAACATTAGTTGCGCCTAGCAATAAGGATTTTATCACTATGACAATCGGAGGTATAATTAGGAAAAATTAGATCTAACACAACTTCAGATGCCGGGATTTAGCCAATGATTCACTTACAGAGATGTCTTGAATTCTAAAAGCCTGCTTCTATAAACACAATAGAGTCCTACGTTTAAACAAATCCTTAAATTTCCAGTTATAACAATACTGCCCATAACTTCGATTTTACAAATGCAACTTTTATTAAAAATATTCCAATACTTCTTTACGTAAGAATTTTGTTTGTTTTTGAGGCTTAACGGCCTATCAATCCTTATCGGATCATTTTAAGGTTATAACCAGTGATTTTTGGGTAAGGTTGTTTTTTTTATTTTTACAACGTTTTTCTTTTCAGGATTCATTAGGATTTGTTTTTAAGAGCAGGGTCCCCACGTCCTACCCTTGTTATTTAACCCATAACTGGAGGTAAGGGATGGATTAATACCTTTCCCAAGGGTACCAGTGCTTAAATGAATGCAGGGTATTCAACTGGAATTCGAACTCGGCTCACAGATTTCTCTTTCCGAGCCCATATCCACTGCACCACAACGCACATCCGTCACTATACGCTTACAGCACCTGGTATTCCCAAGCGGTCACCCATCTAAGTACTGACCAGGCTCAACGTTGCTTAACTTCGGTGATCGAGCGAGAACCGGTGTATTCAACGTGATGGGCCGTAAGCCTACGTAAGAAGTACTTCTAGGGCGTCCTGATTAAAATTTCAGCAACTATAAACACTCGTCAAAACTCTATATCATATCGTCAACCATTATTACATTCATTCTTAAAGAATGCAAACATTGTCATATTCCAAACGTTTCATCCGTTGTCGTCTCCGGCCTTCTTCAGTTGATATTTGTTGGAATTTCGAACCGAACCTCGAGATAGATTGTTGTAATTACACGCGATATGCCATAGATAACTTTGTATCAGTTCATTCCCCTTTCTAACTCAACATTTAAAGCATTGGTTAAGTCATTTCAAAAGTGATTTGAACCAAAGAGTTGTGAGTTCAATACTTGGTAACAGTAGTCAGTCAAGTGCCATAAGTGAAACACGCGATCATGTTTCAAAATAGACATGAATGACTGGGCAGAAGATTATGCCGCAGTAGGTTGCCACCCAAGGCTATTGAACCCAATCTGTTCTTTTATTTAACCCACGACTGGAAGGAAGAGACGGATTAATACCTTTCCCAAGGGTATTTACGCGTAAGTGAATGCAAGGAATTCAACTGGAATTCGAACACGGCTCCCCGATTTCTCGTTCCGAGCCGATATTCACTGCACTACAACGCACATCCTGGTGACAGTAGCGGGAACAAAAAACAACAACACAAAAAAAAAAAAAAAAAAAAAAAAAAAAACACAGAGTTAAGCTACATACTGAAAAAGATATATCCAAAGACACATCCTGTAGAATTATGAAAATCCCCTCCCGTAGAAGAAATAAAGGGTTAACTTCGAAATTTCAATGTATATCACCTGAAGAATCCTTGAGCATACAACGGCCGAAACGTCGAAAATATTGCAATAAACATGAGTACAATAGTCCGACCAATGTATATAATGTAAATATCTATCTAGTGTCTTCCTTAGTCCTGTTTTTTTACCGTCTTTACTTTTCACATACGTTTTCATTTTTTTTTTTTTCACTTTAATAACTCTATCACGTCTTTGTGGCATTATCGCCTTTTGCCTATATTCTGCAAAAATGAAAAATGATATAATTAAAGAAAACATACAAGTTAATCACTTTTTTTACCGTGTGCCAGATTGTCTCTTTACAGTCTTCTTGAAATAGTATAATTGATTTAAACTTTTTGTCGAATAGATTCCAATTTCTTTTTGGATGTATTTTAGTTGGTGCGTTAATGAAAAATCTAAACGAAAAAAAAAAGAAGAAGAAATAAAATAAGTTTCACGGTTTTAGCATTCAGCTTTTCCCCTCCTCCCTGAGCCAGTGATTTTAAGTTGCGATGCGCCATGTTTAAATTTTAGAATTGAAACTCATTTCAGAATGTGAAAAGGAAAAATAAACACTGTATAAAATCAAAAAAGAAACCAGCAAAAAAAAAAAAAATTTACCTTTATTTTCAATCAAGATTTCCTATTCAAAGATCTCAACGATTCAAGTATGTATTCTAATGTAAATTCATATCTGTCCGGCTTGCCATTATCAGATTTTTAACTTTCTTACATGCGAAACTATTGATTCGCTGATATAATGTTCTTTTTTTACGTTTACATTAAAAACATTGCGTAAATTAGATTCCAGAGAATGATTTCACGATAGAAATGGATTAGGAATCTTTCAAAAAATTCACGGGGGCTCACAGACATATCATGTTGACAGCTCAACTTCAGTTCTCGTACGATCAACGAAATGAAGCCTGGCCAGTACCTTGATAGGTGATCACTTGAAATAATCATGTGCTGTAAGCTTGGATGTGCGGGTTGCGTAATAGATAAAGACTCTAATTATGAATCGGAACGCCGAGTTCTTATTCCAGTTGGGTTCGTCATATTCATTTTAGCAAAAATACTGTTAGGGTGTACGTTGTGGTGCATTGGATATCAACTCGGAACGAGAAATCGGGGAGCCAAGTTCGAATTCCAGTTGAATTCATTGCATTCACTTACTCACAAATACCATTGGGAAAGGTATTAATCCATCTCTTCCTTCCAGTTATGAGTTAAATAATAGGACAGATTGGGTTTTATAGCCTTGGTTGGCAAGCAGTCTACCGCAGAAAGCAATGACAACCTACTGCGGGATAATCTTCTGCTCAGTCAGTCATGTCTTTTTCGAGACATGATCGCCCAAAACGTGTATCACGTATGGCACTTAACTAACTGACCGACTCTTGGGAAAAGTATGGATATACCTTTTTTATGAATATGAAAATATTTTCTGGCTTTAAAATAATCTTCAAAGGGTTGATAATTCTTAAAAAGTAAATCAATCAAATAAAGGGATTAAACACTAAGAGAGAATCAGTTTTATTTTCTTTCATTGTAGATTGTGACGTTATGAGTAAACAGACATTGAACTCATATTTCACACCAGATCGTCAACAGAAACTATGTAAAGATTTGCCTTGCAGTTACTCCCGGCTACCAAAAAAAAAATAAGTATGAGACCATATACGTGCGACCGGTATTACGACTATCGGTACAGCAATGTTAGTTAGATGAATGCCATAGAGATATATCTGTCATTCCTTCAAATATCGCAGGCGCAGAATTTTGCGTTTGGTTCAGTGTTTCATACAAACAGAGGGTTAGTATCGGCATTCTAGAGAGAATAAGATGTGAAATAATAAAGATTCAAGCTTTGTGCTATCATTTAGTCGTCACAAACACCCAGGTACGTAATCCTCACTTTAAATCGTCGCCACTGTTCTCTCAGTAAAATAATATTGAAGACGACTATGCATCAGTTTTTAATGCTTTTATTCAACAATCTTAGATGTCAAGAATAGCCGTTTAATCCAGTTAAGACTTATCGGATTTGTTCTTGGCAGTTTCGAAATATTCTATCCAAGCATTGAATTTTTCAAGTCTGCGATCATCTCGTGATTGAAAACATGATCAAGTTACATTAACAACAGGAAGCAAGGTTTTGTATAAGATTTTCAGGCATTAGCTCTATTTTACGATTAAAAAATCGGAAATGTTTTTATTTTACGTAGTATTTAATGCCGGTTTCTTTTGACATTCTCTACATGATTATTTCGTATTGGTTTAGCTCTTAATTGTAAAATGGCTCATTTCATATTTCACCAAACGCAGTGCATATTTTTGTATGTAGATTGTTCTTTCTCATTAGACAATAACCATTTTTCGATTCTTTCTTTAAGGTCCTGGGCATGAAGGTAAACTGCAACCGGCAGCAAGGCCTCTGATTAGGAGGTTGTGAGGAGCATGGAACTACATCTTAATTGCTGTTGTTCCCAGGTCCACCCAGACCAAGAGTGGTAGCGCCTGTTAGGATCCCAGTTATAGACAAATAGTTAACCCCAACTGGAGTCAAAACACTATGAAAGTATAAAAAAAACATTTTTATAGAAACATATGCACAAAACTAGATTTTATAGAAAAATATAGATTTTTGAAGGAAATATGTTACCAACATTACATTTTTAAAATAAATGATTGCCATAACACATTTTTGAAGGAAAAAATTATTCTCGGCAAAACCTGTTTGAATGCAAAACTAGAAGGCATTTTCAGTTTTAAAAAATAAACAAGTATAAAAACAAAAAATTTTCACTAAAATCTTACTAAATCGACCTTCTCACTATAACCGAATATTAAAAACAAATATCTTAAAACCTTACCTGTTTTGGCATTAAATAACCCACAGAGGTGTTGATATGCCGTTAAACAAAACTCAAACTCAATTATTTTTTTTACCATTATAGTTAACAAACGTTCGTAAGTGTTGAGTAGCAAATCCAGTTTTTATTGAGCACCAGAAACAAGATGATGAGAGATAGATTAATGAAGTTTAAATAAATTTTTGTGTTCAAGAAAAACACATTTATGAACAAATCCTCACTTCTACTGAATACTGTTTTTGTAAATTTGACATGCATTTTGCTTACGATTTCCTTTGGCGAAGATTTTTTGCTTTTTTTAAAAATAATTTCACCCCAAACAATGCAATATGGCACTTAAGTCACAAGAGGTTATTAAAAGTTAAAGAATATGAGAATAAACTACAAGAGGGAAATAAACGAACAAGTATTATAAACACAGAATTACGAAGACAGAAGATAACGATTGACATTGTTGACTAGGAAGCAAAATAGCCGGGAAAGAATTTGGCAAGAGAGAACTGCGATAGAATAAATTATTAGCATAGAAATTACGGTTAGTCTAGCTATTTCAACTGTAAAAGGATGCGACCTTGCTACTAATTTAGTAATTCACTTAAATTTAAAAAAAGTTTAGGTGCCGTAGGGCAAAGTTCATCATGGAAATATTTAGGGAATCTACGCAACGACGGTTGGAAAGGTACTAAGGCTGAGATGTTAAATCAAAAAACGACTTGTTTAAACTCAGTATTGGCATAATTATGTTCCAGATTAAGAAACATATTCAAGAAAAGGTTTTCTTAATCAAAACTGGTGAAACCAACGATGACTCGTCGAAACTTCTTTCAATAAAGAGAACAAAATAGAGTTTGCTACTTCCGTTTATGAAGCGGCCATTTTGATTTCATATAGCATATATTAGTCTGGTACAAGGCTGATAAAAACCCATTTAAGAAGGTAAAGTCGATATAAAATTTATCGATCTTAATTTAAATAAACTGAAAAAAATATTACAACGTAAACAGTAATAGTTATTTTACAATAGGTATCCAAAAAGTTCCCCCTGAAAGTGTTTATATAAAAAGAGTACCCCTCAAATAGATCATATAAAAACGAGTCCTTCCTTAACTTAGTCATACAAAATAGAATAACCCCTAAATGTGATCATATAGAATCCAGTATTCCCTGATAGTCAATCAGTTAAATGCCATATGTGAAACACGCTTGGTATACTAAAGTAAATTCATATCTGTCTGGCTTGCCATTATCAAATTTGATAATGATCATAACAAACCGGACAGATATGAAAGAGACATGGCTGACTGGGCAGAAAATTATCCCGCAGTAGTTTACCATTGCTTTCTGCGGTAGACTGTTTGCCAGCCAAGGCTATAGAACCCAATCTATCCTGTTATTTAACCCATAACTGGAAGGAAGAGACGGATTAATACTTTTCCCAATGGTATTTGAGCGTAAGTCAATGCAATGAATTCAACTGGAATTCCAACTCGGCTCCCTGATTTCTCGTTCCGAGCCGATATCCACTGCACCACAACGCACATCCTTGATAGTAGTCATATAAAAATCAAGTCCCCCTGAAAGTAATCATATAAAAAGGGCTGGGTTTTCTTTCCAAAATTATAGTTGTAAATTCTAACTAAAAATGTACATTGTACTATTTAGTGTCAGTTAAGAATAAATTCAGCTGAGGTAAGTTCAAAGTCATAGCAATAATCTACTCAGTAAGAATTGAACCCGTTATGTTATATTGTTAGAGTTCAATATTCTAATAGAAATTTTCTTAAATGCTACAATTAGCAATGCCAGCGCTCGCTTAAGAAAACAGGCTGTCTGTAACACAATTCTTATTTTAAATTAATCGATAATTTACACGAAAGGTTCACTGAGATGCTGAACATGATACTATTGGACAGGGAAGAACTGAGTATGTATGCATTAAAGTACGAGGAAATTGATGAACAAGCACAAAAGCTGACACCTCAAAGACGATAATGATAGACTTTCCTAGGGTCTGTCAGGGAAATATCCATTCATTTAATCCTGATAAATAAAATAACCTACCTACGGTAATGGAATCACCGTTTTTTGTTTTTTTTTTCAAAGTAATGCTCTCGAGGTCTCATTTTATAAATACACATTTTATAAACTCTGCCAAAAGTTTGTCAGAATCAGCTAAGGCTAGTTTCTACCCAGTTGCTGTGTAGGCGGGGCTGGGTAACTTTGACCAGTAAACCGAGCATTTTCGCCCAGTCCCCACTTTTAAAGAATCCGACCTTTGGACACACCTCGCATCGATGGTTATATCAATGTCCTCAGTGACAATTTCGCGATCTCTTTTTATTCTCGTCGACGGGGATTTAAAAGATAATTTACATTTAAAAAGTTTAGTAGTCACAGGATGTGCGGTGAGATGCAGTGGATATCGGCTTGGATCAAGAAATGGAGAGCCGAGATCGAATTCCGGTTACTTACGTGCAAATACCCTTGGGAAAGGTAATAATCCGTCTCTTCTCCCTCAGCTATGGGTTAAATAGCCTTTGATAAAAAACAGGTCTACCGCAGAATGTAATGGCATCATGCTGCAAGAAAAAAATCTTCTGCCCAGTCACTCATGTTTCTTTCGAGATATGATCGCCCAAAGCGTGTATAATGTGTAGCGCTTGACGAAGTTACAGAGATACAAAATGTTTTATAGGTTCAAGAAACTGAGTAATGATGTATTTTGCCTACAAATCATAAACGAGATTTTGGAATCTTCTAACGATGTTGCTGTAAATGCGACGGTCACATAGTCAGTCAGTTAAGTGCCTTCGTGATACACGCTTGGGCGATCATGTCTCGAAAGAGACATGACTGACCGGGCAGAAGATTATCCCGCAGTAGATTGCCATTGCTTTCTGCGGTAGATTGGTTGTTGACCAAGGCTATAGAACCCAATCTGTCCTACTATTTAACCCATAACTGGAGGGAAGAGACGGATTAATACCTTTCCCAAGGGTATTTGAGCGTAAGTGAATGCAATGGATTCAACTGAAATTCGAACTCGGCTCCCCGGTTTCTCGTTCCGAGCCGATATCCAATGTACCACAACGCACATCCGGTCACATGGTACACAGGTTTAATCAAATTCGTTTCATTGTCAAGTGAGCAACCTCATTAGAGTGCGTCTCTTTATATCGGTGCGGCTCTCTCTTCTGATCATTTGCCGAAGTACATCACTGCTGCCCAAACCAATATTTGTGAAATAGAACATGCCGTGGTAATTTCTAGAAAAGAATGCTTAAAAAGAAATGTATCAGACGATTCAGTCAGTTAAGTGCCATAAGTGATACGCGCTTGGGCGATCATATTTCGAAAGAGACATGACTGACCGGGCAGAAGAGTATCATGCAGTAGGTTGCCATTACTTTCTGCGGTACACTGGGTTCCAGCCAAGGCTTTAGAACCCAATCTGTCCTGTTATTTAACCCATAATTAGATTGAAGAGACGGATTAATACATTTTCCAAGGGCATTTGTGCGTAAGTGAATGCAAGGAATTTGAATGTGCGTTGTGGTGCAGAGGATATCGGCTCGGATTCCAGTTGAATTCATTGCATTCACTTACGCGCAAATGCCATTGGGAAAGTTATTAATCCGTCTCTTCCCTCCAGTTATGGGTTAAACGATAGGACAGATTGGGTTCTATAGCCTTGGTTGGTAAGCAATCTACCGCAGAAAGTAATGGCAACCTAATGCGGGATAATCTTCTGCCCAGTCAGTCATGTCTCTTTCGAGACATGATCGCCCAAGAGTGTATCACGTATGGCACTTAACTGACTGATCAGATGAAAGAGTAACTTCAAATAAATGCGTTCACATTTGCTACATTTAATTTTATTGGCTTCTCTGCGAATGGTATAAGGTCTCACGAAGCACTCAATAAAAATCGAACTAAAATGACTACTCGGTACAACGCTTACCGTGGCTTCTAATGGAGCTATGAGTCTAAAAGACTTCAAACTAGAACAAGGGACATATAATAAAAATAATGCAATTATATAATAACTTAGACAACTGACCTTAGAAAATATAGAAGTAACGGCAGTCGGGAGTTTAACAACAGCGGCTGTTTACCGGTGCATTCTAAAAATAAAGTCTTGCCTAAAAAAATAAGGAACAGTTTATTTCTATTCATTTTTTGATCGAAAATGAGGACAAAACTTGAAGCAGCGGAAATGGGGTTCTACAGAAGGATGCTGCGGATATCGTGGACTGAGCATGCAAGCAACGATGAGGTGTTCGAAAGAATGGCAACAAAAAGGAAATTAATACTGAGCATCAGGAAGAGACAACTGAAGTTCCTGGGACATGCAATGAGAAAGGAGGGCTTGGAGAACCTGATACTGACAGGCCAGATATAAGGAAAAAGATACAGAAGAAGGCAGCGGATAACATATATGCAGGGCCTGGTCAGGTGGATGACGGAACGGAGGTTGCGAGGTGTAACAGGTGCAGACATACTAAGAGCCACAAGGGATAGGGAAACGTGAAGAACCATGATCGCCTACGTCCTGAAAGGAAAGTGCAAATAGAAGAAGAAGGAGAATTGTGTATGAACACTAGCACCGTTCATTAAATATACTTTTTGTTTGTTCAGAAAAAGCAATTTTTATCTTAAGGAATGGCTTTTTCCACATCCAAAATTTTATTATTTTATTCCGGTTTTATCTAATAAATATATAAGGAAATTTAAGCCAATCGTTTTTTTTTATTTTGTTCTGTATCATTTGTGTATAGAATAGCAGTTCATCAAAAGTTCTTTTTACATCCAATCCGGATTGAAACAAATTAATATTCAACTTTATTAATGTTGTGGATTCCGAGTGAGAAACCACACAAAATAATAAATAAAAACATATATGTAGATAGAAAATGTAATTTATCTTGAACAAGATATACAAACTGGAACAGGGGTTAGTCAATTCAGGAATACTATTAGTAGAAATCAATATATACAGTCTTGAAGTGATATAGTATGTCCGGGTCATGAGTCTATATCCAAACGACTCCAACTAACTCTGCATCAACTAACTGCTCAACTAAGCGACGGCTTTCAACTCTACAACTACTCTCGGTATTTACTAATCTTCCCACGCGAGGTTACATGTGACACAAGGTCTATTTGTTGTGGGTCTTCCCGGCCATATAGCCGGGCCAAAAAAATGTCTGTCTATTTTTACCAAGTCGTGATTCTACACTTCGGCGGAATCACGACTGGGTTAGCGCTCTCGGCTCGGAAGCAAAGAGCGTTCTCTACCCGAAGGCAGCGACCTGGCAGTATCATAGTAGAGTACAACTACTCTATATTTAGTTGTCCCTCAGTAAGGGCAACATGTGACACATGGTCAGTTATAACTGGGATTTCCGTGCTATATGGCCCGGCCAAAAAATATCTGTCTATTTTTTCCCAGTCGTGCTTCTACCCTTCGGCGGAACCACGACTGGGTTATTGCACTCTGCTCGGAAGCAGAGAGCGCCCTCTACCCGAAAGCAAAGAGCTGACAGTGTCGTAGTAGAGTACAACTACTCACTCCCGTTCTGTGTATAGGTAGGATTATATGTACACAGCAGGCGAGTCTATTTTCGTATACAAAAGGGGGGGGGGGCGATCCCACAACAATTAATAATACAACTGACATGTTCAAACAAGCAGGAAGAACCACAAAAACGTAGGGGGTAACAAAAACGTTATGCAATAAAGTAAAATGACAATATCGAAATACAAGACACAACTAACAAAAACGCGGCTTAAATGGTTTACCAGTCTCTTTACTTTCAATCAATACCCAAAACGACTAAAATAAACAAAACATACACACAATAAATACTATAATCATTATATATTATTATATATATAGTTATATCAAATATGTATATTCTTCTTCTTTTATGTACCATGTGCTTTTACGACGTAGGCGATCATGGCTTTCCAAATCTCCCTATCCCTGGTGGCTCTTAGCACGCTTTCTCCTGTTGCACCATACAACCCTCGTTTCGTCATCCACCTGATCAGGTCCTTCAAATATGTTATCGGCTGCTTTCCCCTGTCTCCTTTTCTCTCAATCTGGCGTGTTAGTAACAGGTTCTCCAAGACCTCCTTCCTCACTGAATGTCCCATGAACTTCAGCTGTCTCTTTCTGATGCTCAGTATTAATTTAGTTTTCGTCACCATCCTTTCCAAAAGCTCGTCATTGATCACATGCTCGGTCCATGATATCCGCAGCATCCTTCAGCTGCTTTGAGTTTTTCCTTCATCTTCGAAAATATTGTCCAACATTCACAGCTATATTGAAGAACCGACATCACATTGCAATCCAGTACTCTCTTCTTTGTTTCTAGTGAAATTGTACTGTTTCTTAATACTTTACTCAACTTCTGGAATGCTTCTTTCCCCATGCCAATTTGCCTTCGGATCTCAGCGTCACACTTTCCGTTTTCTGTTAGAACACTTCCTACACTTCCTAGGTATTTAAATTTCTGTACCTGCTTGATTTTAGAGTTCCTCACCTGTAATTGGCATTTTGGGATGCCCATTTTTCTGATTTACATGTATTCGGTTACATTTAAGACTCGATATATTTAAGCCCATTTTTCTTCTTACAGTGGAATGGCCGAAAAGAACTGAATATAAAATGATTTCTATGATATAAACCAACTTCTGTCATATAAAATCGTCTCTTCAGGGGGAATTAGAGTGAGGATTTCTCAAGACTGAAATATGCCTTCGTCACAGAAGCGTGAACATTGATGTTTTCTTTTAATATATCTGCAATATGTCCGATCGATATGCAGGTTAAGCGGCCTTTTTGTTAATTCTGTTTTTGTATTACGAAGTTAACATTTTACGATAGTGTAAACCCTTTTTGTTACTCCTTCTGTTTGATTATGCCTTACTCGAGCTCTTTCAACATATCTGTTTTGACTGCTATTATTAAATTTTAAGCCCACATCAAATATTTAACGTCATCCTGGTATCCTGTGATATTACACTGCATATATTTTAACCAATTCATTCAGTTTGACATATTTGATATTCAGCCTGTTTAAATTCTATACTAAAATGAATGTCCAACGCTATAATGTTATTTGACCAGGAACATGATAACATGTTTGGACATTGCTTAGTTCATTCATAGATTGTTTCATTCATTGTATCTACTAATTGCCGATTGTTTAAAGTCAGGAAATATTTTTAGGTTTTAAGAATTATTTTAAAGGTATGAGAACTGCAAGTGGAAGAATCTAAAATAAAACAAGTAAAAAAATTCAAATACTTGGGAAGTGTTTTGACAGAGGATGGAAAAGGCGACACGGAGATCCAAAGAAGCATTGGCACAGTGAAAGACGCATTGGTATGGCCAAAGACGCATTGGCATGGCCAAAGACGCATTGGCATGGCCAAAGACGCATTGGTATGGCCAAAGACGCATTGGCATGGCCAAAGACGCATTGGCATGGCCAAAGACGCATTGGTATGGCCAAAGACGCATTGGCATGGCCAAAGACGCATTGGCATGGCCAAAGACGCATTTCAGAAGCTAACCAGAGTACTGAGAAACAGGAAAATCTCATTAGAAACAAAAAAAAAGTGCTGGATTGCTATGTGATATCTGTCCTTTTGTATGGAAGCGAATGTTGGACAATATCATCAAGGATGAAAAAAGTTGCTTGGGGCAGCAGAAATGTGGTTTTACAGAAGGATGCTGAGAATTTCAGGAACGGAGGACGTGTGCAACGACGAGGTGTTTGAAAGGATGCAAACGAGAAGAAAACTGATAATAAATATCAGGAAGAGACAAATGAGGTCCTGAAACACGTAATAAGGAAGAAGAACGTGCTACTCACAGGTCGACTAAAGAGATAGGAGAAAGCAGTGCCAGACGTACTTGTTTGGTCTGAGTAAATAGTTGACGGAGCGGGGTTTAGAAGAGATACCAAGAGAAAAATTACTGAGAGCAACAAGAGACAGAGCCAAGTGGAAGTCCATGATCGCCTACGTTCTGAAAGAAACACGTCACATCAAGAAGAAGAAGAAGATACAAGTCTTACTAATTAACCCATAGCTGAAAAGGAGAAGCGGTCGGTTCATTTAAGAGTAATTGCGCCAAAAAGAATATAATAAACCCAACGGAAATGCGAACTCGTGTCTCTGATTAACAAATCCGAGGAATTCTCGTTTGCACCATTTACACATCCAAGCTTACTGACTATGCTCAACTTCGGTGATCGTACAAGAAGCGGTGTTTAAGCATGGCATTAACACCTGTCTATTTCCTAAAAGAATGCTGATCCTTTTTTTTATCTTGAAATCATTCTCTTGAATCTAATTTACGTAATGTTTTTAACGCAAACATAAAAAGAGAGCATTATATTAGCGAATCAATTTAAAAACGTTAAAAATCTGACATTGAAAAGCCGGATAGATATTAATTTACATCAGAATACAGAGGTCAATCGTCGAGATAATAATGGCCTGTTGATACAAGTTTTACTAATTAACGAATAGCAGGTGATGAAGAGGTGGATTCATATTTTTCCCAAGGTTAATTGTGCGCTAGGATATATAACGGATCCAACGGCAATTAAGAAGATCGAACAATTATCCACTACATACTTCAGTGGTGCAAAGAATATATAAGAGATTTCTTCCAGAGAGAGAGAGAGAAAGAGAGAGAGAGAGAGAAAGAGAGAGAGAGAAAGAGAGAGAGAGAGAACGACGGACCAGAAATATTAAAATCCGGAGAGAAGGCTTTACTCACCAAACTAAATAGAAATAATGCAGCTGGCCCAGATGATATTGTAATAGAGATTTTTTTATAATCATATCGCCCCAAGCAAGACATTTTACTGCCACTGTTTTGCAGGGGGATTACATAGGAGGAAAGCATTGAGAAAGAGTGACAGGTTATAGGGGGTGCCAGAAAGTGAGTAACAGAAGGATGAGAATACTGATGAAAGTGGTGTGGAAGAAGAAAAAAGCATGAGAGAAAGAGAGAGGATGCAATTTAGTGAGACAGGAGATGACTACTGACTTTACATTTAAATTCTTGGAGATTGTAGTTGTCAGGAAAGCAAGTAAATGGAAGGGAATTCCACAGGCTGGAAGTGCGAGAAAAGAAGCTGTTGGAGTAGAATTTACGTTTACTATTTATTGGTTTCACAGCATAAGGATGGGACATAGTTGTTAATATTGTGGTTCGAGTAAATTCATATATAGGATGCACCAGTGAGCTAAGTTCATCGGAGCCGTGAAAGTATTTGTAGAAGAGACACAGGGAAGCCACATTGCGCCGGTGAGCAACTGACTATCTGAACTGCTACGTCGAGATCTATCACATTACAGATTCTCCGTTGGATTTTGTCAAGGGTCTTGCTGTAGACAAAACCACGAAAGGTTATATGAAATCTACAACAACGGCGAAATCCTGGAAGAACTAAGCAGATCGATTTTCGTACCCTTACCTACGAAAGTAGGTACAAACGATTGGGAACTCCACCAAACAGCTTAATGAGTCATGTAACAAACCTCATCAGCCGAATTCTCATGTATCGAGCGTGCAGTAGACTCAGACTGGAAATATGATCAGTGTTGTTTCGTCAAGGATATTGACTAAAGAAACGCAATATTTATACTTAGGAAGTTATCAGAGAAGGTAATAGAAATGCAGAAGAATGCGTGCCTGTGTTTCATCGATTACGAAGGCATTCGAAAAAGTACGGTTCAAAGATCTGATAGAAACGCTCCTCAGAATTGACATATTGAGAAAGACATTACAATAATCAAGAACCTGTACTGGCAGGAAACTGCCTGCATACGGACAGAAGACAAGTTCAGCAGATATACAACGATAGAAAGAGGTATAAGACAAGGAGGTATCTTCTCGCCAGATCAAGTCAACTTACACAGCGAGACAATTCTGAGAGGTCTACAAGTCCTGCCAGAATTCTCCATTAGATACCGCAATCTGAACAATGTGTGATACGCAGTTAATACGGTGCTGACAGCGGATACAGCAAAGAAACTACAAGACGTCCTATAGGAAAGAAAGGACTACGTATAGACTCCAAGAAAATTGAATGCATCGTAAATGTGGATCCAAAAACGTCAAACAAACTATAAGTTGGGGATACTAAAACCAACCAGGTGCAGAAATTTAAATACCTAGGAAGTATTCTAACAGAGGATGGAAAGTGCGATACGGAGATCTGAATGCTTATTGGCATGACTAATGATACATTAAAGAAGATAAGTAGAGTATTAAGAGATAGAAAATTTTTGCTATAAACAATACTGGATATCTATGTGATGTATGTCCTTCAATATAGCAGCGAATGCTAGTTCAATCTGATAAAAAATAAAGGAAAAACTTAACCGAAATATTGTACTACAGAAGGATGCTGAGGATACAATGAACAAAGCATGTGAGTAAAGACAAAATTTCGGAGAGGATTGACAAAAGAAGGAAACTGATAGTTAACATCAGGAAAATACAGTTTCATTTTTGGACATGTAATGAGGAAGGAGAGCTTGGAGAACCTGATGCAGACGTGACAAGGGGAAAGCAATGCATGACATACTTGATGGCCTTGATCAAATGGATTGTGGAGCGGGGACAGAATGGGATAATAAGAGAAGGGTTATTAAGAGCGACAAAGTATAGAATGTTGTGGAAAGCCATGATCGCCAACGTTCTGAAGGAAAACAGCACATAGAAGAAAAATCATAGAAAAACTTACTGTACCTGGTATTTCCACCTATCTATACTACCGGCCGTAATTATTAGGCCAGCACAGTTTATTAAAAGAAATAATGTATTTCATACTATTTTTAGTATTTATTGCCAAGTGGATAATTCTAAATGAAAATAAAATTGTTCTTTTATTAATACTGCACAATAACATGTGCATCAAATGAACTGTTCTGCTGTCCAGTTTTCGTGCTCTCTTCCTCATGCCAGTCTCTTCTTCGTATTGGCTGGCTGAAAGAAAGGCTTCCTGGATGCCTTGTAATGTTTTGCAAAGTAATAATAACAAAAGGACCAATCTATTTTCATTTAGAATTATCCACTTGGCAATAAATATTAAAAATAGTATGAAATACATCATTTAAAAAAAACTGGGGTGGTCTAATAATTATGGCCGGTAGTATATTATATATATATATAGCAAATCTACAGGGTACAATGGGTAAATTGTCGCTATTTACCTTATAAAATAAAGCAAAGTAATAATAACAAAAGAACCAATCTATTTTCATTTAGAATTATCCACTTGGCAATAAATATTAAATATAGTATGAAATACATCATTTAAAAAAAACTGGGGTGGTCTAATAAATATGGCCGGTAGTATATATATAGGAAATCTACAGGGTGCAATGGGTAAATTGTCGTTATTTACCTTGTAAAACTTTGCAAAGTAATAATAACAAAAGAACCATGGCCGGTAGTGCAGGTATAGACGAGAACGTCAGTTATCGTATGCGAACCTGTGCTTCAAAATAATGTGGACATCAGCCGGCATTTCTTTCAAACCAACCATTTTTTAATGTGGCACAACGGAACCTGGTCATTTTCAGAACACCAACAAAGTCAAGTCTTTTATCTAGGATAAAAAGTTATGATGTTTTTTGTCCAATAGTAGAATTTGGATATGAGATATTCAAAGCGCCGACTTTCTGTCTGCAGGGTGGGGTAAGAGAACTAAATAAAATAAATAAATAAAATATATCTTTCGGGTTCAAGTGCCACTAAGCCGAAAAATTGATTTCCGATTCCGGTTTGTCTAGCCAGGCTGCAAAATAAAATTGTCAATGTCAAGCCTTCCACTGAGGGTGATTAAATGACGGTCGATGATAGATAGACTGGCAGTTAGATGTAAGCAAAGAGACAAAGTTATTGAAAGCTGAAGGAAGGGTCGATCGGTTAGTCTGTCGTGAGAGAAGACAAAAGTCGAAGGACCATCTATCTATACTCAGACCATCCAGGGTGGATCTTTGAATAAATAACAAAATATTTTCGACAAAGAGTGTATTTTTGCATCTTTTGCCGTTCTTTTTTTTCTGAAGCTTTCTCAGAATTTGTTTACGTCGATGCAAACCAGAACTGATCCCAATGTTTACATTCCCCTCAGTTTGTCAGCTATCTAAATCCAGACCATACCAGAACTGATCCCAATGTTTACATTCCCCTCAGTTTGTCAGCTATCTAAATCCAGACCATACCAGAACTGATCCCAATGTTTACATTCCCCTCAGTTTGTCAGCTATCTAAATCCAGACCATCCAGGGTGGATCTTTGAGTAAATAACAAAATATGTTCGACACAAGAGTTTATTTTTGCATCTTTTGCCGTTATTTTTTTTTTCTGGAGCTTTCTCAGAATTTGTTTACGTCGATGCAAACCAGAACTGAGCCCAATGTTTACACCCTCCTCAGTTTGTCAGCTACTAACAAATATATCGCCGAGACCAACAAAGTGGGTGATTTGTCATGCTAACAAAAATCTTTATTCAGTGTACTGCATTTTTTATAATTTATCAATAAATTCATTTTCTCTCATGTGCCATGTTCCGTCAAGATGTGCACGATAATGCCTTCCCCAAATTCATACATTCCGTGACTCTTAAGTTCTGTCTTTGCACCATTCCTCGAAACATTTCCTGCACTGCCATTTATTTGTACCTGCTCGTTTGGTAGGGTTACTCGCAATTTATTTCTGTCCTTTCCTTCAATACCATGTAAATTCTTTAAGCCTAATTTTCCTGTTATATATCATTTAATGTCTGAGCCCCACATACATAACTTAACCTTTAAATACCTATACCGAGGACCTGCTGTTAAGCGATTCTTAGCCATTTCCCTAGAATACGTCCACTCGACTGAGTTCGTTTCTCTCCAAACGAACTGAAATTATCTGATCGTGCCAGAGTAAGATTATGGTCGCCTAGAAATGAAAGTATGTCTTTTCAAAATGGTCACGCAGATTATGCATTTTTACGAGTCGTTTTCTTTCAGGACGTGAAAGATAACGATTCTTGACAACTTCCAATCCATTTTTCTTTCCACATTCTTTTTCTGCCATCTATTCACACGAGTTTTTAGTTTACGCATTGCTTCATTCTATCCGTTTTAGCGCCTAGAGACGCCGTTAATGGACCCAATAAAATATCTAAAACTATTTATAAATGGAACTTTGTCTGTGTGTGTATATGTTTGTGTATATGTGTGTGTGTGTATGTGTGTCGGTGTGTGTGTGTCCATTAAATATAGACTCCGAAACGGCTGAACCGATTTTCTTGAAAACTTACACAGCTATATTATAAGCGTCTACGAGTTATTTTTGCTGGTTTTTTGTCGAGGTACCCCCGATAAATAACGAAAATTGATAATCGAAAAAATCGGGTTGTAGAAGGAGTGGTCCGATTTTAATCAAATTTGATACACTCATAGACAAAGACATAAGAAACGATATTCAGAAGTTTCAAGGTTGCAGTTCTTACAATAGTGCAGAAAATCGATGATATATATATAAGGCAAGATGTTTGTGCATGTGTCTGTTTGTCTGCCTGGATGACTATTTTTTGCAGCCCCTTTATTTTAGTTTTTGCTTTGGGTTTGGCTCTATGTAGGTGTAATTGTAGTTCTTGGTCTTAGCCCTGATACCATTTACTCAGAGGACCTATTTAGCCTTCAAAATTCAATTTACGACGAAAAAACTTATTTGATATCGGTACCAAGAAATCAAAATTTGACTTACATGCATTCATTTTTCTTTCCGTCTACGGTTTCGCTTTTAATGGAAACAACTACTGCTTTTTAGTCTTTTGTGCCAACGTCCAAAGAATCCGAGCTCGAAGACCATGGAGTAATTTTAAAGCTTTCATTTCACTCGAGCAACGCCGGGCTATACTGCTAGTATATTTTAAAATCTGAACAACAATTAACTGCCATCTTTTAAATCTACATCTCCATAAAATTCAGTGTTTGCTACTGAATTTATATTTTACTGCTATTTGTCATTTTCTACAAAAACCTCCTTTATACACAATATGATGAAAAGCCTCAGCAATGGTATGGTTCTTTTTAGTTAGTGTTTTTTTCCCCCCGTGCGGTCTCTACGATAGTAGTTTTAAAAAAGTAACACATTTTCTCGTTTATTTACAAAGGATTTATATAACATCCTTCAGACTGTTTTCCTCATCTTTATTGCTATATTCCCCACGTTTCTGCCATTATATACTCCGATATTATTTAACAGATATAACACCGAAATTTTCGATCGAACCCTTTATTTATTTATTTTTACTATCGAGCACGTAGCAGTCAAGAGAGGAAAGAAATAGGCAATGAAAGAAGAGATATCTGACGGATGTTAAAAGAGAGAGATGGAAACACATTTAAGACATTACGCCTCCTTGGCCTCACACTCTCAGTGGACCTCAAGTGGAAAGACTATATCGAATTTATTGCTAAATCCACTGCTATGAAAGTGCAGGGCACGGAAGTTTTTCCCGTCTGAATCTATCCTGCACATATATGAATCTACCATCCGCCCGGGTATTGAATACTGCTGCCACATCTTGTCACGTGCCCCTGCTATTCTCCTCGGGGTTCTTGACAAAATACAACGGAGAATCTGAAATGTAATCGATACCGACCGCCTACAGTCACTCTCACCGGCGTGACGTGATTTCCCTGTGGCTCTTCTATAAATACTTTCACGGCTTCTGCTCCGATGAACTTAGATCACTGGTGCCCCCTAGATACGAATTTGCACGAGATACTAGATTAGCAACTAGGTCCCACCCTTTTACAGTGAAACCGATAAAATGTAACCACAATTTCTACTCCAACAGCTTCCTTTCTCGCACTTCCCACCTGTGGAATTCCCTTCCACATACTTGTTTCCCCGATAACTACAGTCTCCAGGAGTTTAAATGTAAGGTCAATTGACACCTCCTATCACACTAACACGCACCCATTCTCTCAAACAGTCTTCCCATCCACATCCTTACCCGTCTATCATCCTAATAATTTTCTATATCAGACCAGTCTTTCTCAGCACCTTCCCCGATGTAACCCGCTGCGCAATAGTGGCAGTGGGATGTTTGCTTGGGCTGAAATGATTAAAAAACAAACAAAAAAAAAGAATGGTTTGGATATTCAAGAGAGATCCCACTCGTCAGAGGAAGATATTTGCGGACATAAACTGCTAGTGTATGCATGTAGACATAAGACGTCTTTCGAAAGAGAAGAAAATAACAAGGAATCGATATATCAGAGGATGAAATTAGTCTATGGCAGTAGAGTGTTCTAATTCCACGTGTAATGCCTTTTTGGATATCTGTTTCTGTTAATTCATTTCTATATCTCAACTTTGTAATTTTTTTTGTTTCCTCCGGCATGGTCAGATATTAAACGTTTTGGATCACTCATCGAATGATTTTATCCACTAGGAACATCAATGAGTTAATTTTCGGGACTTATAAACCTAATGTCTCAGTGCTATTTTTCTTTTACCAGATCTCACGTTACAATTTCTGTTATTGTTTCTCTCTAGCTTCCTGTATTACTAGTTCCCATACTGTATTCATGTCCATACTCGGCCGGCCTATTAAATTTTCATCGCCTGGCATATTTTCCAATGATATTATCTGCCTATTATTTCAACTTAATTCAACAAGAAGCAGTTTTCTTTCTTTCATATATGGTTAGCCATACTTGATCTTTCTATTCTCCTTCGTGTTACGGCCTTACAGTGTTCCTGAAATCTTATCTGAAGAGGTGGCTTTTTCTCTTTTACTAGCAGTATAGTCCGGCGTTGCTCCGGTTTAATGAAAGCATTAAAACTAAACCATGGCCCTGAACCTCTGACTCTTTGGACGTTGGCACGAAAGACTAAAAAGCTATAGTTGTTTCCAGTTAAAGCAAAGCCGTAGACTGAAAGAAAAATGAACGGATGTAAGTCAAATTTGGATTTCCTGGTATCGATATCAAATAAGTTTTTTTCGTCGTAAACTGAAATTTGAAGGCTATATAATCCTCTGAGTAAATGGCATCATGGCTGAGACTAAGAACTACAATTATACCTACTTAGAGCCAAACCCGAAGCAAAAACTAAAATAAAAGGGCTGAAAAAATACAGACATACAGGTAGATAAACAGACACACACACACACACATCTTGCCTTTTATATATATATATATATATATATATATATTATCGATTTTTTGCACTATTGTAAGAACTGCAACCTTGAAACTTCTGAATATTGTTTCTTCTATCTTTCTCTATGAGTATCAAATTTGATTAAAATCGGACCACTCCTTCTATAACCCGATTTTTTCGATTATCGATTTTCGATATTTATCGGGGGTACCATGACACAAAACCTAGCTAAAAACACTCGAAGACGCTTATAGTACAACTGTGTAAATGTTCAAGAAAATCGGTTTAGCCGTTTCGGAGTCTATAGGTAACGGACACACACACAGGCACACACACACACAGACAAAGTTCCATTTAAAAATAAGTTTAAATATTTCTAGCCGCAGCTTCACCTGATAGCGTACACGCAGTCATTAATCATATTCTCCTCTATGGGTTGTATTACTCAGAAGAGATGCCTGCTTATGGTTGAAAATTCTCCAAATCTAGTATCCAATATAATCTCCATTCTTTAATTAATCTCTTTCTGTTATGGTGAAATATACCTATTCTTCAGATAATCGACTCTCCCTCCTATATTAATAAGATTTAACGGGAAGTTCATAGGAGTTCTATTGGAGTTCAGTAGAACTACTAGGCAGTTGATATTAGTCGGCAGTTAGCAGAATATTAAGGAATCAGCTTTCACTGGAAGATTACCAAGTTCCTAACATTTTGCGTACGTGAAGTTGATTAGCAAGCGACATAGCACGACTATAACCTTCAGTGCAAAAACTACTTCACAACACTTTCGTTCGCGGTATGTAATAGTAAAAAGAAAAGAGTAATATTCTTCTTTCATTGCATCAAAATTCTATACTTCAGACACCACAAACTTTTTTTTAAGCATTTCACCCCGAGCAAGGGGGCTACATAAATGTAAAAAAAATAATTAGAAAAGAGTGAGGAGTACAAACTAGTTAGAAAGGAACAATAGAAAGCTGAGAAAGCAGGTGCGATGACAGATACATAGGCGGAGAGAAAGGGAAGGTTATACAGGGGAGGGGAGAGAGCTAGAGTCCAGTGGTTAGTAGATGAGTATTGACTTTGCATTTAATTTCTGGAGGTTGTAGCCGTCAGGAAAGCAAGAATACGGGAGCGAGTTCCACAGGCGGGAAGTGCGAGAGAAGAAGCTGCAGGAGTAGAATTGTCGTCTGCATTTGGCTAACCTGACTGTGAATGGGTGGGACCCAGTTGCCAGTCTGGTTGCACGAGTAAACACCTGTTGAGGAGGCATCAGTGACTTAAGTTCGTCCGAGCAGAAGCCATGAAAATATTTATAGAACACGGACTTGTCGGTGATGGTTTATTTTCCATCTTATATCTCATTTCTATCAGATGAAAAAAGTTAAGGGTGGAGATGTCTGTTCTGAGTTCTCTTACAGAATCAACCTGTTATTGTTTTTCTGGGTGACAAACTAACGTTTTACAAGACTCGCTAATTAGCCATAACAATATATGAGCAAGTGTTGCCAATCCTCAGTGTTTAGTCTTCAAAAGTGATTGTGAAGCCCTGTGAAGGATGACCTATTCTCCACACAGCACTCCCTTTCCTACAGACAAAAGCACTGTTCGACTCTTGCTAATCTATTACTGTTTCAATGCATATATTTGGGTAAAATACATTCCATAAATCAACAAGTCAATATCTTTATCGCTAGGATGCGCCATGTCACATACACTGAGTCGATTCATCCTCATTACATTTGTATTTCAAGAGTCCAGCCACTTTTTCACAGACTGGTCTATAAATATTTCCATAGCTTCTACTCCGACGAGCTTAAGTCATTGGTGCCCCTGCCACATCAGTTTACACGTGCAACAAAACTGGCAACAAGGTCCCACCCATTTAGTGTTAGATTTTTTTTAATAAGCGTTTCACCCCGAGCAAGGCATGTCACTGCCACTACTGCGCAGGGGGGCTACATAGAGTGGAGAAAGGATGATTAAATATAGGAAATAACAGAGGGTGGGTGATAGGCGGGTAGGGATAACGAGAATGGTTAAATATAGGAAATGTCAGAGGGTGGGTGATAGGCGGGTAGGGATAACGAGAATGGTTAAATATAGGAAATATCAGAGGGTGGGTGATAGGCGGGTAAGGATACCGAGAATGAGGGTTGGGTAAATGAGAGTGTTCTGAGAATAATTGGGAGTTAGTGTGATAGGAGGTGTCTATTGACCCTACATTTAAACACCTGGAGATGGTAGCTGTCGGGAAAGCAGACTTGTGGAAGGGAGTTCCACAGGCGGGAAGCGCGAGAAAAGAAGCTGTTGGAGTAGAATTTACGGTTATATCATCTGTTTAACTGTAAAAGAGTGAGACCTAGTTGCTAATCTAGTATCTCGTGTAAATTCATGCTTAGGTGGCACCAGTGATCTAAGTTCATCGGAGCAGAAGCCATGAAAATACTTGTAGAAGAGGCACAGCGAAGCCACATCACGCCGGTGAGAGTGTGGTTGCAACCGGTCTACCAAGTCAGCATCAACCACGTTACTTATCCTCCTTTTGTCAAGAAGCCCAAGGAGAGCAGCAGGGGCACCCGACCAGATATGGCAGCAATATTCAATACACGGGCAGATTGTAGATTTGTATGCAGACGACAATTCTACTCCATCAGCTTCTTCCCTCGCACTTCCCGCCTGTGGAACTCTCTTCCATATTTTTGCTTTCCTGACAGCTACAACCTCTAGGAATTTCAATGAAATGACAATAACCATCTCGTAACCACTTGACTCCAGTTCTTTCTACAACACCCTGTATATCTTTCTATCTACCTTTGCAACTGTCATCACACTTGTATTCCCATTCTTCTTTTGCTCCCTTCTCTGACACCCTTTGTAAATGGCTTGTCTTTCTCTTTACTCTCCTCCTAGCTAATCTTTTTCTCTTATTTAGCCCCCAACGCATCAGTGGCGTTACGGCTTTGCTTGGGGTGAAATGATTAAGAAAAAGTTTTTAAACTCAAAATCCATCCGAAATTCTTACGATATGAAACTGACTCCCGAAAGGATATTTCCTCGAAGAAAAAATAATGCTAAAGTCTTCATATCTTTGGTCAATTGTTATGCATCTTTCATTACCTCATAATATGCTCCTTCTATGTACGCCTAATAAAGGTGGGTTGTTTGTTTTATGGCATATCAACCTCGGCAAGTCATTTAATGCCAACTAAATTTTATTTATTTATTGCTGGTAATACCTTTTTCTTTTCAACAATTTATTGTTGTTGTTTTTTATATAAGTTTTGTGTCTAGTAATACTTTTTTCTTTTCGAGTATCAAGAGTCATTGGGATTTGTTTTTAAGGGAAGGGTCCCCAAGTCCTACCCTATTATTTAACCCATAACTGAAGGGAAGGAACGGATTAACCCTCTAGGGCCATTCGTATCATATTTGATACAGTATGAAAACAAGCCTTGAAAGAAATATTTTCCTGAAAAATCTTTTAAGAGAAATATTTTATAAATTTCAAATGAAAGCAGTACTGACTGCTCAGTCAATGAATACCAAATGTTTCCTTATAGGGAAATACTGTATCAAATATGATACGAATGGCCCTAGAGAGTTAATACCTTTCCCAAGGGTACCAGTGCTTAGGTGAATGCAGGGTATTCAACTGGAATTCGAACTCGGCTCACTGATTTCTCTTTCTGAGCCGATATCCACTGCACCACAATGCACATCCGTCACGAATCGCTTACAGAACCTGGAATTCCCAAGAGGTCACCCATCTAAGTACTGACCAGGCTCAAGGTTGCTTAACTTCGGTAATTTTATCAATCTTATGAGTTGAATAATAGCAAAAAATGAAATTCTCATAATTCTAAACCAAGTTTTGCCTGTCATTCTATTCCAATATTGAAAGATCTCATTATTCAAAGGTAAAATCCAATGATTTTTAAAAAAATTTCAACTGATTTACTATTAACGCAAACTGTACCAGAGTGAATCCAAATGTCAAAGGATTTAAAATCGATTTCGTAACATTGTTTAATTCCGTCAAAACCATGATATTTTATTTTTGAATGTGAGCTTGTATACACGTCTTATAAATGATTAATGAATGCCGAAGTTAATATAGCTTAACTTGGAATAATGATTTTTCTATAACTTCTGATGAGAATATGAGGTTGTGTATTTATTCATAGCAGCAGAAAACCTGTCACTGTGTATCCCACCACTAATATCAAGTTCTCTCTCTCTCTGTTCAATGTAATAATCCATCTACCTAACTTCTTTACATCAACAGAAGACTTTATTATCAAAATTAATTTACCTCTTGTACAAAAGCAGTAATTCCATGATATTACTTTGCTTTGGACGTGTGTCTGTCTTTTAAAAGAGGACTATGGGTAAGAAGAAATAAACTTCACAATGCTTTTATGGGCTTCTAGATACTATAGTTTATACAAAGTCAGTCAGTTAAGAACCATGCATGATACACGCTTGGGCGATCATGTCTCTTTCGAGACATGACTTACAGGGCAGAAGATTATCCCGCAGAAGGTTACCATTGCTTTCTGCGGTAGACCCGTTAATAGACAAGGCTATAGAACCAAATCTGTCCTATTATTTAACCCAGAATTGGAGGGAAGAGATGATTAATACCTTTCCCAAGGATATTTGTGCGTAAGTGAATGCAAAGAAATTCAACTGCAATTCGAACTCGGCTCCCCGATTTGTCATTCGGAGTCGATATCCACTGCATCACAACGCACATCTGTAGTTTATACAAAAACGAAACGAAAAAAATATAATCCAATAAATTTAAAATTCAATTAGAAAATGCATTATTTTTTGACAGTTCCGCATAGTTATTACATTCAAACAAAGAAAATGCTATTTTCGGGATGGTGATTTGAAACGGTTACATAACATCCGAGGCTTAAGAATTGCAAATAAACAATTGACATCAGGTGTATGGGTCAAGGCATTCGATTACTTGCTGAACATTTTTTTAAAAATACACCTGATTCAGTGCGATTTTTCAGTGTGAACACAATTGGTGAAGTGTAAGTAGAAAATTCTCCTAATTAGACGAAAACTGTTTATTCGAATTCTAGCGATATATTTCGATTTGGGAAGCTTGGCATGAGACCATTCAGCATTAATACACTTTGGAAACACTTCTTCATCTATGTGCTCTGTCCCTTCAGGACGTAGGCGATCATGGCTCTCCACGTTTCCCTATCCCTTGTGGCTCTTAGTATGTTTGCTCCTGTTGCTACTGGCAACCCCCGTTCCGTCATCCACCTGATCAGTCCCTGCTGTCTTCCTCTGTCTCTCCTTCCTTCTATCTGTCCAGTCAATATCAGTGTCAGTATAGGCTCTCCTTCCTCATTGCATGTCCCAGGAACTTCAGTTGTCTCTTCCTGATGCTCAGCATCAATTTCCTTTTTGTTGCCATTCTTTCTAACACCTCGTCGTTGCTTGTATGCTCAGTCCACGAGATCCGTAGCATCCTTCTGTAGAACCACATTTCGGCCGCTTCCAGTTTTGTCCTCATTTTCGATGATATTGTCCAGCATTCACAGCCGTATTGAAGAACTGACATCACGTAGCAGTCTAGAACTCTTTTCTTCGTTTCTATTGAGATTTTCCTGTGTGTTAGTATTTTGCTCATCTTCTGGAAGGCGTCCTTTGCCATGCCAATTCGCCTTCGGATCTCCGTGTCG
Organism: Ascarosepion bandense; assembly: GCA_037127315.1. NCBI lineage: Eukaryota > Metazoa > Mollusca > Cephalopoda > Sepiida > Sepiidae > Ascarosepion > Ascarosepion bandense. The sequence continues at coordinate 1,156,319 of JBBBDQ010001434.1, forward strand.
CACTTTCCATCTCCTGTTAGAACACTTCCTAGGTACTTAAATTCTATGAATCCTATAACTTCTAGTTACTTTACGGCGAGTAGTCTAAGCGAGACATAATATTATAATCGCCAGGTGCGAGTTATAAGATCGGTGACGAAGGATCGAAAATCATACGGAGTAGGAAAAAATACTTTATGCTTCAGGGGACATAGTACTATTGACAACGAGAAATTCGAACCACGTTGGTTTACAGTATTTACATTATTCGGACTATTGTCCTCATCTTTGTTACCATTTGTACGACGTTTAATAATAGATCATTCTATTTGTCTATATTTCTGAGATGAAGTAGTATTTACATTATTCGGACTATTATCCTCATCTTTGTTGCATTTTGTACGAGGTTTAATAATAGAACATTCTATTTGTCTATATTTCTGAGATGAGGTAGTATTTACAGTATTTACATTATTCGGACTATTGTCTACATCTTTGTTGCCATTTGTACGACGTTTAATAATAGCTCATTCTATTTGTATTTCTGAGATGAGGTAGTATTTAGAGTATTTACATTATTCTGACTATTGTCCCCATCTTTGTTGTCATTTTTACGACGTTCGGTCTTCTTCAGGTGTTAGGTGCTAGGAACACATGGACACATGGCCTAGTGGATATAGACGTTGGTCAGTTTCTGACTTGAGTTGTGAGTTCAATACCATGCTACAGCAGTGGTGAATAAGTAACTTGCAGGGGTAGAGGGAGATAATCTATGCCAATCGAGGTTTTAGTAAAGTATGGAGTTCATATACCCCAGTGATCGTAATAAAGGGTTCAGTTCGAAATTCCTAGCACCTGAAGTAGGCCGGAGCGTACAACCGCCGAAACGCCGTACAAATAGAAAACAAAGTTGAGGCCGAATAATATAAATGCTGTCAATACTACATCATCTAAGAAATATAGACAAATACACGTTGGTTTAACATTTTCTTTTTTGTGTAAAAAAGAAGAAAACGATAAAGAAGGAAAAAAAACTTATATTCTTTAAATATGGAAAAATTGTTTAGCCGAAGAGGTAAAGATACAACAACGGTTGTTAGAAGTTTACTAAAAAAATAGGGAAAAAACGGAAGATACCCCAAGCTCTTTCGCTTCCGATACGGTGGCTCTTGTCATAGCTGAATTCACATAAAATTCAGTTGATGCAAATACGTTTTCTCCTTATTTTAGATAATGCGATTAAATTCTAATCAAAGAATGAAGCGACTGAGGATACGAGAAAAAAAGCAAGACTTTTGTTGAAAAACACTAAATATTCTGCCTAAAAACTTTAGAGAGCAAAGTTTGTTACTCAATACTCGTTGGAAGTGTAGGTATCCAACGAAAAAAGAAAATTTTATGAGATATGCTGGAATAGTTACCAAGGTATGGAAAAGTTTTAATACAAGCGATCTGATTTCGAATATATCTGAAGTTTTAATTTTTGTTCAAGGATTAACGGTACAAAATGACGCAGAAATACGTGGTAGAATGCTAAAAAAATTGAACATAATCAAAATCTAAGACATATCGGAAGAAATTCAGAGAATCCTAAATCTGAGACATGATATGGATGACATTGAAGAAGAAAGATGCGCATATATACAACCTTAAGAAACGTATGAAGGAAGAAAAATAAGTTTATGTTTCAAATGTCGTAGTTTTACATTTCTGAGACGACTCTCAATGTAAGAATTCAAAGGGCTACAAGTGTGAAAAATAGGACATAAAGTCGCACACTTAAAACTAAATCAAGGAAAAGGCTCACAGAAAATAAATTTGTGTATAGCGTTACGACGGAAAAGTAATAATTACAGACCCCCAACCAAAAAAAAAAAACAAAAAAAACCCCCAGTAAAACTGGCTATGTGAAAAAAGCAAAAAATGTCACAAAATATGCAAAACGTATCAGAAAATAGAAAAAAGTGTGAGAAAATGGTGAAATAAGGTCACGAACATAAATAATTGATATATATTGTCGAAAGAAAAAAAATGAAGTCACAGAAGTCATCTAAATCAGTCATAGAAAATGTTTAATGAAGAAAAGCTAACAAAAAAGGAAGCTGCTATGCAAATACTGAATGATATTCTTGATGTATCAACACCAAGAATCCGTCGAACGTACAAGTATGATGACTACAGAAAGGAAAAGCACGGAAAAACGAGAGCTTGACCAAAAACTAAAGAAATACAAAAACCAGTACGTCTTAAAATCTCCATGAAGAGGATGGCGATGAATACTACGAAATGAAATATTTACTAGTAAAAAAATAAAATTCAAAATGGGCGATGTTGTGGAGTAAATTAATTATGCAGGATGGCTGAAAAAAAACAAAACAAAACAAAAAACAAACAAACAAACAAACAAAGAAACTCAAAGTTAGTCTAGGCAAGTCCGTGAGAGTCCGGCACGTCTGGCGCTTGTGAGCTAAGGTAATTTTAAAACTTTAATCCGAATGTACGTGTTTGGATACCTGACCGTCACAACAAGATGTTGGGTAAATACTCAGAGATAAGAGAAATCTCGCATTTGTCATGTTCTCTGTCCTCGGGCAGAGTACGTATCAGTTGCGGCTCAATATTTATTTTCTGTATAAATACAAAATATTGTGGCACAAAGCCGAAAAGGATAGAGGGTGGTACTCACTAAACTATCCTATACCTTGCTAAACACACTATTTATTTTTGCATGAAATACAAAAATTGTGGCACAAAGCCGAAAAGGGGAGTGGTAGAGGGTGGTACTCACTTAACTATCCTATACCTAGCTAAACACTATCACGACGCAATTACACATTACAATTTGCACATTCACCACAAGAACCCATCCATCACCTCCCAATCCTTCATACACCACTATATCACAAATTTACAAGGGACACCTAAAAAAGGAGGAAAAAACCCATGACAATAAAAACGTATTTATGTACAATATAATATATAATTTAAAAAATTTAATAAAAGATGAAATAATAGGAGGGGGATGAACCCCCACAAAATCAGTTGGGGCTCTGTTTACGGACGGAGACTCGGCTGAGAAAAATAGACAATGCAAAGAGCTTAATCCTGCAGTTGCGGGACTTTTAAAACTTTGCGGGGTCATTTTTAAAACTTGACTCTAATGTAGGCGCTCGGAATCACCACATTAACCTGATCTTGTAACATCTCATCTCTGGATTAACCCCACCAGTTTGGTATTTACCCGGTCTTCCATTGGATAAATACCACGCCACTGGAGTTCGTTAAATCCAACTTAAATCGATTTAAGTCTCGCTTAGTGCGTAACGTGTTTTTGTTGCTAACCAATTGGAACTTTGTAATTAACGTTAAGTTTATCTCTTATTTTTAAAGTTTTTTAGTAATTTTTTTTTGTGTTCGATTTATTTCTTTTGCAATTGTTAATTTACCCGTTTTTTTATTTCTTTTGCTGGTGTAACATCTAGTTTTACTGGTCTGTTGATTAATTTTTTATTTATATTTTAATTTAATTTTCAGTTTCTTTTTATTTTTCACTCCTCGTCTGTAAACCTAATTTTACTTTATCATTATTTTGTTATATATTCTCTTTTTGCTTAATCCATTTGGTTTTGATTTTCTACCTATTACTTCATTTTGTTTGCTAAAATTAATGTTTACTTGTCTCCGCCTAACCGCAAGCCAAGTTTAATTTTAGTGTAACGTTTGTCCATTTTTTTAAAAATCATTTTCTTCCTTGTAACGTGGTCCATTTTGTTTAATTGAAAAAAACTGAATTATTTTTAGAGTATTTCTTTTATAATTGGTTAGTTTTGCTGGTTTTAATTTAAAAACGAAACTTTATCAGTTAACTGCGTTTATTTCAGCAAATCTTATTTTTCAAGTAAAACGTTTTCTTTTTCGCTTGTCTTTTTGTTCTTTTATTATTGTAAAGTTTTTTTCATTTATTGTTTTTTTTTATCATTTCCTACCTTTTAACGCCACCCATTTTGTTTAATTGATAAAAACTGAAGTATTTTACAAGTGTCTCATGTTTTTATTATTTTTTTCTTTGAAGTTTTGTTTTAATAGTTGGTTAATGTTGTTGGTTTAATTTAAAAAGGATACTTTTTTAGTTAACTGCGTTTTTCCAGCAAATCTCTTTTTATTTTTTGTTTTTGATTCCCAATTTTTTCTTTCTTTTCAAAAAGGACTTTGTTTTCATTTTTGCAATTCTATATTATGCCAAAATTCTTTTAAATGAACTTTTTTGTCTTTGTTTCACTGGATACTTAAGTGTGTTTTTCACTTTTTTGTATCTTAAGAATTTTTACTGTTTGATTTTTTGTCGAAGATTTATTTAGAATTGCTTTTTTCACGCACCACGTCTTTTTTTAATTTTGTTGCTAGTGTAACATTTAATTTCACTAGTCTACTTATTTATGGATTTCCTATTTTGTTTATGTGTTCTCCACAAAAATTCCCTGAATTTTGTTGACAAAAAATAAAAATATAAAGTAAGTTAAAGTAAGCAAAAGTTACCAATAAACTTTGGTCAATTAAAAAAAGAACTGTTTGCGTCAAAAAGAAAAACCATCTCGAACGAAAAAAATCAATCAACAGTGACTGAGAAATTAGACATTAAAAAATTGACGACCAAATCGATTTAAGAAAAAGTATGGAAACCAAGAATAGCTAAAATCAAGAAAAGGTATTGCTAACAGAATCCAAAACAACTGCAAAAGATAAAAATATAGTAGCCAGTAACTCATCTGAAGAGCCTTGACTCAAAACCCTACAGAAATATGACATCATCATCATCATCATACTATCAACCGACAAAGGCAATGCGGCTTTTGTGATAGACAAAATAGAATATAAGGAAAAACTAGAAGTCTGGTAGTTAAAGTTAAGAAAGATCCAACGTTAAAAAAAAGAACGACACCTGTCGCAGATCTTAATAAAGAACAAGGACCTCTTCCTACGTGAGACGTACAGGCACTTGTCTCAATATTATAGCAAGCTACCTTACATACATGGTCTCCACAAAATTAAAGAAAAACGGTATTCGCTTAGGTCATTTGTTATTGGTCAACGTATGAGGTACTTCATTGTGAATATAATTGATCCATTAATAGAAGAGTCACCATAACATATCTGAAACCCTAGTCACTTGGTGGAATTAATCAACGATGTTACCGTCCAATCAAACAGATGTTGAGCCTGGAGAGGTGAGTTTGTTCGCCAAGGTCACCAGTAGTGGCACTATCGGTAGATAAGTCACTCGATAGCATGATAGAAGTGCTGACGTTCTATACACAAACAACATATTTCTAAATGCAATCAGAAATATATCGGGAGGAAAAAGGCTTATCAATGTGCTCACCATTATCACCAACAATGGCTAACATATACATGTAATACTATTCACATTAGTAAAGCCATTTCTATGACTGAGATACACGGATGGCACCATCATAAACAGGACACACAGGAAGAAGTCCAGCTAATACTAGACCATGTAAACGCAATAAGATCATCGATGCAGTTCACAATGGATAAAAAAAGGAACAACAAACACGCATTCCTGGATGTATTAATATTTTGAACAGAGCATCGTTTCAAGAAAACCGTATATCGCAAGCCAACATTTACTGGAATTTCAGCTCACATAACTCATACAGTGTAAAGAAAGGTATTTTCCGATGCTTACAAGATCGAGCAAAAGTCATAAGTGGCGACAACTGCAAATTGAACACATCATTATTCATTAAGCGAAATGTCCAGGAGCAGCTATTACTAATGCCATAGCGGGAATTGACGGGAGCTGTGGGTGGGAAAAAGTAGTGGGATTTATTGAAACTTAAGTTAGACAGTTTCTTGTTGATTATAGTCGTCGTCACAGTGTAGTTATGTTAGCAGCACATACGGCATGAGAAGCAAAAGTTGATAGTGGGGAAGTAACTTTAGCTGGGTAGAGCTGCCCTCTTTGCTTATCAACAAGGAGAAAGATCTTATAGTTTAGGTTAAAAAGAATGTCTCCTTAGGCAGTTAATATGGCCGCCGAATTGTGAGTATACAGTTAGAAATGCACCTAAAAGTCATATCGCGGTATATTGCGGACTCTGAGTAAAATGCGCGGGCATACGTGAGTCATTTCGTGACTACTTTCAGGAATTGTTAAACACGCAACCCAATCTGAGCAGTGCTCAGTTCGATGCCTATTTCGTCGATTTTCCCGTCACGAAACGACTGCAAAGCTGTGCAAGAGTCCCGTTACAGAGTCTGAGATATGTGAAGCGCTGAAACCGATTAACCGGGCCAACACTTAGGGATTATGTAGTCTTCTTTATGAACTATACTTTAGCCAGTCGCCTGTTCTTGTTCCCTTACTGGAACTGATTTACAATAACTAGATGAAAGCTTCGATAACTCAAGACTTCATCGTGATTCATTAATCGCTACACAGAATCAAGAACGGTGGTGATGGAATAGATATTGTCTACTTTTGACGATTTTAAATACAATGAAGATTTTTTTCAAGGTTTTAATCGGCCATTTGCAGGCTGTCATATCTAGTCTAATTGACTCCTAGCAAACTAGTGTAATGAAAGGTAAGACTACCTTCATTTGTTACGCTTGACCATCAATCAAGTCTACAATGATGCGACGCCGATCATTTTGTATGAAAGACATTCGATAGGGTCGACCATTGTTTTTTGGAGGCTGTCCTTTTGGTCGCCAGTTTCGGGCTCTAATCTCGGACTTCTGCATCCGTCCTCTGGTGCACTGTGGAAGTGTATGGGATACAACAGGTCCGTTCAAGATTGAATGGCGAGCTCGATTTAATAAAGCGGAATACTCACACCATATAGACTTAGGCGGCTGGATTGAAATGCCTAGTAAACGGCGACCCATCATTCACCTGGCTGCTGATGTAAAAGGCTCTCTGGATCAGTAAAAAAATCTCCCGTAACGGCTTGGGAGATTTTCACAAACCCGTCTGCTGCAATGAGCTGGTAGTGACCCTAGATCACGCCATCATCAACTACAAGTTCGTAAAAAATTGAGTATTTATGTTCATTAAATATACATGTAAACTCTCATAAATACTTTATTTCTATAAGCAGTTATATAGCCTAATTTAATTATACATCCACATGAATCACTATTTTTGTTACATTCACAAATCACCTTCTAGTTTTTGCCAAAGATATGCTTTTAAACTTTCAATATAATAAGATATTGAACTCTATAACAATTACAATACATAAAATCATTGCAAAGAAAAATAATATCACATAGAGGTGCATGATAGCACGGAATCTTTGGTGTCTTCTGATCACATCATTGCATTAATTTACTTACCTATGCATTTATCCGGGTCTGTGGATAGATATTCTTGTTGTTCTCACAGATTTATACAACTAGGCTTGCAATAATTAATAAGTACGAATAAGTGGGACATGTTTAGTGATACCCGATATGGAAATGTAAGTTTATGTCAGGCTGATGTAATAAAAAATACTTATTCTTGAGTGAAGTTGGGTGTTGCGTGCTTACTGTGGAATCGTTTTTAGTTCCTGGGCCCCGGAAAAAATTACCGGCTCTGCCAACATCTCATAGATCTGGTTCCGTATAAGTTAATTCTCATAAGTATTATTCACTTTTGTATCGATTCTCCTTTTTCTTTCATTGAACTCGTTGAAATTACTTTGATGGGTGATCCTCTTGGGAATACCAGCTAATGTAAGCGTGGATGTACATGTGGTGTAATGGATAATCATTCGAGCTACGGGGTGGGTGCAGAACGTGAATAATAATGGTGAGTACTGAATAATATTCTGTATCAGGACTTCCAAGAGACATTTTGCAAGGCGGTTCAAGACCATTTGAATCCTCAAGGCAGACAAAAACTTTTCTCAAATTTGAGTATATGATGTCCAATAAATCCAGTTCTTAGACCCCTGGCGGAGAAAATTTGTAAGTGGAATAGATCCGAAATAAAAATCTTTGCAGCGACCAAGAGATGCTGTCCATATTTTCCTGGAACATCGTTTAGCACAGATGTCGCATTTTCCGCTTCAGCTAAGGGAAATAATTGCATTAAATAATTCTATAAAGCAATGTATGAGTGTTTACGCCATTAAGAAGCAAATGATTAAACATTAAAATATAAACAACCAATATTTACCAATCCTGGAACTAAATAAATACAAATGCTGTTCGGCCTCTTTAATCAGGCCAAACTACCTAAAATACCAGATGACAGAAAAAGATTTCTAGCTCATTCTACCTATATATTGTTGTTTTTCAGTGGTAGAACAAAGTTTAAAAAAGGAAACTGAATAAGTCTTATATGCTGCCGCTGGATCTGGACAAACAACAGGAAATATATTTTTAATCTTCGACGGTAACGGTTGTGCGGATAAGGAAAGTAGCCGGAGAGAATTCGCACATACGAAGGAGCTATCGGGAGTCACTAGCCAGACTCTTTATCTTCAGCCAAACATTCAGACTTTATATCGTCTTAAACCCCCGACGTGATGCTTGTTTCTCCCGTTGCACTTCGTTGACATCATCTACAGCCGGTTATATATGTCAACCACCCTTGTTCCATGTTAACCTTTATCTAAAGCCGACTGTATCTGTCTGACACATACTTGCCGGACCATTTCCTTTCAAGCCAGTTGTCACTTTTATTGACTTTACCTACGGCTACATGTACCTGTTTGTTACTTCCGGCGTTCAAGGTAATATATGACAAAACCATTAATGCTTCAAAACAACGATTTTCTTGTTTTATGTAATTAAAGAAAAATCTACAATGGCGACAAAACAACAAAGAGCAGGAAACTAATAGCGGCTGATCCCAAAAGTGACATGAGAATTGCCTGACCACGAAGTCCCATATTAAATAGGTTGTACTGTATAAATGAGCATTATCTACCTATCCTTTTAAACAAGGAAATGCGTATTGAATTAAATTTCAGTCAGTCGGGTGCCCCTGCTATTCTCCTCGGGGTTCTTGACAAAATACAACGGAAAATCTGTAATGTGATCGATACCGACTTGGCAGACCGGCTGCAGTCACTCTCTCATCGGCATGACGTGGCTTCCCTGTGCCTCTTCTATAAATACTTTCACGGCTTCTGCTCCGATGAACTTAGATCCCGGGTGCCCCCCAGGTACGAATTTGCACGAGATACTAGATTAGTAACTAGGTCCCACCTTTTTACAGTGCAACCGATAAAATGTAACCGCAATTTCTACTCCAACAGCTTCTTCTCTCGCACTTCCAGCCTGTGGAATTCCCTTCTATATACTTGCTTCCTGGATAGCTACAATCTCCAGGAGTTTAAATGTACGGTCAGTCGTTACCTCCTAACACACTAACTCGCATCCATTTTCTCAAGCACTCTCTCATCCTCGGTATCCTTACCCGTCTATCACCCTCCTTCTGACATTTCCTATATCTGACCACTCTTTCTCATCACTTTCCCCTATGTAACCCCCTGCGCAATAGTGGCAGTTGAATGCGCTGCTTGGGGTGAAATGATTAAAAAAAATTAAGTGCCATACGTGATATGCGCTTGAGCGATAACACCTTAAAAGAGATGTGACTGACTGACTGGGCGGAATAATTTTCCCACTGTAGGTTGCCATTACTTTCGCGGTCGACACCAATCTGTTCTGTTTGTTAACCAATAGCTGGAGGGAAGAGACGGATTTATACCTTTTCCAAGGGTATCTGCGCCTAAGTGAAGGCAGAAATATTAAAAAATAATGCATACTATTCACGAAAAAAGGAAATTATGCTAGCAACCATTATAAAAAATACACAGACAGATTGGATTCTATAGGATTGGCTAGTAACCGGTCTACCGCAGAAAGCAAATGGCAACCGACTACGTGATGATTTTCTGCCCAGTCAATCATGTCTATTTCGTGACATGGTCGCCCAAAGCCTGTATCACGTATGGCACTTAACTGACACGCTCACAGACACACACATACACACTTTATCCAAACTTATTTATAAATGGTACTTTGTGTGTGTATGTGTGTGTGTGTCCGTTACCTATAGACTCCGAAACGGCTGAACCGATTTTCTTGACAATTTATACAGTTGTACTATAAGCGTCTGTGTTCTTAGTTAAGTCTTGTGTCGAGGTACCCCCGATAAATATCGAAAATCGATAATCGACAAAATCGGGTTATAGAAGGAGTGGTCCGATTTTAATCAAATCTGATGCACTCATAGACAAATACATAAGAAACGATATTCAGAAGTTTTAAGGTTGCACTTCTTACAATAGTGCAGAAATAAAATATATATATATAAAAGGCAAGATGTTTGTGTGTGTGTCTGCTTATCTGCCTGTATGTCTGTATTTTTTTCAGCCTTTTTATTTTAGTTTTTACTTTGGGTTTGACCCTAAGTAGCTATAATTGTAGTTCTTAGTCTCAGCCATGAATTACAGGACTTATTTAGCCTTCAAAATTCAGTTTACGGCGAAAAACTTATTTGATATTGATACTAGGAAATCAAAATTTGACTTACATCCATTCATTTTTCTTTCAATCTACAGTTTTGCTTTAACTGGAAACAACTATTGCTTTTTAGTCTTTCATGCCAACGTCCAAAGAATCTGATCTCCAGTACCATGGATTAGTTTTAAAGCTTTCCGTACACCCGGGCAACGCCGGGCTATATTGCTAGTATATATAAAATCACAAAATATAGCGTAGTTACCTCGTCAATACAGTGCTCCATGAACAAGATGAACAGAGCAATATCTATGAAAATCTGCGTTTTATGTATATGGCGGGTGAGATAATACATTTCAGCCAGGATACAACAATTCTTTCATGGTCGCCAAAAACGTGAGGTCTGGCATTACCATGGTGGAAAAAATATACTTACTGTTCATCAGTTCTGTGCGTTTTTCTGTAATTGCTGCCCTTAACACATCACTCAAAAAGTCCCAGGCCTGACATAGATATTGCCCCTAATAAAAAAATCCATATTATTTTTATGAAGCACTGACCTTCTTATCGCAGGTGACAAAATTTAGGTCCAATTGTATTATTAATTTTAAAATTACAGTTATTTCAGTAAAGCTACTGTTGCAAATTTTCAATCAATGGAAAAATCTTGTACTGATAAAGCATTGATTTTTTATAGAAAAAATACTGTTCAACGAAAGCAATGGCTTGATAAGTGTTAGTCGGACTCTACACCGTCGGAAACAACAGTTAAAAGGTGGTATCCTGACTTCAAAACGCGCTTGTACAGACACAAATGATGCTGAATGCTCAGGTCGCAAGAAATCAGCAGTTGTCCTAGAAAACACCAAAACAATCAACAAGCTCCTTCTGGCCGATCGTACACTGAAGATGTGTGAGATAATAGAAAAGGTGAAGATACCAGAAGGCAGTATATTCATTATTTTGCATGAACATTTGTCAGTGAGAAAGCTGTGTTCAAAGTAGCTGCCGCGTTTGCTCACAGTCGATCAAAATCAACAACGCGTCGACGATTCAGAGCGTTGTTTGCAACTGTTTCAACGCATCAAGAATAAAAAAAATTGCTGTAAATACGTATTGTTGGTAATTTTATTAGGAAAATGTATTTTTATACATTTATAGTGATTTATTTTTGATTGAAGGGGTTCGCTGTTTCTTTATAGACAAGCGACGATTGTACTGTTGTGTGTATAAACACGTTTGATTAGATTTTATAAGCTAAGGCCATATTTAACCCGCTATCATTTTTTATCAGAAAATAATTTGAACAAGGAAAATTTCAAAGCATCTTCAGTGTCTGTAGTTAGGTATTTACATTTGGCTGGAACGAAAAAATATGGCTTTTGCTATGAAATTTACCGAGAATTAGGCCAATTTTTCAAACCTTTTATCGTCAGGAGGCGGAAATTTCAAATCTTGCCGCATGTGATTATCATAGGGGATCGGTAGTCTCACAGTACAGAGATTTGTATTTTTTAAATATTTTTTGCTAATATAATTTTTAAACATAAGCTGAAGAAGACACACATACAATCGAAATATAGTTTGTGGCGTTAATTACTGGTGCATCTGTTACTCTCAAGACAGGCGACATTTAGTTTAGGACAGTGTTTTAATTGATAAACATGTTTGATATAATATTAGCAATTGTGTGAGCATTTAATGCGGATTACGTCTTGTTAGACGTCGACGCAGAGACATTCTTGGCCTGTGGAGGCCGAGACGAATACTTGGCAAAGCGTTATTACCTATGACTTTAATTAACGAACAACAAGAGGAAGTCTTGTTTTCGTCAATTGCCATATATAGCACATCTTAAATGTTGAGAGGTTTACATGCACTCTAGCAGACTGGCCGGCTTCTAGAAAGGACGAGAAGAAATTGTTCAAGATTATTCGGCTGAACGTTTTCAGGCCGCAATTCAAAATAATTAGGTGTAATTTAAAGCAATAATTTAATTAAGTTAGACATCATTTTAGATGTGCGGGTTGGGTGACGGTTAGCGGCGCTAAATAAAAAAATCGACGAGTGGAGTTCAAAACCCAGTCATGCGTATTACATTCCCTTTAGCACAAATCCTTTGGGGAAATGTAAGGATTCATCTTTAAGTTAAATAGTAATGTTAAATGGACACTCTTGCCATCAGGTAACAAATAATGTAGAAAAAAATAATGCAATTTCAAAACCTGTCTAAAGAGTATTGAATAGCGTCAGACAACCTAGAACCACCCCTGATGCAATGGTAGTAGTATAAGTGATGCCCATGGGGCACTATGGATTGCCGGACTCGTGATGGGATAAAATTCATCAGTCAGATCTCCTACAGAAGCTAGCTGAAGAGAGTGACATGAAAGGACTACAAATAAACTGCAAGAAAACCGAATGCATGGTCATCAGCAAAAAGGACAGCCCAATATACCAAATACAGGTCGGGGATACTAAAATCAAGCAGGTACGAAAATATAAATACCTGGGAAATGTTATAATAGAAAACAAAAAGTGTGACACAGAGATCCGAAGGCGCATTGGCATGGCAAAAGAAGCATTCCAGAAGTTGAGTAAATTATTAAGAAACAGGACAATTTAGCTTGAAACAAAGAAGAGAGTACTGGATTGCTATGTGTTGTCAGTTCTTCAATATGGCAGTGAATACTGGACAATATCATCAAAGATGAAGGAAAAACTTGAAGCAACTGAAATGTGGTCCTACAGAAGGATGCTGCGAATATCATGGATGTGAGCAATGATGAGGGTTTTGAAATGAGGGAATTAAAAAGGAAATTAATACTGAGCATCAGGAAGAGACAGCTAAAGTTCCTGGGACATGCAATGAGGAAAGAGGGCTTTCAGAACCTGATACTAACAGGCCAGATAGAAGGAAAAAGAGACGAGGAAAAGTAATATATTTGAAGGACCTAATCAGGTGAATGATGGAACGAGGGTTGTATGGCGTAAAGGGAGAAGGCGTGCTAAGAGCCATCAGGGATAGGGAGACGTGGAAAGCCATGATCGTCTAAGTCCTGAAGGGACAGGGCAGATAGAAGAAGAATATATATGCCAACTGTAAGAAATCATAATGAGGATATAAAGTGGGGGATCCGATCTATGTTATAATCAATATATAAACTGACCCCTCATTTTGTGGCCATGCTAGTTTCTGTACATTTATATTCTAGATTTATGGGCTTGAGCTAGTAGATGGCAGGGCAGGGTTTAGGTGGTGTAACAGGAGAAGGCGTGCTAACAGCCACCAGGGATGGGATGGGCATGGAAAGCCATGATCGCCTACGTCCTGAAGGGACAGGGCACATAGAAGAAGAATATATATGCCAACTATAAGAAATTATATGGATATAAAATTGGGATCAAATTTATATTATAATCAATAAATAAACTGATCCCTCATTTTGTGGCCATGCTAGTTTTTATACATTTATATTCTAGATTTATGGGCTTGAGCTAGTGGCTGGCAGGGCAGGGTTTAGGTGGTATAACAGCAGAAGGCGTGCTCAGAGTCACCAGGGATAGGGAGCTGTGGAAGGCCATGATCGCCTACGTCATGAAGGGACAAGCACATAGAAGAAGAAGAACCTATGCAAATAGATAAAACAAATAAAATATTGAACTTCGACTTGTGTATTCAATACTGCGACAACATCTGCGTTCCCTCGCCATAGCGAATTCTACAAAAATGTGCAACTGATTCTGTTTCAATTGTTTTAGAATTTTCAAAATTTATCCGTTCTAGTTATTTTATCGCAGTTACAAAATATCGTTTTTGTAATTTACCCCTGAAGATGATCTTATAAAAGACAAAATAGTTGGGATAAAAAAAAAACAAAAAAAAAACAAAACCTACGTATCATTCCTTGACGAATTTCATCTTAACATCAAGAAACTAATTACACAGCTGGAAAGGATCAGTATAAAAATAAGTAGACACAATATATCAATATTATTTAATTAAACATGTTTGAATGAAGATATGCTGTTCATATATATATAGTGTATCGAGGCAGCAGATAATTTTCTAAACATATACTGTTAAATATAAGAGACAATGAATGTCTATTATGCTTAAACATGAGCCGTTCTAAACATCGTATTTTGGCTTTAATTTCAGGTGAAAATAAAGACAAATATTCTTCAATATTTGGATAATTTTTATTAAGTTGGTTTTAAGCTTGTTTTTATGTTAACGTCCTTGTAACCTCTCTAAAGATGGCTCATGTGAGCCAAAGGCTTAGAATCAGCTTAATAAAAAATTATCCAAATTTTGGAGAATTTTTTCTTTATTTTCTCTTGAAATTAAAGCAAAAATACGATGTTTAGAACGGCTCATGATTAAATGTATATATTTATATACACTACCGGTCATAATTATCAGGAATCTTAGTGTTTAAAAAAAAAACGATGTATTTCATACTATTTTCTAGTATTTATTGCCAAGTGAATAATTGTAAATGAAAATGTAATAGTTGTTTTGTTATTATTGCACAATAACATGTGCATCAAATGAATTTATAAATATTTAATAATTACCTATATTGCAGTTTCATCAATGAAAGAATGGAGAAAATTTATGGTGATTCGGGCATGTTCATCTTTGCTTCTTTGCCTTGTAAACTTTTGCAAAGTAATAATAACAAAAGACCCATTCTATTTTAATTTGGCAATAAATACTAAAAATAGTATGAAATACATCATTTCTTTTAAAAAAACCGGGGTGGCCTAATAAATATGGCCGGTAGTGTATATATATATATATATATATATATATATATATATATATATATATAGTTAGTTAGTTAGTTCTGGGGGATAATTAAATTAAACAATTATCGGTTGCATTAAAAATGTTCAATACAGTTATATTGCACAAGTTTTGAATATTTTTCATAACTCATTTCTAAATTATATATATATATATATATATATATATATATATATATATATATATACGATTTGAGAATATGAACCGTAATAAAAAAGATCATAGAATAAAGTAAAGGACTATTAAGAAACGTATTTCAATTTAACCTTTCATTTTTATTAAAGCTTTTTCATATGTATGTAAGCTGCATTCACCCTTGTTGGGTTGAGTCGGCTTCCTCCTTGGAGAAAGATTCATTGGGATTTGTTTAAGGGCAGGGTCCCAAGTCCTACACTGTATAGACCACAGGCATTTTAATTATCCCGCAACTGTTTGCCAGCCAAGGCTACAGAACCCAATCTGTTCTGTTATTTAACCCATAACTGGAGGGAAGGAACGGATTAAAACCTTTCCAAAGGGTATTAGCGCGTAAGTGAATGCAGGGCATTCAATTGGAATTTGAACTCGGCTCGCCAATATCTCTTTCCGAGCCGATATCCACTGCATCACAACGCACATCCGTCAATAAACGCTTACAGGACCTGGTATTCCCAAGCGGTCTTCCATCTAAGTACTGACCAGGCTCAACGATGCTTAACTTCGGTGATCGCCCGAAAGCCGGTGTATTCAACGTGATATGACCGTAAGCTTCCCCATAGACCGAGAGTAAAAGAAAAATACAACAAAGAGATAGTATATTCGTATGTTGTGATTTTAGGTTAGTTCTTATTGGTCGGATGTATGTCACGTGTACTAAAGAAATAAATAGTTTTTAATTGTATCTCTGTGGAATATTTTGGGAAGTTAAAGTGTATAATATTGTGTAGGTATAATTGTCTCTTTATTTTTCTCTGTCATTATCAAATATGCAAAATTGGGATAATCAAAGAAACGTGAAATGTAAATTCTTGGACATATATTTACTTAAATTAATACTCTTTTTAACCGTCTTAATAAATTACTTTCCCTTTTAATTAGAATAATATCTGGGAAGACGGGCAGTGCAACGCTGAGAGCCGAAGCCGAATCGGCATGGCCAAGGATGCATTCTCGATGATTGGCAGAGTTCTGAGAGACAGGAGAATTTCGCTAAAAACAAAAAAGAGGCTAGGGGATTATGTGATGTCTGTTCTTCAATATGGCAGTGAACAATATGACAGACTTGAAGCAACCGAAATGCAGTTCTTCAGAAGGATGCTGAGGGTACCATGATGAGATTTTGGAAGGGATGGAAACTAAAAGGAAAAGACAGCTGATGTTTCTGGGACATGCAATGAGCAAGGAGGGCTTGGAGAATCTGATACTCAGAGGTCAGATACATGGAAAAAAAAGAAAATCAGCGCATAACATAAATGGCTTGGGTGAAGTTTGGGTGGGGTAACAAGTGAAAGCTTTCTAAAAGCCACTAAGGATAGGGAGATGTGTAAGCCATGATCAACTACGTCCTGAAAGGACACGGCGCATAGAAGAAGAAGAAGAAGAAGAAGAAGAAGAAGAAGAAGAATCTTTTTTTAAATTTATGTTCAGACTCATTACGGTGAGCACGAAATGCACTGAGTGTGTTGTTTTGTAAAAGATCCCGTGTGTTCATATAATCTTTTATTTAAATTCCTTGAGGTTTCCTCTATATAACTTTGTTACAATTATTACAGTTTATAAAGTAAATACCTCCTTCATGTTTAACTTATTGTTTTGTTAAGTATTAATTAAATCAATTATTATTTTAGAATTGATTGTGACACATTTTATGTTAAGCTTGACACATCACTTAATAAGTCCCGACCCTGACACATAGATGGCGTCATTAATAACAAATCCATATAGGTTTTATTAAGCAGTATTCCTCAAATCGCACGTGAAAAATTTTGGGTCCAATCAGATTATTAGTTCAGAAATTACAGTTGCTTAAGTAAAGCTACTGTTGCAAATTTTCAAAACAATAGAAAAATCTGAATTTCGTGTGTTGATAAAGCATTGATTTCTGAATGAGAAAAATACTGTTCAAGCAAAGCAATAAATGGCTTGATAAATGTTATTCGGACTCTGCCCTGTAGGAAACAACTGTTAAGAGGTGGTATGCTGACTTTAAACGCGGTTGTACAGGCACAAATGATGCTGAACGCTTAGGTAGCAAAAAAGCAGTTGCTCCCCAAAACACTAAACAAATCAACAAACTCATTTTGGCTGATCTTAAATCCACCCTATTCTCCAGATCTGGCCCCCAGTGACTACTGGCTGTTTGTAGACCTCAAAACAATGCTCCAGGAAGAATGATTTTGCTTCAATAAAGAATTGATATCAGAAACTGAGGCGTCTTTTGAGGCCAAAGTCAAAACATTCTTAAAAAAAGACATCGGATTGTCAGAGAAACGTTGGAATCAGTGTATCACCCTAGAAAGAAACTATATTGATAAATAAAGTCGAATTTTGTTTAAATGTCGTTACTTTATTAGTTAGGCCCAGGATTTATTGAGTGATGTGTTAGTGAAATCGTTTCCAATTGTAGTTGTGATAGAATTGGTCAGTAGAACAAGATATTTTGACTCCGTGGATTTGTCTGAGTCTTCATTTACCCATCACACCCAATGGTGCATAGGACAGCAACTTTTTGATGCTGTTTCTGTAACAAACTGTTTCTTACGGAGCAGGGTTGTTAGCCCTGCACCCGACCCTGCCCCCAAACCTGGGAGACCGGTGGACCATTCTTGGTCTTTACGTTTACAGCACCTGGTATTACCAAATGGTCACTCATTTAAGTACTGACCAGGCTCGATGTTGCTTAATTTCGGTGATCGGACGGGAACCTGTGTACACAACACGATATAGCCGTAGATATTTGTCAGAGTGATTCACTTTTTATTTTGAAATATTTTACGATTGCTTTGTTTAACATTGAATATGAAATAATTAAGCCCGTGGAGGTGTTTAAAGTACTTTAAATCTATTTCTCTATTTCATGTAAATATTTATGGCAGAGCTAGAAACTGTGCTTCTAAATTGAATCCATTGATTATTTCGGATTTTATCTTCTTGTTTTGATGAGAACAGAAATTTATTAAATCATTTGTATTATCATTAGTTATTTTGCGTGATATTGTCAAAGTATTGTGAAAAGAGCAACACTATTTCAAAAATATATTAAATAATGAAAATGTTTTATTCAAGGATCTCATAAAATAGCGAATAGGCATTTATTTATTTTTTAACAGTATAATATTTTGCATAATTTTCAGCTCTTGGTCTTGAAACGATGAGTTTTCCTCGGAGGCATTGTACATGAACAGGGAGGGATTTTGTGCTCTAAGGCATCTGCTAGATACTTATGCGTCTAATGTCACTTGTAAAACGAATCTTTATCTCACTCCTTAAATCTTGCTTTCAGTCGGGTCTGTGCCTTTACTTAAGGATGACAAGCAGTACCCCAGGGAGAAGATGATGTGTTTACACTAAAAAACAAGACGATTGGCATTTCCGTTTCAAGTGAACTTACAGGAGTTAAAGACATTTACTAAATGACTTTGATTTCTCTTACCTTCCCAGCATCAGACTTTTTACCTGAGAGAGTAAAAATACTTTAAAAAAGTTAAAAGATAGTGTAAAAAAAAGGGAATAAAATATCTGTTAAAAATCCTTTTGATACTTACACGTTGTTCATTCTTTTTTTTTAAAGAATGTTATACTTACTTGTTGTCATGAATTAATCGTCACTTTAATCTGCTACACACACTCTCTCTCACTCAAACAAACACACACACACACACATATATATATATATATATATATCGTTTTTATTTGAATGTGGTGGGAAAAATAGATGTTTTCGTTTACGTTGTTATTCGATTGCACGCAATGTTTTGGTCGTGTGAAAAATTTGAACTTTACACTGACGAATCAATGACAGCAAATAGCTGAAATTTAGTGTTATTTACTTGCGATAAGAGAAAAAAATCCGGATGTTTTCATTAACGTTTAGTAAGCCGAACTCTGTAAAGCACAAGGCAACAAAACCTGAACATTGAATGATTGGCCCTAGCAATGGTTCGCTAGTTCGAAGAGTGTATAAAATAAAAGTGAACGATTTAAGGTTCGATAATAATAATAATAATAATAATAATAATAATAATAATAATAATAATGGAACAAAAAACACATTGAAAGAATCCCTGGAAACCCCAGCTTAAGAGAGATACAAAAAATTGTCTTGTTAAGTACAGCCCGCACACTAAGGAGAACTTTGTCTATGTAACACTAGGGATGTTAGGGGAGATAGAAAAAACATGAAATGGAGCTATAGAAACACATCACGACCTGCCTTAGGTCTTTCCACAGACTTGGTAGGAAGTGCGACCATAGTAGAAATAGAATTATGATGAAAAATGACATAATAATACTACGACCTACTAATACATAAGCACAAGTTGTGAAAAATATATGATATTTCTGAAAAATAATATATTTGAAGTTGTCAGTTTGCAGTCACAACTCTAAAAAAGAAGAAAGAAAATGGAGTAGGATTATTTACACTATTCCTGCTGCTGTCTTCATCTTTACTGCCATGTTTACGGCGTCAGTTAAGTGCCATACGTGATACACGCTCGGAAGAGACATGACTGACTGGGCAGAAGATCATCCTGCAGTAGGTTGCCATTGCTTTCTGCGGTAGAACGGTTGCCAGTCAAGGCTATAGAACCGAATCTGTTCTATTATTTAGCCCATAACTGGAGGGAAGAGACGAATTAATACTTTTCCCAAGGGTATTTGTGCTTAAGTGAATGCAAGGAATTCAATTGAAATTCGAACTCGGCTCCCCGATTTGTCGTTCCGAGTCGATATTCACTGCACCACAACGCACATATTTAGAAGTACAGACAAATGATAATGTAGGATGTGGCGTGATCTTTTAATTTGCCCGTGCATTGACAAATCCATTATTAACAGAAATGTGAGATTTCCTTCGCAGTTCTATTAGAATTTTGGCGTCGGTAGCTTAGACATGGTTTGCAAAAGTTTATGATTAGTTGGGCATCTCATTCGCTTCATCTTCTCCCTGACAGACAAGTAATAGGCAAAACTTCTCTACTTTGAACAATAAAACTAAAAAGGACTCTGCTATTTATTCGTGTATGCTAGTCGTTCTATTGGTGAAAGTAACGCTAATTCGATTTGTTTTCCAACAGATTTTTGGTGACTGACATGAATATAGAATTATTAAAAATATATACCAACATATTAAAATATGAAAACAATGTAACCAAATATGATAAAGCTATTGAAAAAATAATAAATGAAAGAGCAGTATAAAAATCATATGAAAAACATAAAATTTTAATGATATAAAATAGAAAAAAAGACATCAAATTATCAAATAATATAAATATATTCTAAACGAAAATAAAAATATAAAAATATTTTAAATTATAATATTGATATAAGATATATATGATAATCTATCTATCTATCTATCTATCTATCTATCTATCTATCTATCTATCTATATATCTCTCTCTCTCTCTCTATATATATATATATATATAAGTATAAATATATAAAAAATATATAAAAATAATGAGTAATAATGTTATTAACAGTAAAATATGAGTATAAAAATATATCAGAAATATTCAAAATGATAGGAATCCTCGATATCATAATAAAAACGATGTGAATATATATATATATATATATATATATATATATATATATATATATATATATATAAAGGATTTTCTATTATTACCTTGGATGATACATATTTCACCGCTTTGATGTTTTTAACGAGGCTCGTCAGATCCAAATGGTTTTCGATTGCCTACTGTTGCACCATTTGGATCTGACGAGCCTAGTTAAGAACATCAAGCGTTGAAATATCTTTTATCCAAGGTAATAATAGAAAATCCTTTATAAAATATTACTCTGTTAAATTAAATGAATGAATATAACATTGAGTTCTCCCGAGTTCGACTTTTTTGGAATTTACCCGGATTACATAGCAAGTGTCCAAAATTATATATATATATATATATATATATATATATATATATATATATAAGCATCGGGATTGGTTTTTATTTCCATTCCTCTTTCCAAACATCTGCACAAGAAAATAAATTAAATCGAAAGAAACAAGAAACAACCATAAGCCAAACTGCCCCCTGCCAGAAATTATCAGCAAAAAGGGCTCCTTATAAATAGGAAAAAGGAACGGGACTCAACTGCAATATATCTATACCAACCCCGATGAGCAAAACAACATAAGAGTGTCCTCACAAAACTTCAAAGCAGGCATAAATCCGCTCAGTGAATGTGAAAAATTCTTTGCACTAAAACTATCAACGCTTTATCTCCACCCCGATATCGAGTACTTTACAATAAAAACTTGCTTGCTAAAGTGTCTTTTATCTGTAAACCTTCTGAAAAGCAACAATCTTGGTGCCAACAATTATCACAACTCAAATATATATATATATATATATATATATATATATATATATATATATATATATATATATATATATCCTTCTATTACAAGCTCGGGGGAGTGTAACCGTTAAGAAAAAGGCTAATAATCCTTATTTGGATGTAATTTGTTGACGGCAGTTGTACTGTTGTAGAGAAGCCAACACCCCTCTGGCGCTCTCAAAAATGGAATGGTTTATGGAGCGAGGTAGCTATAAAAATAAAGACAAGTAGCAGTCTGGGAATTCGGACTGTGATTGACAGGCTGACAATGACTCTCGTCTGTTCGCTTTGTCACACTTCCTGCCTTCGAGAGGAGAGGAACCGAGACGGAGCACCGCCGAGGGGTGGAGTGTCGTTTGTGGAAAAACAGACAAGAATTATTGTCAAGGCTTACGTGCTCGGTTTTACACTCGTTAATAAGCCCTGAGCCGCATCTACCTCGGGTTTCTGCCCATGTGGCGAGGTCGTAAATTAGTCTAAGATTCATTGATGATTACTATCGGACTGTGCTCTTTGCAGCTCTAACGACTTAACATCTAAAGACTTAACAGGTTTTAATATTTGTTATTCTGTATTTTGATGTTTGTTTTATTTGTATTAGTATCCCTTAGCTCGGATATTGTGCTGTAGATACTCAGCATACATCTTCTGGATATCGTCCTCCGACATCGGTGGTAAAACAGATTGGCGACGATGAAAATTCACTATTTGTTTTAATAGTGGTGGACAAAGATTTGTTTTTTTTCGACTATCAAAACAAATACGTTGAAAAAAGTCTTATATCGGAAACAATAGACTGACGACGAAAATGTCAACAAACAAAATCTATATACAATAAATTTGGTTACGGATATCTAAATGAAGTAAATATATAATAACAGATTTGGCGTCGAAACATACGTACACAGATTTACTGACGTAAAGGAACAATTTGACTGCCCCTGCTTCTCGATAAGGTTCAGAGGAGGGTCTGTAATGTGATAGATACCGACTTGGCAGACCGCCTGCAGTCTCTCTCCCACCGGCGCGACGTGGCTTTCCTGTGTCTCGTCTATAAATACTTTCACAGCTTCTGCTCCGATGAACTTAGATCACTAGTGCCCCCTAAATACGAATTTGAACAAGATACTAGATTAGCAACTAGATCCCATCCTTTTACAGTGAAACCGATAAAATGCAGCCGTAACTTCTACTCCAACAGTTTCTTTCCTCGCACTTCCCGACTGTGGAATTCTGTTCCAAACGATTGCTTCCCCGACGGCTACAATCTCCAGGAGTTTAAATGTAAGGTCAATAGACACCTCCTAACACACTAACCTGCTCCCATTCTATCAAACACTCTTCCCATCTGCCCAACCCTCATCCTCGCTATCCTTACTCATCTGTCACCTTCCTCCTGACATTCCCTATGTCTAACCACTCCTTCCCTTTACCTTCCCTTATGTAGCCCATGCGCAATAGTGGCAGTGGAATGCCTTGCTTGGGGTGAGATGATTAAAAAAAAAATTCAAAATAATCCGAAACAACTGTAAACTTAAAAATTAATGGCTTCCAAAAATGCTTGCTTGAGTTTTTTTAAGAATTCAGAGCGCCAGAATTTCTAAACGAATTGTTTGCAAGATTTGATGTACCGGATACGATGGTTCCGGACAACGGGACGCAATTCTCATCAAAGGAATTTGCAGAACGTTTGAAAAATGAATACATTGACTGATTTAACATGCGCACCCTACCTTTCAAGATCTAACGGGTTGGTAGAACAATTTATAGAGGGTTTTGAAAGGGCAATAAGAAAAGCGGAATGAATAGAAGCAAGAATTGAGGAGCTACAGTATTTCTTAACTCTCTTTCGTATCACACCAAACACAAACGCAAATGTAGGAATTCCTCCTACAGAGTTAATTATTTAAGGAATGATCAAATCAGTTTTCGATAACTGAAACCATATAAAGAAAAAAAATATGAGTGACAGAATTAAGTGCGACGCAAACGTTTCTACCGTGGTGACAAAGTTTATTTAAAAAATTACAAACTCAGTAAAGAGTCATGCGAAGAAGGTATCTAAACTTATATAATAAATGAAACTTTGTCTGTGTGTGTGTCCGTTACCTATAGACTCCGAAACGGTTGAACCGATTTTCTTGAAAACTTACACAGTTGTACTATAAGCGTCTGCGAGTGTTTTTAGCTTGGTTTTGTGTCGCGGTTTCCCCGATAAATATTGAAAATCGATAATCGAAAAAATCGTGTTATAGAAGGAGTGGTCCGATTTTAATGAAATTTCATACACTCATAGACAAAGATATAAGAAACGATATTCAGAAGTTTCAAGGTTGCAGTTCTTACAATAGTGCAGAAAATCTAATATATATATATATATAAAGCAAAGTGTTTGTGTGTATGTCTGTTTATCTGCCTCTATGTCTGTAATTTTTCAGATCTTTTATTTAATTTTTGCTTTGCGTTTGGCTCTAAGTAGGTATAATTGTAGTTCTTAGTCTCAGCCATGATACCATTTACTCATAGGCCTTATTTAACCTTCAAAATTCGGTTTACGACGAAAAAAACTTATTAGATATCGATACCAGGAAATTAAAATTTGACTTACATCCATTCCTCTTTCTTTCAGTCAACTCTTTCGCTTTAACTGGAAACAGCTATTGCTTTTTAGTCTTTCGTGCCAAAGTCCAAAGAGTCTGAGCTCCAGGACAATGGATTAGTTTTAAAGCTTTTCAAACACCCGAGCAACGCCGGGCTATACTGCTAGTTATAGATAAGTGAATTGCCAACATGATGTACCTGAGAAAACATCCAAGATGGACTATAAGGAGTCCCGTAAACCAAATAAAAAGGAAGTACAGCGTAGAGAAAAACCCACAGAAATAATATACGGCGTGTTCGATGTGCTGATGCCTTCAGTAGTACACCAAAGATGCATAGGAAATTAAAAAAAAAGGGAGCTACAGAAACGATTGAGATCGATAAAAAAAACAAAAAAAAATCCCATCCAGAGGACGAAACGTTTCAAGGAGGAGGTGTTTTAAAGCAGCTAACACCACTCTGGCCCTCTCAAGAACGGAATGGTCTGTGGACCGAGGTAGCTTAAAAATAAAAACTAATAGCTATTTGGCATTTTCAGAGTGCCATTGAAAATAAAAACTAGTAGCAGTCTTTCATTTTCGGAGTGCTCTCTTCGACTCTAACAAATTAGCCTCTCCTCTCTTCTACTATTTGCTGTTCTATCTTCTGGTGTTTTTCTTATTTGTATTAATATCCCTTTGCACGTGTATTGTGCTGTACATACTCAGCACAGATCTTCTGGCTATCGTCCAGCCACCTCAGCCATACAATATGTACTTTCGTACTAAAAATGATAAATATATAAAATTGATATTAAACATTGAAAATAATCTAAATCAAACCAAATATAGCCTTCTTAATCTGTATATTGCATTAAGACTTGCTGCAATTTTCGCTCGAAAACGCAAGCACTTTGGATACTCATTCAAAGCATCAGCTGCAGAAGCGAATATTTTTTCTCGTACAGTAAAAGTATACTGAATATTATATTTTCATTGGGTATATTATAGAGAATCGCAGTCAAACGGAGAAAGAGAAAGAAGAGTACTTAACCGATATTCTAAATCAAAGTTAGTATCTAACGTTAGCATTTGGTCAGGAGCCTGATTTATGCCTAGACTCGAATACTGATCCTTATCATCGTTGGGATATACATCATTTACGAGTTCGGCTATTAAAACACGCTTATATTGCAAACTATTAATCGTATAACTATATAAAAATGGACGCCTTATGGCATCCATAAATATGTTCGCATAGCTGGAGGCCATTTTAATTTCGATCATGTCTCTGAACTGAAGAAAATGGTGGCCGTTGAACTCGAAATAATTATGGGTGAGTATGAATATTTAAATAAGGCGAATGTCTTGTTTATTCTGTTCCTGAAAGACATTGGTACGCTAAAAATTCTTATGAGCTTGTATTCTCTCCTAGTATGAGATTTTGGAGTATAGGAATGTCCCATCCATGTTACAAGGAGTGAATCATTTTAGAAATGTCTCACTATTTTAAAAAATTGTAAAGAATAGGTTGTATAGTTGATGAACCTAAGAAGAGTAGTAAACTTTCGAGATTATAATCAATTAAATAATAATTAAAAAACATATTTAAAAAACAACTCCCCACAAAGCCAGGAAAAGGCTTCAAATGTAAAGCCCTTTTAAATTAGTTTTTCTTAGTGAAATATTTTTGTTTTAACGAGACTGATTAGAATTTTATATAAAAATCCTATGGGGTATCATTTTTATATAAAATTGTAGTCAATCTCGTTACAGTAAGCAATTAATGCGTTTGATGTGTTGTTTTGTAATATATTCCTTTTATGTTCATATAATCATTTATTGAAACTTATTGAGATTTTTCCAATGTATTCTTTCTGGCAATCATGACAGATGATAAAGTAAACGCCTCTTTCTCGGGTAGCTTAGTCTTTTATTTTGTATTTCGTACGTTTTTTAGACGTAATCAATAGAAATAATTTTTATACGTAGTTGTGAGAATTTTACTTTATATTCGTTTCAATTTTACTTTTGGTAGAATTAGTGGTTAGAACAACATATATATATATATATATATATATATATATATATATTCAATAAAATTCAGTAGAAAAATATATTATTTTTATTTGTTGGATTTGTCAAGATGTGCTTATTTTTGTTTCATAAAATTATACTTATACATATATATATATATATATATATATATATATATATATATATATATATATATATTATTGTCATCCGCAGACAGATCTGTTTCACAGCTCATCAGTACGGTTAGACTCCGATTGCTACCCAGGTTCGAAACCCGACCGATTTGGCGTCAGTCGGCGACTCTATGTATATATATATATATATATATATATATATACTCACAAAACACAAAAAAAATTACTACATCAGTCGTTCGTTCGCATATATAGTCGTACCAACATAAACAACCTTATTCTAATGAAGTTCTATAGAGGAAAACGCGTGACACGTTAAGATTTACCCTTTCGTACATATATATATATATATATATATATATATATATATATATATATATATATAAAATAAAATAAATTCCGATGTTAAAATTTCACAGATCATCGGTACTTCTTTATTTCAAAATTTTTGAAATAAAGAAGTTACCGATGATGCGTGAAATTTCTCTTAGGGATTTCATTTAAAAATGGCCATACAACCGATTTGAACATCGGAATTTATTTTATTTTATAATTGGCTCTGTAATTTAAATATTAATTACACTGAACCCTCTGCATTGATCAGTTTTAATATTAATGTAATTAATATTAATTAGGATCTGGTCTTTAGCATTTGGCTTCCTGCTTTTCCTTTTGGATTAAAGTTTTATGCTTATATATATATATATATATATATATATACATACAAATTTATATGACTTTTGGAGAAGTGTGTTTCTCAACAATCGCAATTAGTAAAAGATTACATTGTCTACACCAGCACAAAATTGACAAGAAGATTGGCATTACTTCTTTCCTTCAGCAGTTCCTTCCGATCTCATTTAAACACGCATCGAGATCTACCACTAACTATCTATGACTTACTTGTTAACAATACATGCATAAAAGCATCATCCATATGCAAATGAGTAAAGAATAATGGCGGAATTAATAATGAAAAAGAGAAATCCTACACTTGATAGCATCAATTATGAACTCGATAACAATGTGCTTACCGTGTAAGAAACCTAACTTACGCATGACTTTATATACATAAACTTTACACATATTTATTTACAAGTAAAAAAAAAAAGTATTCTTGATAATGGCTAAAAGTATAACCGAAAGCGCTCGAAAATGCATGACCTTTTGACAATTCTTTTATATTTTGAGTTCTGAAAAGAAAAAATCCAAAGATCACATTATATAAAAAATTAATTATAATAACTTGTCTTCTGTCAGTTTTAAGGAAATCTCAATCTCTCTCTCTCTCTCTCTCTATATATATATATATATATATATATATATACGCATCGCTCATTCAGTAATGGATTATACCACTCTGGCTATTGGGCGGGTATAATGACAATATACACGCTAAAAAATCTGCCTTCATCGACCGAACGCCCATAGCCCAGAGGTAGAATCGTTGATTGACGCCAATTCGGTCGAGTTTCAATCCTGGGTTAAAAGCAATCGAAGTCTAAACGTCATGATGAGCTGTGATACAGCGAAACATATCTATCTTCGGATGACAATATATATATATATATATTCATGTCGCTTAAAGTGCGTTGGATTTGACTACAATTCTCTCTGCACAGACGCATGGAGGTACGAATCCTGTTGAAAACCGGATAACTTTTTTTAATAACCTTTCTCGAATCTTCAGGACAGTAGATCTTTATAAAGACATATGCTGATATTGAATAAACGAACGTCTACTGAAATATCAGTATCCACTAATATAACTTTTAAAAGTGATAAAATCAGTCGTAATAGTAAATAGAAATGAATAAATTACTTCTTTATATATAAACTGAAATGATAAAAATTTAAGATAATTGTTTACTAACATACATCAGTTCTTTTCTTGGGTGGTTCCATGTCATACCATAATATATATCTCGCAATATTCGATGGTTGTCTACAAAGCTGCGTCAGTTGGTACTACATGGGATTTTGTTAGATATACGAGTTCCATGTGCTGTTTAAATCTGCCAAGAAAGAGGATCAGTGGTGTCCTTGAACGTAGATTTAGTTTGTTTCGTGTCACACGTTCGCGTATGATCGATGCGAGAATTATGCTATAAAATTTTCCTTTACAAAATAAGCCGCTACACTATTTCTGAATATTTTCTTTTTAAAACGAATTTTTTTGCATAATTTCCGTTTAAGATATTCTTCTTCATGGAATTGTTTTAAAACATTATGATGCATATTCGTCTATGTCATATTGTCTTTGCTGACATTTACAATATTTCACCGAACAATATATCGTACCTCTGAGTTATATAACTTAAGTGACACGCCATATTTAATTGACTCTTATAATTAATATTGCGTAACTTATACGAGTTCTGGAAGCAGTAATTTACTTCCTTTCCTTTTGCATTGATCTTTGATAAAATCTTATCTGACGCTGATCTCTTATCTCTATTGTTGTAATCATCAAACGGATTTATATAAGCCAAAGGACGACTAAGGTGCTTTGTTTCAATCGACAATACATAAAATGTGTCAAAGATCTGAAGATTGTTCTCTTGTATAAAAGTGAATACGTGTTTAGATTTTGCTATATTCAGGACTTGTTCTGAAAGTATCAAACCAATTTAAATATCTTTTGAATATTCGTGTTATATATCAATTCGGGGAACGACGAAAATAAAGCTGCGACCAAAATAATCACGATATACTTCACAATCAAAATAACGAAAATAAATGCCATCAGAATGAAGATTTTTTTGGTGATAACATTCAGGTAGTCAGGTCGGACAGTCAACGCACACGCATCGAGGAGCCAGCCAGATGCCACACTCGTCTGCTGTCTCTCCCAGTGTTTTCAGCTCAACTTCTTCTTCTTCTTCTATGTGCTCTGTCCTTTCAGGACGTAGGCGATCATGGTTCTCCACGTCTCCCTATCCCTTGTGGTTCCCAGTATGCTTGCTCCTGTTACTCCTGGCAACCCCCGTTCCGTCATCCACCTGATCAGGTCCTGCAAATATGTTATCCGCTGCCTTCCTCTGTCTCTCTTGCCTTCCATCTGGCCAGTCAGTATCAGGTTCTCCATGCTTTCCTTCCACATTACGTGTCCCAGGAACTTCAGTTGTCTCTTCCTGATGCACAGTATTAATTTCCTTTTCGTTGCCATTCTTTCAAACACATCATCGTTGCTTGCATGCTCGGTCCACGATATCCGCAGCATCCTTCTGTAGAACCACATTCCCGCTGCTTCCAGTTTTGTCCTCATTTTTTATGATATTGTTCAGCATTCACTGCCGTATTGAAGAACTGACATCACATAGCAATCCAGTACTCTCTTCTTTGTTTCTAGTGAAATTTTTCTGTGTGTCAGCACTTTACTCAGTGTCTTGAACGCGTCCATTACCATGCCAATTCGTCTTCGGATCTCTGTGTCGCACTTTCCATCTCCTGTTAGAACATATCCTAGGTATTTAAATTTTTGCACCTGCTTTAATCTGGTATCCCTCACCTGTATTTGGCATTTTGGGTTGCACTTTTTGCTGATGACCATGCATTCAGTTTTCTTAAAGTTTATTTGTAGACCTTTTTGTCACACTCTACCGCTACCTTCTGTAGGAGGTCTTGTAGTTTCCTTTCCGCGTTTGCAATCAGCACTGTATCATCTGCATACCTTATGTTGTTCAAGTCGTGGCCTCCAATAACAAATCCTGGCGTGTCATCTAGGGTCCTCAAAACATTCTCGCTGTACAGGTTGAACAATCCGGTGTAAAGACACATCCCTGTCTTACGCCTCTTTCTATCTTTGTGAATCTACTGAGATCGTTACCTGTCCGTATGCATGACGTTTGTTGCCAGTAGAGATTCTTGATTACTCTTATATCTTTTCTAAAAATGTCGAAGTTGCCCAGCATCTCCATCAATTCTTTGTGTCGTATCTTGTCGAATGCCTTCACATAGTCAATGAAACATAGGTACAAGTCTTTCTTCATTTGTATTGTCCTTTCGGAGAGCATCCTAATCATGAATATGGCGTTCCTTGTTCTAGTGTCTTTGACGAACCCGCACTGTTCCTATCCTATCTCTGGCCTGATTCTGCTTCTCGCTCTATTCATGAGGATTCTGACAATCAGTTTTGTAATGTGGCTCATTACAAAAAACTACATTACAAAAGCTGATAGTTCTGCGTAGTTCACACTCGTTTAAATATAAATATCGACTTGCATAGTTCGTCTGGTATTATTCCACTGCTATAAATTTCGTTTATTATGTCGGTAATTTTTTCTATGCCGTATTATTCTAAGGCTATCATCAGCTCTATCACTATGTCGTCTGGACCAGCTGCTTTGTTTCTGTTCATTTTGGCCATTGCAGCTTCCACTTCGGATTTTAGTATTTCCGGTTCATTCACCTCCTTGTATATACTCGGTTGTTCTCTCCTGTCGCAAAAAAAGATCCTTTACATATTCTTCCCATCGCTGGAGTATTTCCTCTTTCTCCAATATGATTGTTCCATCCTTGGATTTTATGCATCCTGTTGAGGAGCATGCTTTTTGTCCTGTTAGTTCTCTTTATGCATCTCTGCTTTATTGGTCCT
>JBBBDQ010001434.1:1192500-1307500 GCA_037127315.1 Ascarosepion bandense
TGATTGTAATTGTTATCTTCAGATTAACTTATGTAAAAAAAAATGCTACAAGTAAAAAATATGAAATATGTGAACTTTAATCATCACTGGGCACAGACCTTTATGTTTTTCTATTTTAATTCGTATCTTCAGACAGGATCTTTTCTTCAAGCGTAATAAATTCATTGGTGCCTCTCTGAAAATCTAAATTATGATTTGGCTAATGCGCTCTTATTCTTGTGAAACGTATTACTCCCTCTCTTCCTTCCAGTTATGGGTTAAATAAAAGGACAGATTGGGTTCTAAAGCCTTGGCTTGCAACTAGTCTACTGCAGAAAGTAATGACAAACTACTGCTAGATAATCTTCTGCCTAGTCAGTCATGTTTCAAAAAAGACATGATTGCCCAAGCGTGTATCACGTACGGAACTTAACTGACATTTGCGCAGATGTGCGTTTGCGGTGCAGTGGATATCGAGTCGGAACGACAAATCGGGGAACCGAGTTCGAACTTTAGTGTAACTCCTTGCATTCAATTACGCACAAATATCCCTGGAAAAGATATTAATCCCTCTCTTCCCTCTAATTATAGGTTAAATAATAGGAAAGATTGGGTTATGTAACCTTGGCTGGAAAAACCAGTCTACCGCAGCAAGCAATGGCAACCTACTGCGGGATAATCTTCTGCCCAGTCAGTTATGTCTCATTCGAGACAGGATCACCCAAAGCGTGTATCACGTATGACACTTAACTAACTGACTGACCTTGCCTTAGGTTTTAACAGTCTTACGGTGTAGAACCTCGCTTGTAATTTTTAATACCTCATCAACTAAGGTCGTAACCGAGACAACCCTGAAACCTTAGCAGTTCCGATGAAATGTTTCCCTCTGAAAGAGACTAATTGCTGTGTACCACTATTAGTACTGAAGTTCTCACCAGATCGCAAGTGGATGTAAGATCCACCGCTAAAAATGCTAAAAAAATGGCCGTTTCTAGATAGTGTTCTAGAGCAGTGCTACTCAAAGTGTGGTACACGTACCGTCGCCGGTACGCGGAGATTTTTCAGAAAAGAAAGAAATAATATTAATACTATATGCCACGAGAGACTGCCAGGATATTTGACTAGTTTTCGTTTTTTTTAATATTTTCATTTTAGTTTCATATTATTATGGCTACATTGTTCATTTACTCACTCATGTTAAAAGTTATTGCTATCCAACGAACGAATGCGATATAATCAACAGCAAAACAGTGAACTGTATATGCATCAGACTTTTTTCCATTCATATATCCATGATATATACATATCATATATTTTAAATAGGTCTTAAATTAATTAAAATTAATATATTGTTTTATTGTTATTTTTTGGAAGATTAATGCCTTTTATTAAATTGAAATTGCTTACGAAATATTAATATTAACTTTAAATATTTTTTTCTGGATTTTTAAAAATATATAACCTCGAAACCAGTGCCTCGAAACTCATATAGCACAAATATGGTACCCGTCAATGGCACACTGGGAAAACTTGTTACGTCAATAATGACTGACCTTAGAATGAACATGATATCATGTTTTCATGTTTATTACAGATAGTCTCAAAATGTTCCTGAAATAGTCAGTCAGTTAAGTGCCATACGTGAGACACGCTTAGGTGATCATGTCTCGAAAGAGACATGACTGACTGGGCAGAAGATTATCCCGCAGTAGGTTGACATGGCTTTCTGCGGTAGACTGGCTGCCAGCCAAGGCTTTAGGACCCAATCTGTTCTGTTATTTGACTCATAGCTAGAGAGGAAAGTGATGTATTATATTATTAAGTAGTAATTTGTGGGGGATCAGTTTATTACTTCATCACAATATAAAACTGATTCCTCTCTTTATGCCCAGTAGAATCCTTAATCATGTCTCCAACCATTATAATCAGTCAGTTAAGTGCCATACGTGATACACGCTTTGGGCGATCATGTCTCGAAAGAGAAATGACTGACTGGGCAGAAGATTATTCCGCAGTAGGTTGCCATTGCTTTCTGCAGTAGACTGTTTGCCGACCAAGGCTATAGAACCCAATCTGTCCTGCTATTTAACCCATGACTGGAAGGAAGAGACGGATGAATACCTTTCCCAAGGGTACTTGCGCGTAAGTGAATGCAATGAATTCAACTGGAATTCGAACTCGGCTCTCCGATTTCTCGTTCCAAACCGATATCCACTGGACCACCACGCACATCCTGAAATAGTACGTATCTAAAACAAAAAAAATTCGGGCTTCACAGAAACCCTCCCTCTTACTCAGCTGGATTGACTTGCTTTGCTTGCCGGTCCATGGCGCAATGAAATAAAAACTACCGGTCCGCCACATTAGAGAGTTTGGGAAGCACTGCTCCAGAAAGAACCCTAACTCTGCTTGCCACGTTCTATATTTACAAGCATCAAATCAAATCGAAAATGCGTACAATCCTGGCAATATCTACCAAATATTGTCTCTCCAGTTGGAGATATTTCAAAGGTGTCGTTTTGATATTTTTTTTCTGTCTGATGCATCACTTCCATTGGTTAGGCTACTGGCAGTTGTATGATTTTATCAAGACTTGCTTGTGACTGCGTACTAGCACAATTGTCGGCAGCTTCCAAAATCTTTTATCTAACCAACATTATGGTTTTCGGGCGTTTCCAAACGGTGCCATATACTGAACGATATTATCAAAAAGTTAGAACTGGAGTCAAGTGGATAAGAGATGGGTATTGACATTGCATTTAAATTACTGGAGGTTGTAACCGTCTGGAAAGCAAGTATATGTAAGAGAGTTATACAAGCGGGAAGTGCGAGAAAAAAGAAGCTGCATTTGGTAGATCGAACTGTAAATGGGCAGGACATTGCTGCTAGTCTGGTTGTATGAGTAAATTCATGTGGCAATGGCATCAGTGACTTAAGTTCGTCGGAGCAGAGGCCATGAAAATATTTGCAGAATGGACAGAGAGAAGCCGGGGAGAAAGCGGCTGGAGTCGAGCTGAAAGTAAGGACCTATCACATTACAGATTCTCCTGTGGTGCCTGTCGAGAACACTGAGATGAACAG
The DNA here is from genome assembly GCA_037127315.1 of Ascarosepion bandense. Lineage (NCBI taxonomy): Eukaryota > Metazoa > Mollusca > Cephalopoda > Sepiida > Sepiidae > Ascarosepion > Ascarosepion bandense. The sequence goes on from JBBBDQ010001434.1 coordinate 1,195,561, forward strand.
CAGGAGCGCTTTATAATTGAATAACATCCACAGTTTTCCAATGATTGTAATTGTTTTTTTTTTCAGATTACTTATCATGTTTATCTATCTGTCTATCAAGTTAAAACATTTAGTAGTCCACCATAGTTAGATTCCAATGGTTAACCAACACATTCAAACCACGCATCAATATAACACAAAAATAAAGTGTATAATCTTGTCCAGTGAAACCCTGGAAGACTTTTTAGGCTGCAAACAGTTTGGGAAGATGAAGAATTACAAAGAGATGAATTTCGATCCACGTTCCCACACAAATTGATTGGGCAAGAAAGCAAAAAGTTTGTGTCATCCGAAAAGCCGCTTCGGATTTGTCACCGAAGAACGCTTTTAAAATGTCATTTGACGTCGTGTGCAACGAAAGACGACGCCGTCGACGAAACAGTTTTATTTCGACAAGTGGCAAAGCGAAGAAGCGGCCAAGTGCAAATGTTTTACGTGTAATGAGAATTCTAAAATATCCACTTATAAAAGCGACTGACTTTGGTGAAGAGAACCTATGAATCTGCTTGCAATTCAATCGGTTTGAGTTTATTCTTAGAAAAAGAACGCTCGGATTCCGACACACATTAACAAATTGAGAGATGAGCTGTAACACTAACTTCACATAAAATCACAGACAAAATATAAAACTGCACTGATGAATACAAAAATACGTATGTTAATATTTGCAGCCTGAAAGTGAACAGCTGCTACTGCGACACGATGCTTCCTAAATTTATCTTATAAAATATTTCAATAGCGGAGCGAGTGCAGTTCTAAGTGTCGCATTCTTTTCTTAGTTTTCTAACATTGCAGATCAGATAAGATACGAGGTTCGTTCCTAGGGTGTAATTTCATCAAGTCAAACGATCGTAAATTCGAAAAAAGACATGAGCCAACATGAGCTGTAAATAACTTTTATTTGATTTGACCTTCTGCTGTAGACAAGAAGGGAAAAGATGAAGGAAGGTGAACAGTCTCCTTACATATCAGCTTGTAGTAAAATGTAACTTTATTCTGCATTCTTTAGTAAAAATTCCATTTTGCCAAATTTAAGCAGACCATGTTAGATATTCTTTTGACAACTTCATTTTTTTCTTCCAATGTTGTTTGATTAATGATAGATTTTTTGCTCTTATACGACTGTTCAAGTTTTTTTTCCCGAATACTATAATTTGCGTACAGTATCAACTAAAGCTTCACTGTTTAGTGTGCATTCACGCCTTATTCGATTTGATGTTAATTTTCGATTGTTTACCAAGAATATCACAACTATTCTTTCATCTCTTCTACTTAACTTTGGGGCATTACAGTTTTCTTTGCACTGAAAACACTTCTAGTATTAGCAAGTGTCTTTTGGATAGTTTGCAAAAAATTTCATTTGCCTGGATATTTCTCGTGGATATTTCTCGTAAAAAAACACCTATCCTTACAAAATCTTCATCTTGGCTGCAGCAGAAATTTTTACCATGGTTTGTAAAAAAACATTTTTTTTTTAAATTTTGAAGTACAATTTTTACTAGAGCTTATTACATTAATAAGATTGAACAATTCCTATTTAGAAATTTGCATTATGTAATGCTTTTATCATCTCAGATCTTTCAATGGGTAAATGGTGCATGGTTTGTTTTAGCTGCAAGATGCTTACAGAAGTATCTCCTGTTACATGGCCCCTATAAAAACGCAAACACTTTATTTCCACGCCTCAGTCAGTTAGTCAGTTAAGTGCCATACATGATACACACTTGGGCGATCATGTTTCGAAGAAAACATGACTGACTAAGCGGAAGATTATCCCGCAGTAGGTTGCCATTACTTTCTGCGGTAGACTGGTTGCCAGCCAAGGCTATAGAACCAAATCTGTCCCGTTATTTAACCCATTACTGGAGGGAAGAAACGGATTAATATCTTTCCCAAGGGTATTTGTGCGTAAGTGAATGTAAGGAATTAGTTTTCATTAAATAAAAGTGTATAATCTTTTTTTTTTATTTTGGTCGCTCAAAACGTTTGAAATATATATGATTAATATAAGTAACACTTACGCGGTTGATGCTGCCTTTAGTGTTCCGACATCAGATTTTTATAGACAAACCTACCCGTTCAGTTGTCGGGGGTATCAGCAATTGAGTGTTTGATATATATATATATTAACTTATCGTTCAATTGCTTCCATTCTATCAAACACTCTGCCCAAACCTCATCCTCGCTATCCTTACTCAACTGTCACCTTCCTCCTAACATTCCCTATGTCTAACCACTCCTTCTCTTTACCTTCTCCTATGTAACCCCATGCGCAATAGTGGCAGTGGAATGCCTTGCTTGGGGTGAGATGATTAAAAAAAAAAAATGAGTTTGTGCATTCATGCGCATGCGCCCATGCTCCTGTTTGCGCGCATGTGCGTACGTGTTAGGTCGTTTATAGTTTTCGTCGATTTTTACTCCTTTAAACTCCCTTCTAAGCCGTTTTTCTGTTTTGTTTCTCTTTTCTTTAAATTGTGGCCATTTGTTGCTTTTTGATTTCCGTTTGATTTTTCTCTAGAATTGCCGCATTTACATCTAGACTTTTATTGAATTAGAAAAGATATTTCGCTTCTTTTTAACGTAAATAATTTATTTTAATACTTTATGGCATAGGGAGCTGGCTAATGTTTCTTTTGTTCGGCTTTGTTCGGCTTTGTTCGGCTTAACCGAACTCTCTACAAGTTTTATGCTGAATTATCATCAGAATTATTATCAGTTGGTTTTCATGAGAAGGTTGCTTGTCGGTAGGATGGAATGTGTGAAATAGTATGGAATAGCGTAAGAAGAAAAAATCATACATTTTTCTATTTTAAAATAGAAATTTATTAAAAGGAGGAATAACATAAGTTGTAGAAGTTAATGTTAATTGAGAAAGTTAAGGTATCAAAAGTTCGTACAAAATGTTCTAGTAATAATTGTTGAAATAGATAAGGAGAAAAAAAAGAACAAAAGAAAAAAGAAGAGAAAGAAGACAATATCCGAGTTGACCTGAAGCTTCTCTCGTTACATTTTAGCGGTGACTTTCGCTGCTCCCATCTCTGACTGACCACCGTGACCTGTTAGAGACGATCTTTAAATATTGAATTCAGTCACGTGTGGTGGCTCCAGAATGATTTTTTTCTTTAGCTGTGAAAAAAACCATTTCTCTGACGTATTTTTAATCTTGCGATTTGATGACCAATCAGGATCCAGAGTTCCTCTACAACTGAAAGGATAAAGTAAATATTTATATTTGTCTTCACTTGGCTATTATTTCGTTTTCTAATATTATGTTGTTGTATCTTCTGCTAACTACTATTAAAGTATTAACTGTAGAAAGTAAGGTATATAATAAGCCTTTTGCTTATTATTGTTTGAATATATGTGCATATACCTGTATTCATGTGCTTGCAGACACACACATACATACATATACATATCTAGATGTACACACATACACGCACACACACACACACACACACACATATATAGTGGGTTGCTTATCTATTCTTTTTCTAGTTGTAGTGGGAGCCCGTTCTAGTGAAGGGTAATTGTATACTGTTGCAGGTTAACGGAATTTGGCCTTGTGGTAGATAGCCCACTATAAGTCATAAAATGATTATAAAATCAAGAAAAGCAATTTGAGTAGAAAAATAACATTTTTATATATACACATATCAATTAATGTTTTTACAATTAAAGTAATATCATGAATATAAGTCCAACGTAGGATAAACTTTCATGGCAATATAATATGCTCTGAAAGAGATTTAAAGCTGAAGAATGTGGGGATTGAGTAATGTCTTTGATGTAGTCTCTCCTTTGGTCAGTAAGTAGTTTTGAGACAGGGAGGAGAAAAGAGAGGTGAAGGGAGGTGAACGTAGTAGTCGCTTGACTTGGTCAAGGGAAGTACTAATCACGCTCGTCTGTGTGCGTCTTTCTGTCCCCTTCTGTCTGTCTGTCTTCTGGGTGCTTTCTGTCTCGGCTTTTTATATCTGCTTTTTGGATTAAAAGCAGCTCGTTTGGGATTTCACTTGTATTTGATTCTGGGCTTCCCATTGGCTGATAAATAAAATTCGGGTATGCTCACGAAATGGAAATTTGATATGTGATTAATTTTTATTTTTCAACCGGAACTTCTGCACGAACCCGGATGCGCAACGACGAGATTTGGTCATTTGCTTTCTGGTCGTTATAGAGCAAACATCCGGTCCCTCTGTTTTGCTCGGTATCACCACACACACACATATATATATATTTGTCACCACACACACACACACACACACACACACACACACACACACACACACACACACACAAATATATATATATATATATATATATATATATATATATATATATATATAAACAAATGTGTGTACACACTCACGTATGCATTTGGGACTGCGATTTATTATTACGAAACTAATGGTTAAATGGTAAAATAATTTGTTTCTGTATTAAGAGTTTATTTTTGATTGGTTCCGTTTACAGAGTATTTTCTTTGCTACCTGAATATATGTATATAAAATATACAATATCTATTCTTATCTACTCACGTACACAACAGCATGTATGCATACACAACGAAGTTATTTCGACATAATGTGTATTCAAAGAATTTTTTTTGTGGTTATAATAGCTTCCGTTTAATTTTTTTTTACTCTGGCGCCCACATGATTTTTTCGTCTGTGTTAATGTTATTAGTTTCAATTTCTTTGTATATTATGTTATTAATTAAACATTTATTGTCAAGTGGCCAATTTTCTTTGTTTCTGTAGTCACATTTGCAGTGTCATTTTGATATATGTTGTGCTAATTGTTGCAGTTGTTATTGTTATTGTTTTTGTTTAGCATTTTTATTGTGCTTAGATATATAAAGCTGTAACCAATTTGACTGCAATTTTATGAATTGCTTTTGATAAGTTTCTGTTTTTAGAAATATTTTTGTCAATTATTTTGATAAATATTTTCCCTATTTTCGTTTTTAATGTATTTCGGTGTGAACCAAATGATGTTTCTTCTCAGTTTATTTGTTTTAATAATTTTCATTATTATATTGTACTTTGTTGGAATATTCGTGTATATATATATATATATATATATATATATATATATATATATATATTCTAGTTTATTTGAATATGTTTTTAAGTCATATATATATATATATATATATAGTCATCCGCAGAGAGATCTGTTTCGCTGTATCACAGCTCATCAATACGGTTGGACTCCGATTGGTTTTTAACCCAATATTGAAACCCGACCGAAATGGCGTCAGTCGGCGATTCTACCTCTGAGCTATGTACGTAGAAGGAGGCAGACTTTTTAGCGTGTATATTATCATTATACACGCCTAATAGCTGAGAGTGTTGTAATTCACTGCTGAATGAAAAATGCGTAGATGCTACAGTAGCTACTGTTTTTCAAAGTCTACAATTCTTCCAGAGTGATCAATCAGGGAGTGTGTGTGTGTGTGTGTGTGTGTGTGTGTGTGTGTGTGTGTGTGTGTGTGTGTGTGTGTGTATTGCTTTCTGTATTGTGTGTTAGTTCCGTTCTTTAAGGTCGCATGTAAAAAATACTGTTTTGGTAGAATTATATATCGATTGCAAATTTCTTTCCTTCTGTGGTTCTATCGTTTAATTTTTTTTATAATAGAACACCATCCCTATACAGACCTACATCTATTTTTAGTAATTATATCTGATAAGTTATTGATTATGTATAGGCATATGACCAAGCATACCTCCGTCACATCATAGCTGATCTGTTTTTATCAATTTTTTCTGGTATTATTATTATTATTATTATTATTGTAGCTTAATGCGTTATTCAGTGCACTCTCATTAAGGAATGGGAAGAATCTTTTATATCTAACTGCGTTAAACATACACACACACACACAATCACACACACACACATATATATATATATATATATATATATATATATATATACTGAAATTATTTGTTTAAATATTATTTTTAATAGATACACGTATTTAGGTAGATATTCTGTATTTAATCAAACAGTATATTTATATAATTATTTCTGCCCACCTGATTATTTAGGATAAATATATATATTAGGATATATATATATATAGTTACGGAAATTCCCGTATATATATATATATACATATATATATAGATAGATAGTGAAAGAATACTTTTTTAAGAAAGTGGCCTTGGTGGTGGACAAATATTTCCTTTTCTGATGCATAGCTGGTGATTCTCTCGCATATGGGACGCTACTGTCTTAGCAGGATTTTTGGAGAAAGGCAAATTGTTTATAGACTTTTCGTTTTCATAGTGTAATATGATGGGGGACAAGAAGTGGAATCCTGTTTTTAAAAAATTGGAATTTAAGGTCAGATCTTCAAAGAAAATTTTCTACTTTTTCATCACGATATGCACCGAACTTTGTTAATTCATAGAAATGAACTACATTTTCTGATGAAACAAATTCCTGATTCGTGACAAGGAATTGTAAAATTTCTTTGATGATCTGACAATTAATTCGTTTAGAATTCTTTCGATAGTTCTCTGTGTTGATCTTTGCAATGGGAATATTTTGTTCAAGTTCAACTTATCATTAAGAAAAGATAATGAAAATGAAAAAAGGCGAATTAATTGATTAACTGATATTTGACAATACGAAAAAAAAAAACACTTCATTCTACAGCGATAGGAGCAAAAATTACTGATTTGTGAATGACACGGAAAAATCACAAATAACTTAGCAGATTCTAATATTGAATGTTAAATTAGTGAAATACTAATTTCAACGGATACAGTACGCTTTCAAGGATACCTACTTATAATTTTTAAAGATGTCAGTATATATATATATATATATATATATATCCGAGTGAATACAGAAAGAAGAAAAATTTTTTTACAACGTCCAAAACATAAATTTAAAACAGTGCTCGCTATATAATATATAGCGCTTTGAATATTTATTATAAATTATATTTTATAACATGTACAGAATTTTTTATATATCCACTTGGATATATAAAAAAATTCTGTACATGTTCTAAAATATAATTTATAATATATATATATATATATATATATATATATATATATTTTTAAAAATCATTTCATCGCAAGCAAAGAAATAATGTCAGTAGAACTCAAGTGATTGCAGAGAGTTAAAGAGAATTTAGCGAAGAGAATAAAGAAAGGAGAATAAAGGAACAAGCTTCAGGAAGACAATGGACTGTTATTGATGTTTTAAAGATTTTATTTGGCAGGGAACTAAGAATTCGGAAATTACTTCCAAAGGTGGCATGCTCGAGAAAAGTAACTTTAGAATAGAACAGACGGTTGCATTTAGTTAGTTCAACAGTACAACGTTTAGGCCTATTTGCCAATGTTGTAGTACACTTAAATACATGCAGCCGAGGTACTGGGAAAAAAACCCAACAGAACAGTTGCCATGTATATATTTACAGAAAGGAGAATAAGAATCCAGATGAAACGCTTAGAAAGTGAGTGAAATTGATATACCATGTTAGGATGGCTTACACTGGAGATCCTTCTTTTGATGTGCCAAAAATCTTGAGAAATATGGAAAGGACTTCAGACTAGATAGGGCAGCAATAACTAATGCATAGGCCAATGGAATATTGATAAATTGTCAATATGGATTCTGACGAAAAAATAATTTTGGCACGACACAGTGATATAACTTTTCTAGAAGTAGACCAAGCAATTGCTTCAATAAAATCACTTCACTTCATATCAGTGGAAAACATTAGTCTAAGATGACACAACATTTTTTCAGTAGGTATTTTGCAATAGTCAGGCAGTTATCAGGTATAAATATTATCTATAGTTAGTAAATCAAAACAGGTTTGTTTTGCAAACGTTAAAATTTACGGGCTATTTCGTATTACACTTAGAGCATTTTGAGAGCAGTTGCCTTATTTACTTCGTCAGATCCGTTTGACTACAAAGAAAAGCGTAAATCGATACGTTGAAGCATAAATGCCGATTTGAGAACTGATAAGGTCTGGAAGATAGCAGATGATACTCAAAAACAGCTTAGCTCTGAATATAGAGCGCACTTGTCGGATTCTCTGCTTTCAGGTAAATAGGGACCCAGGCGAGGCTGTGCTGAAGGGCAGGGTCTTGTCTTGGGAAAAGCAGACAAGGTCCGATCACTCTTATGCGGAGGCTACGAGGAATTTTTGCCGAGCGTACACCCTTGGTATCTCCCTCATAACAAACCGACCTTGTGTCACATCCCACCTGTTGTAGCGTGGGTTCGGGTATATACCCACAGAATAGAGCCCTCGGGATTCCAGCGTTAATATAACCACATCAACACGTCCTTCATTACACTATTTGTTAGGAAAGATTGAATAAGGCCAAATATTTTTCATTGACCTTATAGAGAATGACAGCATGCCAAATACTGTCGAACGTCTTCGAGAAATCTAGATGCACTGCGTGAGGTTCGCTGTTCCTAAGCTTCAAATAAAAATTTAGTGATGGCTGTTAACGCATCACTGGTAAACCTAGCAAAACACAATGCATAATGATCCGAAAGGAGGCCGTAAAAATAAGCTGCTTATGTTGATTAGAACCTCCAGTACTTTACCAATGTGAAGCAAGTGGCTAATAGGGTGATACTTCGAGTGAAGCTGAAGATTCTCAAAGGCAGAGATTATAGAGGAAGACCTTCAGCACACAGAACTTGCGAGGCATTTATTGCAAACTTTGAAGAGAACTATGGACAGTTCAAAAGCACATTTCTTTACTGCACACTGAATAAAATTTGATAAGGAAAATGTGTTCTATAGGAATAGAACCTACGTCCTCTATTGCTGGAGAAAACCAACCTCTGGTCTACAGACGAAATAAATAGTGCTGAGAATCTTCTAAAATCAGAAGAGAAAAACGTACTCAATAAAAACAAGAGTTCCGTTCAAAACGCTTGCAAAGTTACTAGAAGAGTGTTGTGGTGAAACACACCTATTCCTCAGATTATGGACTCTCCCTCCTATATTAACAAGAGTTAACAGGAAGTTAACTCGAGAAGTTCTTGGGAAGTTCATAGGAGCACTTAGAAGTTCTAGAGAGTTCTTTAGAGATCTGTTGGCGTTCAGTAGAACTACTAGGCAGTTGATATTAATCAGCAGTTAGCCAAATACTAAGGAGTCAGCTTCAGTGGAAGATTACCAAATTCCTAACATTTAGGGTGCCGATTAGCAACCGACGCAGCACGATTATAACTTTCAGTGTGAAAACCTACTCCACAACAAAGTGACGTCATGTGAAAAGAGGAAACTTAAATATAATCCATTTCCGAACGTGCTTCCGACTTTTTCCACAGATAACGTTAATTTGCTCTGCGCATGCGTGCTTCCCTTTCATGGGTTATTCTCTGTCTGTTTTATCTATTTTCTTGGTGTCCTAATGAGTCATTATAAAATCCTTTTTGAAGGTAATAATCATTTACTGATATAAGTCCTACTAATTAACCCATAGCTGGGAGGGAAGTAGATTCGTACCCAAGCAAATATATACAACACGAGTGGAATTTTAGTTCAGATCGATTTCTAATTCTGAACTATTATCCATTACACAACGCGCGCACAAGCTTACATTATCTGGTACTCTCAAGTGTTCACCCATCTCGCTACTAACCAGACTTCACTGGTGTATAAACGTGATATAGCCAAGAAAATTAGAAAAGGAAATTAATTTTTTAGATTATATATATATATATATATATATATATATATATATATATATATATATAGTCTATGAATTCAGATCATATTTTGTGGGGTAGCTATTTTAACATGTCTATTAATTAAAGTTAGAAAATGTTAAACGTTAAATGAAAAATGTTTATTCATGTAATAAAATTCATAAAAACTGACTTAAATTAATGTATTTTTGCCACCATAAACATTGCTATGCTCTTTAATATATCTGAAATCATCTTAATCTTATTTCAATATTTTAACTTTTCCCTCTTTTTATACCATAAAAAATAATTAGCTTATTTAACTGTAAAAATTTTAATAACTATTATTCTTTTATTTGTACTTATGAACAAATCCCCTTAAGATTTTTTAAATTTATATTTTAATGTTTTTTACATTATCCTTATTCTTTATTTTGGTTTTGATCTCATTTATTTTATATTTAATTTGTTTTATTTTATTTTATCTTTTGCAACGTTTGGATTTTTCTTTCCTCCTAATTAACCCATAGCTGGGAGGGAAGTAGATTCGTACCCAAGCAAATATATACAACACGAGTGGGATTTTAGTTCAGATCGATTTCTAATTCTGAACTATTATCCATTACACAACGCGCGCACAAGCTTACATTATCTGGGACTCTCAAGTGTTCCCCCATCTAGGTACTAAGCAGACTTCACTGGTGTATAAACATGATATAGCCAAGAAAATTAGAAAAGGAAATTAATTTTTTAGAATAAAAGAATATAGATTGCAAATGTATTAATAACATTATTAATACAAAATAGTTTCCTGCAATTCGCAACGAATACCTAAAAGAATTCTAGGAGAAAAAATAATTATAAAAAATCTGACTATATTTTTAAATAAGCAGTTTTAATGGCAAGATATACTTTCCTTTTAAAAGAATATTGATCTCAGTTTTAATCATTAACTGAAGCCAATACGTTTTCTGAAAAAATAAAGTACAAGTTTGTTAAATCGAAAAGTATGTTGTTTCTTTGATTTTGAACATTAATGCATGAATATTTCAAGTTAGAATTTAATAAATATTTTTAAACAGTTAACAGGAAAAACCCCCAAACAAACAAACAAACAAACAAACAAACAAACAAACAAACAAACAAACAAACAAACAAACAAACGAACTGTCTTTGCTATGGTGATGATAATACGTATAATTTTCATGTTGAATGTTCACACTGATATATATATATATATATATATATATATGTGTGTGTGTGTGTGTGTGTGTGTGTGTGTGTGTGTTATATTATATTTATAAAGGAAAACTCAACACGTCATTTAAAACGCTTATAAATTATAGTCCATTTGAAAGAGCTTAATTATCTCATTTCATCAGACCACACAATATTCCTTCCATTTGGTACAAAAAATTTTGCCTGAATAAGCATTTCCTTTAACTGAAGAGAAAGACAAAAAAAAAGAAAAAAAGAAAGAATTAAGAAAAAAAGAAAAAAGAGAAAAAGGAAAAGTGAGTAAGGACTGAGGCATTGGCGTCAGATCACCTGGGCGTATTCAGACCAGTCGTAAAGATGCTGACCGTTAAGTCATTAACTGCATAATTCTAATTCCCTGGATACGTATGTATGTGTGACCTAAAAAAATTAACCCACATATATATATATATATATATATATATATATATATATATATATATATATATATTAGGAATTTCAATTTAAGGAGCAATCCTTCTTTCATGTAACTTTGTTAAAAATGACAGACAAGGCTCTATGGTTAAGATTTTATACATTTTCTTATACGATTTTATATTTTTTCTTTTCAGTATATAAATCATATAACTATTGACCGAATGTCATATGTATCCCAGCGCTTTCTGCTATTCTTTTAGCCATTATCAAGTATAATGTTTGTCATTTTTAACAAAACCTGCATAAACGTGTACACACACACACACACACACACACACACACACACACACACACACACATATATATATATAATATATATATATATATATAGTCTATGACTTCATATCATATTTTGTGGGGTAGCTATTTTAACATGTCTATTAATTAAAGTTAGAAAATGTTAATCGTTAAATGAAAAATGTTTCCTTTGCTTACAAAAAAAATTCATGTAATAAAATTTATAAAAACTGACTTAAATTAATGTATTTTTGCTACCATAAACATTGCTATACTCTTTAATATATCTGAAATCATCTTAATCTTATTTCAATATTTTAACTTTTCCCTCTTTTTATACCATAAAAAATAATTAGCTTATTTAACTGTAAAATTTTTAATAACTATTATTCTTTTATTTGTACTTATGAACAAATCCCCTTAAGATTTTTTAAATTTATATTTTATTGTTTTTTTTACATTATCCTTATTCTTTATTTTGGTTTTGATCTCATTTATTTTATATTTAATTTGTTTTATTTTATTTTATCTTTTGCAACGTTTGGATTTTTCTTTGCTAGTCTCCCTTTTCTTTCTCTTCTATCTTGTCTCTTTTCTCTTTTTTGCTTTTTCTTTTTTTTTCTTTTTCTTTTTCTCCTGGTTTAAAATATTTGACATGTTTGGCTTCCTGTGATCAAACATTGAAACACTACTGTATGCGAGTTGTACACACGCCATTTATCAAAATGTCCTAACATCCCACCCCGATCTAATTGATCTTATTAGATGACCTCTTTATTCTTATCTTCTAATTTATTTTTATTGTATTATATTTATTTTGTAATTTATGTCTGTTTTTCTGAATATGTATTTCAAAATAAAATAGCCAAATTTTACTGCCTGATGATGGTGTTTTAACACCAAAAACTTATAGCTACTGAATTGCAATATGCTATTATTATTATTATTATTATTATTATTATTATTATTATTATTATTACCATACATTTATGCTCTTCTTTTGTATTGAACACTTTTGAAAGTAAATACCTAAAATGGCAAGTATTTCCATTAGTATCCATTTCTTATATATATATATATATATATATATATATTTTCTAGACATATGCTATTAAATATAAGAGACAATGAATGTCTATTATGTTTAATCATGAGCCGTTCTAAACGTCGTATTTTTGCTTTAATTTCAGTTGAAAATAAAGACAAAAATTCTCCAACATTTGGATAATTATTTATTGGTTTTCTTCTAAGCTTTCGGCTCACATGAGCCATCTTCAGAGAGGTAGTTTAAACTGAAATATTATAAAATCCACCATCACCGACGATTTTATTTTGTGTTGACATAAAACTCCGCTTGGCAACGGCAATAGTTACCAAGAGTTTTTAGAACGGCTCATGATTAAACATAATAGACATTCATTGTCTCTTATATTTAATAGCATATGTCTAGAAAATTACTTGCTGCCTCGATATACTAAATATATATATATATATATATATATATATATATATATATATATATATAAGATATGGATACTAATGGAAATACTTTCCATTTTATATATATATATATATATATATATATATATATATATATACAAGAATCTGTGTGTGTATGTTCGAAATACTAACCATCACCATCATATGATAAGTTTCTACGTTTGTGTTTGTGTATGTAATGCGTGCGCGTGTGTGTGAAGTCATTTTATTATCTATTTTCTAACATATTCAAATGAAATTTCCAGAATTGTAGATTACAATAGTTTAAATATAGAAGAAAAATGATGTATCGATATAGACTGACAGGAGGATTAGAGAAAGAAGCGAATAAAAAAAACAAAGAAACACAAATAAATAAATCCAACTGACGTCCATTTAAATTGGTGCCTTGTTATTCTCTTATTTTTGCTTTAAGTTCTTTTTTGTTTTATTTCGAATGAAAACTTGCAAATCTAAAATATTTCAGTCAGAGTTTTACTTTTAAAACTATAGATTATAATTATATTGTAGACATATTAAAAAAGGTGTCAGTTTAAACTTACACCAGGAGCATATAGATATAAGAAAGGTAGTTTAATAAATTCTACATTTCCTCTTGGCATTAGTTTAAGTTGACGTCTTTCTATTTTCCATATAGTGTGGCTATTTAGATAAAAGTTCGCATATTCTAAAATTTCAAATGAAATTTTGTACCTTTGCCAAAATAGTTTAGTGACATATTCGTTTTCCAATATTATAATTACTATTTATTATAAACCTATGATTATAAAATATGATAATGGAAATTAAAATTTCACTGAATTATGCTAGAAAATCTCCATGGCAAAAATGTCAGTTTAAAATGACATCCAGTCTTTCAGTTGAGGACTGCGTCTCTGGGGTTTGTTTCTAGGTGAAAGCTGGCATTGATGCCTTCATACAGATCAAGAAGTTCCGTCTTAAACCTCATTCCTCCCCGTGGTTTTCTTTTGCCTGTTCGACGGCCATTGCTTACAAGAACCACTACTTCTGGCTATTTCGGAACCATGCATCTAACCTATTTACCTCTGCTTGTAAGGAGTATAAGAGTATCCTGAATGACGACAAGCTCTTGCTTGCTGAGTTAAAGAGGCACCGCATAGCTGCCCGCAAGTTCGGCTGAAAAGACTATTGGCGGCTCTGCAAACGCGTGATGAACATGGCCGAATGCATTGCTTGCAGATTCTCATCAAACTGTACACTTGGCTTCTCTGATGTACACGCACCCAACTTCCTTCTTAGAACTGAGGCTCAACTGAAAGATGTTTACATAACACCGTCTCCGGTATTTAAGATAATATCAAAACTTGACTCCCATAAGGTGATGGAAATCCAGTCATTGTCCTGAAGATATGTGCCCCTAAACACTCCTCTGTCCTCTCTAAACTCTATAATTACTGCCTTTCTGCTTTCTGTTTTCCTGCATGCTGGAAGTCCTCCTCTGTGGTTCCTGTATTTGAGAACTCAGGGGAACCCTCGGGCCCATCTAACTATTGCCCTCTCAGCCTCCTACCAATTTTCAGAAAGGTGTTCGAGGTTATTATCAATGCTGAAATAGTTCAACATCTTACTACTCATAAAGTATTTTCAGACAGGCAATGCGGCTTCTGCTTTGCCAGGTCAACTGCCGATGTGCTAACGACCATCACGGACTACATATACCAGGCCCTTGATAAATCCGGAGAGGCTCGTGCTGTTGTCCTGGATATCTCCAAGGCTTTTGATAGGGTTTGGCACGCTGACCTTCTATGGAAGATACAGGGTTATGGTATCATAGGCGCTTACTTGATCTGATTCATTCTTTCCTATCTCATCACATAATGAAGGTCATCTTACCACATTCCACCACACGAAAGCTAGTGTTCCCCAGGGCTCTATCCTAGGCAGACTCCAACTAAGCATCTACGCAGATGACACCACAATTATCAGTAGGAAATCTTGCGAGGTGGACAGACATAACCTTGCTGCCTGATGTTGAAAAGGATCGAAATCAGTGGTGGACTGAAATTAGGAGTGGCTTGTAAATTTCAATGCTTCTAAAACAAAACTGATAGATGTCAACCATCACAGGTACCCTCTTCTGTTCTCCGCAAGCATGGACCAAGCGAGTCTCCCTGAAAGGAATACACTACCCCTTACGGCCTTAATCTATCTTCCGATCTCAAGTGGAATCATTACATCAAGTCAATCCACGGCTAGGAAGGTTGGGTCACTGTGTCGGTCCAGTAAGTTTTTTCCGTCTGAATCCATCTTGCACATGTACAAATCAACCATCTGACCGTGCATAGAATACTGTTGTCATATCTGGTCAAGCACCTCTGCTATTCATCCCAGTGTTCTTGACAGGCTCCAAAGGAGAATCTGCAATGTGATAGGTCCTGACTTGTCAACTGAACTCCAGCCACTTTCTCACCGGTGAGTTGTAGCTCCTAAGGTCCCACCCATCAATCAAATGCAGCAAAAAATTATACTCCTGCAGCTTCTTTTATTGCATTTTCCGCCTGTGAAACTCCCTTCCACATCCTTGCTTTCCTGACGTCTACAACGTCCAGGAATTTAAATGCAGTGTCAATTTCCATCTCTTATCGACTTGACTCCAGTCCTTTCTAAATCACTCCGTGTATCTTGTTCCTTTCCGTTCTCTCTACTGTCGCGACTGTCTTCACACCTGTATTCCAATCCTTTTTTGCACTTTCTCTAACATCCCCTGTAGCTGGTTCATCTTTCTTTTCACTCTCCTCCTGCCTAAACTTTTACTCTTATGTAGACCTCTGCGCATCTGTGGCGTTACCTCCTTGCTTGGGGTGAAACGAATAAAAAATAAATAAAAAGAATATGGATTAAATTGACGCCATAGTTTTCTCAATAATATTGTGACCAATTTCATATTTTTTTGATTTAAGATGTAAACTTGAGGAGCCATTGAAATTTCTACTCCCTAAAAGTATTATTTATAATCATAGTTTAGTTATACGGTAAAAGAAGTTATGCTTTTAAACTGGGACTATGAAGATAAAAGTTAAAGTCAAAACTTCTGGCTGAACTTAAGACTAAAATTACGAAAGCTGATTTTCAAGGAATAAACGATTTCACTTAACGAAACCTACTTTTCTAATGCTTGTAACAGATTAAATAAAGCTCACTAAATACGTTATTTTCTGGAAAGACGCGTCGCGCACTCTTGCATATACGAGGTCTCTCCAAAAAATATGAAGACGTTTTCAATAGGACAAGAGCTGGTTTCACAGTTTTGATGTAATATGGTAAACAGTAAAAAATGCACTACTTTGCATGTCTGAACATATCGTCATTTGTAGAGTGAAACATTTGTAATTGAGATTCAAGTCACTGAACTTGCGTAATGTGCGATGTCGAATTCAAGAATGTTCTTGTCTATTCTTCAAATCTCGTTCAACATATTTTTGAAAACCGCCGGGCACCAACACCACAGTTATGACTTTGTGGTTCCGGTGATTTTTGAAGATAAAATTGTTGTTTAAACATGTGCTTAAGGAAAAAAACAAAAAGTTAAACAGAAACGGTGTATCAGTTGATGATGATCACGAAAGAGAAATTTGGATTGTTGTAAGAATTATAATACCACTTCTCTTTTTCAACGAACGAATGGATATAATACGGACGAGTGAATCGATTAGCATTCGATTCGTAGGTTCAGTTCTGTGGTTGGTTAGTGTAACAAACATCACATATAACGCTTCAGTTCTGCGGCAATCAATGTCACGAGGACGAATTGACATTTTATAGTATAAATAAACGCCTACAAGTTACAGGGTTACAGTCAAATTATATTGATAAAGAGGACAGATTACAAGTGCCTTAAACTTAGGCTTGAAGTGTTCAGGGAAGAAGAGACACGGAAATTTTGTCTGCAATGTGATAGTTCTTAGAAAATACCTGACTAAAATTTTCTATTGACATGGAACTCGGAGAAAATGAGAATACTGCGATACTTTGGTTTTGGCATGGTGAAACTAATTAGTGGAACTGATAAGAACATTTGCAAAAGAAATAACAATAGAGTAGCGACAGGCCTGCCACTTTGCGCTTATGGGGAAAGGGTATGTAGAGTGGAAAGGATGTCATGAGAAAATGTAAAAGAAAATAACTCTTTCAAGGCTGAGAAGCAAGTATTGATCGTTTCTAGTCTAGATGTGGTTGCAGTCTCTATATATTTTTGGGCAAATCTGATTCGTACCTATAAAGTATGATAGAAAGCATAAATAAATCCTGGTTCTATAGTATTTCCAGAACTTCTTTTTCACTATCTTTGGCAACAGACTGAATATAAGAGTTTATGGCGTGAACGTCAGTCCGAAGCGCTGTTCAGAATACGAAGCTTCAGTTAAATTAAAACTGTCCAGTTTGACTGGTTAAAAGTCAGGATTTAATCCACATATCAATCTGTATTTATTATTTAATATCGTAATCTAAAAATCTTTAAACACAATTTTTATGATTTCAACGGAATATAATTTGAACCCAAGTGTATGTCTTCAACTATAGACAAAATATATATATATATATATTCCTATAAAATGTATTGTTGATAATTCTGCTTTCAAACAAAATTTCTTTCTTTTAACCACCATAGACAAATTTCCCTGCTCACCATCCGTCAGTCGGTTAAGTGCCTTATACGCTTGGGCGATCATGTCTCTTTCGAGAGAATGAGAAATCGGGGTGACGAGCTCAAATTCCACTTGAATTCGTTGCATTCACTTATCTGCAAATATCCTTGGGAACGGTATAAATCCATCTATTCTCACCAGCTGTTGGCTAAATAGCAGGACATATTGGGTTCTATAATCTTGGTTAGCAACCAGTCTACCGCAGAAAGTAATGGTAACCTACTGCGAGCTAATCTTCTGCCCAGTCAGTCATGTCTCTTTCGAGATATGATGTCCCAAAGCGTGTATCATGTATGGCACTTGACTGACTGGTTGAATATAATAGTTGGAAAAATAATTAAAACTTCTACTAGGCATAAAGTGGGGGATCGGTTTTCTATTGTGATAAAGTAATAAACTGATCCCCCAATATTAATACTTAATATAATAATGTAATTATTGCATTGTAATATAGTCTATCTCTTCTCCCTCTAACTATGAGTTAAATGGCAGGACAGATTGGGTTCTATAGCCTTGGCTGGCAACCAGTCTATCGCAGAAAGTAATGGCAACCTACTACTGGATAATCTTCTGCCCAGTCAATCATATCTCTTTCGAGACATGATCGCCCAAAGCGTGTATCACGTATGGCACTTGACTGACTAACTGATTGACTGATTGGCCTTAGACTAATTTCATTTTTTTTCAAAATCATGTCACTCCAAACTAGGCGATAATGCCAGTAAGACACCAATGGAAACAGAAACAGAATGTGAGGATTTTATTGAAAAGAGAAAAACAGAATTTAGGAAGACAGAAGATGGTTATTGATATTGCATTTTATCATTTTTATATCGTCTGTTACGGAGAAACAGGAATCGGAAAACAAGAGCTACACAATAGAGAAATATGAGAAAAGAAACGATTAGAATAGACCTTACGGTTATATCTCGGTCTTTCAATAGTAAAAAGATTAGACCTGTTTGCCAATCTTGTTGTATGATAAAATTCATGCATTAAAGGTCTAAACGAGGACAGTTCATTAAAGCAATTGACATGGATATAATTATAGAAAGACAGAGGAAAGCCCGTGGGAAAATGTCTGAAGTCGAGATGTCAGGTTAGAACTGATTAGATGACAGACACATCTTCGTATTTTTTCAAAAGATTTCGAGATCCAGTACTATGCAAAAGTATTAGGACAAGAACTGTTTCATCTTTTATGAGGCATATTGACAGAAAATAATCAATTTAATTCAAGTAATTTTGTCGGATTTACTCAACGAATGCTTTAACAAGAAAAATACTTGTTATAAAATAAATTTAATATTTAGTATAATAGCCTTTTGCTTTGAAATAATAAAATAATGGCGACAATTTACCAATCGCACCTAATATATATATATATATATATATATATATATATATATATATATATCTAGTTACATAAAATAAAGATAAGAGGAAAACTGTATTTAAATCGTATTATATATATATATATATATATATATATATATACAGTACTTTGCAAAAGTATTAAGACAAGAACTATTTTATCTTTTATGAGGCATATTGACTGAAAATAATCAATTTAATTCAAGTAATTTTATTTGATTTACTTAACAAATGATTTAACAAGAAAAATTACTTGTTACAAAATAAATTTAATATTTAGTATAATAACCTTTTGCTTCGATCACTGCCTTCATTCTGTCAAGCACTGATATCACAAGCTTCTTCAATTTGTCTACTGGTATCTCCTGCCAAGCAGTTTGTATTTGTCTCCAAAGTGTGTCTTGCAAAGTAACATTAGATTTATCAATTATTTTATCCAAAATATCCCATAGAATAGGATTGTGATCGGAGCTTTGTGGGGGCCAATTCAAATTCAGAAACCTTTTTTCTTTTCTTTTTTAGTTAAATAATTCTTACAAAGGTTTGGCTTTTCACCCTGTTTTTGAATTTCAGTGATTTTTTAGGAAAATCATCCTTACTTTTGAACACTACCGGTAGTGTGCAAAAGTATTAGGACAGGGGTGATTTTAAACTTTATTTTGATGCCTCATAAAAGAAAATAGTTCTTGTCCTAATACTTTTGCACAGTACTGTATATACCCGCAGCACCCGTTCATATATGGGACCAATATTTGATGCCCATATAAATGGTTGACTTTTAAATGTGCAAGTTGGATTCTGATGGTAATACTTGTCTGGACAACATAGTAAACAAACCTTCTTAGCTGCAGACGTAGCAAATTATTGAATGTAATCACTCCATTTCATGTCAGTAAAAAACGTGATACCTAGGAATGGATACAAATACTCCGCCATTTTGTACAACGTACTTGGCTATATGTTGATCTTGCGCAATGCGAAGAGACCTGGAAGTAATCCCTTGCGGATAGCGATTAATGACTTCATTAACCCTGTACACTCGTGAAATTGAATTCATTTTCGTAGTAAGTCTGAGAAATAAATGACTAAATTACCAAAATAAAGAACACGCTAGACTAAACAAGTGTTCATTTAGACTGACACAAGGTCATATTTAAAAGGAAAGCACTGAAGCACAAACTTATTACAAAATCATAAGTAAAAGAGACTAGCTTGCTAGCCTCACCCCTTCAACAAGTACCGAAATAAGTGTGTATTCTTGTTTCAGTCCACTGCAATATGGGGCTTACGGCCATGTCATATTGAAACACCAGATCTTGTAAATTAAGCAACGTCGAGTCTAGGCATTAATCAGATGGGTGACTGGTTGGGAATGGAGTAATGGATAACGGCTCGCAGTTGAAATTTAAAGAATTCATTTCCAATTTGTTTACATTCCCATACGCGCGAATCCCATTAGGAAATATATAAAACTACCCATTCTCCCCTATATATGGGTTAATTAGTACAACATGTATCAGTTAAAGTCATTATTGTATTGCAGCTCAGACCAAACATCAAGTCCGTTCTCGGAGTGCAGCATCTTCAAGGTAAACTCTTGTGGCTTAAAATTATCACTCACAAAATAATGTCATTAAGCTATTGTAGTAGTAGGCAGATTTAATTCTCCTTATAACCTACTGCTATAGATGAATGAGGCAGAGATGAGCTGAGGTGAGTGGGATTGAACAGTCTTCCCTTTCTCGTCGCTGCGGTCTTTCGTCATTCTTCATTCTTTTATATGCGTGGCTCTATTTTCTGCTGGCAGTGACCAATGCCTTGTATAAAAAAATTCTTTGTATAGTAAACTTTGTCTAAAAAGTTTCCAGAGTCGTTTACCATAGTCCTTGTGAGGTCTACATTATTTAGCTGATAATCCTCAGGACAATACATGCTTGTAACAAATTTTGTGATAGTTTAGTTGTTTCCATTTAACAAGATATCGGATTATATTTTTAAAATATTATAAATTTTAAAAATATTTTCTGTCTTTAAATAACCTGAAAAAGGTTGATAAGCAGTAAAAACAAATTAATCAATCAATCAAATTTAGTCGTATCGTATCCGGTTGGATTAGCAAAGGTCAGTTGTACTAAATTACCAACTTTGCTTGTAGCAAATAGATAGTCATTAATCTTAGATTAATCTGACACAAGGTCACGAATGCAGAAACACTTATGAGGATAGAATTCAGTATGAAGCGACAATGACTGAATAAATATCCACCAAGGACTGTGGTACTCTAGGTACTTTTCATCGTGGTCTTCATAATAAAGTATACATCAAAGGTGTCATACGAAAAATTATTTTATGAATGTGGCTTGTTAACAGGCGTCTAAGTAGACATGCAAAGTTTAAAATGATAATTACAAAAATTTATTTGGTTTTGCACGTCTTCTTCTTCTTCTTCTTCTTCTTCTTCATACACTTCTTCTTCTTCTTCTTTTTCTTCTTCATACACTTCTTCCTCTTCTTCAACTTCTTCATCTTCTTCTTCATACACTTCTTCTTCTTCTTCTTCTTCTTCATAGAATTCTTCTTCTACTTCTTCTTCTTCTTCTTCTTCCACTTCTTCTTCTTCTTCTTCTTCTTCATACACTTCTTCTTCTTCTTCCACTTCTTCTTTTTCTTCTTCATACACTGCTTCTTCTTCCACTTCTTCTTCTTCTTCCACTTCTTCTTCTTCTTCTTCTTCTTCCACTTCTTCTTCTTCTTCTTCTTCTTCCACTTCTTCTTTTTCTTCTTCATACACTGCTTCTTCTTCCACTTCTTCTTCTTCTTCCACTTCTTCTTCTTCTTCTTCTTCCACTTCTTCTTCTTCTTCCACTTCTTCTTCTTCTTCCACTTCTTCTTCTTCTTCATACACTTATTCTTCTTCCACTTCTTCTTCTTCATACACTTCTTCTTCTTCATACACTTCTTCTTCTTCTTCTTCCACTTCTTCTTCGTCTTCATACACTTATTCTTCTTCCACTTCTTCTTCATACACTTCTTCTTCTTCTTCTTCCACTTCTTCTTCTTCTTCTTCTTCTTCTTCATACACTTCTTCTTCTTCCACTTCTTCTTCTTCATACACTTCTTCTTCTTCTTCTTCCACTTCTTCTTCTTCTTCTTCATACACTTCTTCTTCATACACTTCTTCTTCTTCTTCTTCTTCTTCTCCATACACTTCTTCTTCTTCCACTTCTTCTTCTTCTTCTTCTTCTTCTTCTTCAAACTCCGATCTGCCATCCACCTGCTCAGGGGCTTTAAATATTTTACCAGCTCTTTTCTCCTGTCTCTCTTTTCTTCTATCTGACCTGAGTATCAGATTCTCCAAGGCTTCTTTCCTCATCACAGGTCCCAGGAACTCCAGCTGTCTTTTTCTGATGCTCAGTATTAATTTCGTTTTCGTTTCCAT
This sequence comes from Ascarosepion bandense, assembly GCA_037127315.1. Classification (NCBI taxonomy): domain Eukaryota; kingdom Metazoa; phylum Mollusca; class Cephalopoda; order Sepiida; family Sepiidae; genus Ascarosepion; species Ascarosepion bandense. Next base: position 1,218,202 of record JBBBDQ010001434.1, read on the forward strand.
TTTTCCAAAACCTCATCATTGCTTACATGCTCGATCCATGATATCCACAGCATCCTTCTGTAGAACCCCATTTCAATTGCTTCAAGTTTTTCTTCCTGTGCATTTATTTTTTATACTAACTTACTCTTTTCTTGTGTTACGTGTTCTTTCACAACATGGGTTTTCATAGCTCTCCACAACTTCCTATCCAATGCAATCTCTAGCATTTTCTCACTCCACCAAACAATTGGCTTAATGAGCCACATAACGAATCTTATCATCCGAATTCTGATGAATAGATTGCAAAGCAGAATCAAGCCAAGACAAAAGCAAGAACAGTGCGGTTTCGTTAAGTACATTGGAAAAAGGAATGCGATATTTATGCTTACAAAGGGCAATGCAAATGAAGAAAGATGTGTACCTGTGTTTTATAGACTACGCAAGAATTGATAGAAATGATCAACAACCACGACATATTTGGCACAGATATGAGTGTAATCAAGAACCTGTACTGACAGCAAATCGCCTACATATGGACAGGAATTCAGCAGATATACAAAAATAGAAAGGGGAGTAAGACAAGGATGTGTTTTTCACTGGATCTCTTCTGAGGGCCCAAGAAGTCATGTTGGGATTCGTCATCGTCGACTGCAGTCTGAACAATACAAGATAACAGAAGGTAGCTGAAGAAAACGGAAAGAAAGACTTACACTTAAACTACAAGAAAAACGAATGCATGGTCATCAGCAGAAAAAATGGGAACAAAACGCCAAGTACAAGTGGGTGATAACATAACCAAGCAGATAGAAAAATTTAAGTACGTGGAATGAGTTATAACAGAAGACAGAAAGTGCGACACTGAGATCCGAAGGCGAATCGGTATTCTAGAAACTGTGTAGAATATTACGAGACAGGAAAATTTCGTTGGAAACAGAGAAAAGAGTACTGTATTATTATGTAATATCTGTCCTTCAATATGGCAGTGAATGTTTGACAATCTCATCAAAGATGAAGGAAAGACTTGAAACAACCGAAATGTGGTTTTACAGAAGCCTACTAGATATAAAGTTGGGGATCAATTCCATATTACAATCAATATATAAACTGACCCCTTACTTTGTGGTCTCAGCAGTTTCTATACATTTATCTTCCTGAGATCCAAAAGCACAAGGATGCATTCCAGAAGATGAGTAGAGTATTCAGAGACAGGAAAATTTCGTTGGAAACAAAGAAAAGTGTACTGGATTACTATGAGATGTCTATTTTTCAATATGGCTGTGAATGCTTGAGAATCTCATCAAAGACGAAAGAAAAACTTGAAACAAGTGAAATGTGGATCCACAGAAGAATACTGAGAATATCATGCACCGAACATGTGAGCAATTATGAAATTTTGGAAAGGTTGAAAATGAAAATGAAAATCATACTAAACATCTAAAATTTCTGGGATATGTAATGAGGAATGAGGTATTAGAGAATCTGATACTCACAGATCAAATTGAGGGAAAGAGAGGTAGGAGAAAATAGCGTGTAACATACTTGACGGGCCTGAGGAAGTACTGTGATAACCCCTCCCCCCATTTGTTTATGATAATGGACTCAACTGGAGTATACATATACTCCTGCCATAGTGAGATACGGGAACTGCCAGAGGGTTATCGCAGAGATCCGTTAGAGTTATCAGAGAGTACCGGAACTGATACGAGAGATACCGAACTTACGCAGAAATTACCGCATCAGAAGTCAGACTAGCTATGAGCTCCACTCAGCTAGAATAAGATACACGGATATACTATCTCCAACGACTTCACTTCAAGACTTGTATATATTTATTTCTTACTAATAGTATTCCTGGATTTACTAACCGGCGTTTAAGTTTGTATATAACGTTCAATATAACCTACTTTTCTATCTCAACATCTGTTTTTGTTGTTCATTATTTTGTGCGGTTCCTCACTCCGAATGCACAACAGAAAGTATATGGCAGAGCGGGGTTTGGATGGGGGGTGACAGGACGAAGCTTGCTAAGAGGCATCAGAGATAGGGAGACAGGAAAGGCCATGGTGGTCCACGTCCTGAAAATAACACGACAATTAGAAGAAGGGTCATAATCCCAACCTTTCTCTCCTAACAAGAAATTTCAACTGCATGTTTCTACTTCTAATTTTTCATTTAATCATTTCACCCGAGACAAGGCATTCCACTGCGCAGGGGGTTAAATAGGGGAAGGTGATGAGAAAGAGTGGTTAGATATAGGAAATGTCAGAAGGAGGGTGATAGACGGGTAAGGATACCGAGGATGAGGGTTGGGTAGATGAGAAGTGTGTTTGAGAGAATGAATGCGAGTTAGTGTGTTAGGAGGTATCGATTGACCTTACATTTAAACACCTGGAGATTGTAGTTGTCGGGGAAGCAAGTATGATGAAGGGAATTCCGCAGGCGGGAAGTGCGAGAAAAGAAGTTGTTGAAGTAGATATTGCGGTTAATCTTTGTTTCTATTTTTCTCCAAAATATCCTTCTAGTTCATCTTCTGTATAGTGTTCTAGCCATTCTTCTTCAGAGCCGCATGCACTGCCTTACGGAATGTATGATTCTATATAGTAAAGATTATAATGGAGGCAAATTCAATTTCTTTAAACTCTTTTTTGTTTCTTATAAACATTTTAATATTTCAACAACACTTTAGCTCTCGAAGGAAACGAGTGTGTGTCTCTATGCATTTGTTTGTTTTTTTACAATCTCAATAAAAATGCACACATAAATGTATATACAAAATTCCTTATATACAAGAGTATTGAATTTGAAATCAGTCAGTCATTTCAGTGCCATACATGATAAAGTATGACTTACTGGGCAGAAGATTATCCCGCAGTAGTTTGCCATTACTTTCTGCAGTAGACTGGTTGCCAGCCAAGGTTATAGAAACCCAATCTGTCCTGTTATTTAACCCATAACTGGATGGAAAAAAGATTAATACCTTTCTCAAGGGTATTTGCGCATAAGTGAATGCAAGGAATTCAAGTGGAATTCGAACTCTGCTCCCCGATTTCTCTTTCCGAGTCGATATCTACTGCACCACAACGCACATCTGACATACTTGGGTTTTAAATGCTTTCTCCGGTGCTCGTGATTACTCTTCTTCTGTTCTCACTCTTAGCAATGTTACTGTTTCTAATTCTTCCACACTCAATAAACATCTTGCGTGTCGTTGTGCCCTCCGGACTTCCTCGGATCTATATTAAATTACAGGGAATTCTATACTGAAATATTTATTTAATGTACATGGGTAGACTATTCTCGTTTCATTGACCACAATATTTTTAGAGATGGGCAATGGAATAAAAACAATTTAGTTCCGCAGATTGATATACACCCAAGGAAGGCCGGATAGCAACATAATAATCCAACATATATTTACGAAATTAACAACCGATATAAGGACTGAGGTTATTATAATATTTTCAAATTAGCCTCAATGTTAAAGAAGCCAGTCTCACTTGACTACCATATGCATGTTATATAAGAGTTTCTGTTTTGTAGATTTTAAATTTAGCTAATATCTAATAGAGTGCAGTCATTTGACGGTAATCTATTATTAGGTTGTATGGGCAGGTGGCCGAGCGGTTAGAACAGTCATCTAAGGTTTGAGCATGGAAACCCCGTTCAAACGGTTCATCACACTAGATGACGCGCTTTCTCCCAGACACTATAAGTAATGTATATTCAGCATAGTCGCAGTATAAACTAGATGTGCGCTCTCTAGGTGTGCTGAACAGGAGTCTGCATCAGGGATTAGCCAGTTTATCTAGTAGACCAGCATCCTTGGATATTATTATTAGGCTCATAAATGCCTACTTGGGTCCTTGTCATAGATCGACGTTTATTAAAGCCATCCTCGTGAAACAATTCTGAGAGAGCTAGAATCCCTGCCATGATTCGTCAATGGTAGCCACTATCTCAACAATATAAGATAAACAGAGGACACAGTGCTGATAGCAGACACGAAATAGAAAATGCAGCACCTACTACAGAAAACTGCAAACGAAAACGGGAAGAAAGATTGAGATGAACTTCAAGAAAACTTAATGCATGGTCATCAGGAATTAAAAAAATTTTAAAATTCTAAAATGCCATCTACAGTTTAGGGAAACCAAAATAAAATAGATAAAAAATTTAAATACCTGGGAAGTGTTCTGACACAAGATGAAAAATGCGACATCGAGATCCGAAGACGCATTGGCAAGCCAAGGATGAATTTCAAAAGCTAACAAGAAAACTGAGAGAATGGAAGATCTTATTAGAAACAACGAAAACAATACTCGATTACAATGAGATATCTGCCTTTCTATATGGGAGCAATTGGAAGTTGGAAGAGAGTCTCGAAGCAACAAAATTATTGTTCTACTATTTGTTGTTCTTTATTTTCACTGTCTTTAACCACTTACTGTAGGAGACATTGATATTTCCTTTTTGTAACTACTATCAGCACTGCGTCATCAGCGTATCACCAGCCGTTTGCTGCCAGTACAAGATTTTGATTAGTCTAAGGTCCTTCCCGAATATTCCAAGCTTACCGAGCATCTGTAGGAAAAATAGTAAAGTTGTTTCTCTTCACTACTCCACACTACTCAGGGTAGTTTTTCATTTAGGCTGGTGTTATATTAATATTTTAAGCTGATATATTAGAGCTTAACATCGGTCTGTCATTAAAATGTAACAGGAAAATATTTTTATATTTTAGATGCCAAATATTTTTAGGAGGCAGATTGAATTGTTTATTTAGTGAAAGCTTCACGTCCATTTTCTCTTAAACACATACACTGAGTTGAGGTTTGGAGTCCAGTGTGCTTAAATATCAATAAATACGCATACACAAAACCATGAGTTAACCAAAAGGTTAACCCTGTCTATCTGTTTGATTAAACGATAACATTCGTTCTTTAAATAAGGATTTGCAACAGAAAATCAATTTTGTTTACAGATATCTCCATATGTGACCCATCTGAAAGGCCGAGCGGAATGAATAGACCAGCGTTCACCCGAAATATCGTTCAAGGAACAAACAGATGGATCTTTCTGATTCAACTGCAAAATTGACCATTATTAGTCATTTCTTACAAATGTTTGCCGAAAAGCCCGTAGACTGACCATGAAGGAGTGAGTTGTGAAATATTTCAAATCTTGTTATTAATAACAGCATCGGTTATGTTTGCCGAAAAGTCCGTAGACTGACCATGAAGGAGTGAGTTGTGAAATATTTCAAATCTTGTTATTAATAACAGCATCGGTTATTTTCAGGTAAACTGAGCGCTGAATGCTCAGAGCAAACCGTTCTTCCTGTTTTACAGAAAGGTCATCAGCAGCAGAACTGTCGTCATTCTCACTGCTAAACTGGCAAGGGATTTTCCTGTTAAGAAATATATAATAGGCAGACGGGGCCATATCAGGAAAATAGGGAGAGTTATCAACCAGTTCAAAACGAAAGTCACGCACGAGAACTATTAAAACTAAGGACTTGTGGGTGAAAGGATTATCCTAATGATACAGGAACCTTTTCGTCAGTTTTTCTTGTTCTTTGGTCTTGGTGGATTTTCGTGACTGTCTCAGTACTCTCTATTGATGGTTCGGCCATTTTGAGGATAGTCAATATGCACAATATCTTTTGCTTCTCCAAAACTGAGGCTATCACCTTCCGTTGCAGACAAAATGACCTTAACCTTTGGAGTAGGCGAGGCGGGATGATACCATTGGATAGATTGTCTTCTTGTCTCTCACTAAAAGATAGGTTGGAATATTTTCAAGGAATCCAGCTTGATTTAACCCAAACAATGCTAGATTTCCTCGTGTTGTGATCAAACTGGAGCGCTTTCAGATTTCATAATATGTGGTAACAACTGAGACGAAACCTTCGTTATGACAAGTTCATTGTGCAGAATATTTTCACTTCTCTCGCGGAATATGTTATATTAGCATTGGCTGTTTGATTTATGTTTAATTACTTATCATCCATCAATATGGTGATTTTCCAAGTACAGCTTAGATGTAGCACAAGGCCGAAAATATGGAACACCCAATGAGGATCGACCTCACTATTCAGCTGTAACTGGTTCTAGCGAAACAAGTTTGCTAACCATTACAACACCTAGAGTTGCCAATCATCCTTCAATAAGTGGTGACCACAAGCAATGTTTTTTTCAGCGGTGACAATTACAGGATATCCAGATCGTGGGTCATCTTCAAGACTCATTTTTCTCCTAAATTTAGCATCCAACATTTGTAATATCAATAAAGCTAGAGCGTCTTCCTCTAATGTAGCAAGCATTTCACCATAAATGTGCTGAAAAGTGTAAATAATTTTTCTGTAGTTTTTTTTATTAGTACTTCGATGCCAACTTTTGTCCATTTTCAAGAAAAGTCTCTTCCAGCTACATGTAAAGAGTTTTTGAAGAGTCAGATATCAGTTTATGAAGTCTTTAACACAAATCCGTAACTGAACAAAAAACTGCTGTTATTAGTATGAAGCATTGAAATTAATTCATGCAAGATTTCACAGCTCCACTACTGTTGTCGTCTTACAGCCTTGGCACAGATAGAACTCACTACATCCCTCCAGTATTCCCTGTACATTTGGAACCCTAGCGCAGTTTATAGCGAAATTCATAATCTTGTCAAATAGCTGAATACTTGATGCTTCGCCAGGGCTACCAAGTGTGTTTTTATTGTGACAACAACACTGGATGGGTTGCCTTCAGGCCCCATCCCGTTATTTAACCCATAACTGGAGGGAAGTGACGGATTAATACCTTTCCCAAAGATACCAGTGCTTAAGTGAATGCAGGGTACTCAACTGGAATTCGAACTCGGCTCACTGAATTCTCTTTCCAAGCCGACACCCAACGCACATCCAACGCACATCCAACGCACCACAACGCACATCCGTCAATGAAAGCTTACAGCGCATGGACTTCCCAAGCAGTTACCCATCTAAGTACTGACCAGGCTAACGTTGCTTAACTTCGGTGATCGAACGAGAACCATCACTACTTCATAGTTATCCTATGAAGTGTTCAAGTGACACTCGCCCTAGAAAGCAACAATGCAGTTTTTAATAAGAAGAGTTAAAAGATAACACATGCAATATTTCACACTTCTAGCATCTCTTCTTTATAGTCAACCCTTAACCATTTAACCCACTCTCGAACTTGGAAAGAAACTATTAAGGTAATAAGAAGAAGAGTTGAAGTTGATAATTGCAAGATTTAAATGCTCTAGCATCATTCTTTCATAGTCATCCTATCAAATTTTCAGGCCATTCTCGTTCTTGGAAGGAAACAATGCAGTTATTAATAAGAAGAGTTGAAATTAATGCATGAAATATTTTGTAGTTCTACATCACACCGTTATTTTTAGCCACTTTTGTTTTTTTTTAATATTTTCTTTATGAACAGTATTTACATCTTCGATAGTGTTTTGATGAAATAGGATTTTTTGGCATTCCTTTATTTCAGCCACTTTTGTTTATTTTTTTTTATTTTTTCGTTATGAACAGTATTTACATCCTCGATAGAGTTTTGATGTAATAGGGATATTTGCCATTCCGTTATCTTCAGCCACAGTCATTTTTCTTTCGTTTTTTGGTTATGAACAGTATTTACATCTTCGATAGAGTTTTGATGAAATAGGATTTTTTGGCATTCCGTTATTTTCAGCCACTGTCGTTTTTATTTCATTTTTTGTTATGAAAAATAATTACATCTTCGATAGAGTTTTGATGAAATAGAATATTTTTGGCATTCCGTTATTTTCAGCCACTTAGGTTTTTTTAAAATTTTTCCGTTATGAACAGTATTTACATCTTCGATAGAGTTTTGAAAAAATAGGATTTTTTTGGCATTCCTTTATTTTCAGCCACTTTCCTTTGTTTTTTCATTTTCTCGTTATGAACAGTACTTACATCTTCGATAGAGTTTTGATGAAATAGGATTTTTTTTGGCATTTCGTTAATTTCAGCCACATTCGTTTTTTTCATTTTTTCGTTATGGACAGCATTTACATCTTCGATAGAGTTTGATGAAATATGATTTTATTTGGCATTCCTCATTTTCAGCAACATATGTTTTTTATCATTTTTCGTTATGAACAGTATTTACATCTACGATAGAATTTTGATGAAAGAGTATTATTTCGGCATTCTGTTATTTTCAGCCACTTTAGTTTTTTTACATTGTTTTGGTTAAGAACAGTATTTACATCTTCGATGCCGTTTTCAAGAAATAGGATTTTTCGGCATTCTGTTATATTCAGCCACTTTGTTTTTTTTTTTCATTTTTTAATTATGAGCAGTATTTACATCTTCGATAGAGTTTGGATGAAATAGGATTTTTTTGCATTCCGTTAATTTCAGCCAATTTCATTTTTTTTAAATTTTTTCCTCATGAACAGTATTTACATCTTCGATAGAATTTTGATGAAATAGGATTTTTTTGCATTCCGTTATTTTCAGCCACTGTCGTGTTTCTTTTATTTTTTTGTTATGAACAGTAATTGCATCTTGGATAGAGATTTGATGAAATAGGACTTTTTTGTCATTTTGTCATTTTCAGCCACTTTCATTTTTTCGATATGAACAGTATATATATCTTCGATGAAATAGGATTTTTTTGGCATTTCCTTATTTTCAGCCATTTTAGTTTTTTTCATTTTTTCGTTATGAACAGTATTTACATCTTCGAGAGAGTTTTGATGAAATAGGCTTTTTTGGCATTTCGTTATTTTCAGCCACTTTCGTTTTTTCATTTTTTCGTTATGAACATTATTTACATCTTCGATAGAGTTTTGATGAAACAGGATTATTTTGGCATTCCATTATTTTCAGCTACTTTCGTTTTTTTTTTTCATTTTTTGGTTATGAACAGTATTTACATCTTCGATAGAGTTTTGATGAAATAGGATTTTTTTGTCATCAGTTATTTTCAGCAACCTTCGTTTTTTTTTTCATTTTTCGTGTTGAACAGTATTTACATCTTCGATAGTTTTGGTGAAATAGGATTCAATTGGCATTCCGTTTTTTCAGCCAATTTTGTTTTGTTTTTTTTTAATTTTTTTCCTTATGAACAGTATTTGCATTTTCGAAAGTGTTTTGATGAAATAGGATTTTTTTGGAATTCCGTTATTTTCAGCCACTGTCGTTTTTCTTTCACTTTTTTTATGAACAGTAATTGCATCTTGGATAGAGTTTTGATGAAATAGGACTTTTTTGGCATTCTGTCATTTAGAGCCACTTTCATTTTTTCGATGTGAACAGTATTTACATCTTCGATAGAGTTTTGATGAAACAGGATTTTTTTTGCATTCCGTTACTTTCAGCAAGTTTCGTCTTTTTTTTTCATTTTTTCGTGATGAACAGTATTTACATCTTCGTTAAAATTTTGATGAAATAGGATTTTTTTTTTGCATTCTATCATTTTCAGACACTTACGTTTTTTTCATTTTTTTGTTACGAACAGTATTTACATCTACGATAGAGTTTTGATGAAACTGGATTTTTCTGGCATTCCCTTATTTGCAGCCACTTTCATATTTTAAAAACTTTTTCCTTATGAACACTATTTACATCTTGATAGCGTTTTGATGAAATATTATTTTTTTGGCATTTCGTTATTTTCAGCCATTTTAGTTTTTTCATTTTTTTGTTATGAACAGTATTTACATCTTCGAAAGGATTTTGATGATTCAGCATTTTTTGGCATTCCGTTATTTTCAGCCACTTCCTTTTTTTTATTTTGTTCGTTATGAAGAGTATTTACATCTTCGATAGAGTTTGATGAAATAGGATTTTTTTGGCATTTCATTATTCTCAGACACTTTCGTTTTTTTTTATTTTTTCGTTATGAACAGTATATACATCTTCGATAGAATTTTGATGAAATAGGATTTTTTTTGGCATTCGTTATTTTCTGCCACATACGTTTTTCTTCTCATTTTTTCGTTATGAATATTATTTACATCTACGATATAATTTTGATGAAACAGGATTTTTTTGGCATTCCATTATTTTCAGCCACTTTTGTTTTTTTTTACATTTTTTCGTTATGAAAATTATTTACATCTTCGATAGTGTTTTGATGAAATATGATGTTTTTGGCATTTGGTTATTTTCAGCCACTTTCGTTTTTTTCATTTTTTTCATTTTTTCGTTATGAACAGTATTTACATCTTCGCTAGAGTTTGATGAAATAGGAATTTTGCATTCCGTCATTTTCAGCCACTTTGTTTTTTTTCCTTTTTTGGTTATGAACAGTACTTACATCCTCGATACGGTTTTGAAGAAATATGATTTTTTGGCCTTCTGTTATTTTCAGCCACTTTCGAATTTTTTTTCATTTTTTCGTTATGAACAGTATTCGATAGATTTTCAAGAAATAGGATTTTTTTGGCATTCCTTTCTTTTCAGCAACTTTAGTTTTTTATTCATTTTTTGGTTACATCTTCGATATAGTTTTGATGAAATAGGATTTTTTTTGCATTCCGTTATTTTCAGCAACTTTCGTTTTTTTTAAATTTGTTCGTGATGAAAATTCATTTGCTCGTTATGAAAATTATTTATATCTTCGATAGTGTTTTGATGAAATAGGATTTTTTTGGCATTTGGTTATTTTCAGCCACTGTCGTTTTTTTCATTTTTTCGTTATGAACAGTATTTACATCTTCCACAGAGTTTTGATGAAACAGGATTTTTTGGCATTACGTTATTTTCAGCCCCTTCCGTTTTTTTTTAAATTTTTTCCTTATGAACAGTATTTACATCTTCGATAGAGTTTTGATGAAATAGGATTTTTTTTTGCATTCTGTCATTTTCAGCCACTTACGTTTTTTTTTTCATTTTTTGTTATGAACAGTATTTACATCTACGACAGAGTTTTGATGAAACAGGATTTTTTGGCATTCCGTTATTTTCAGCCACTTTCGTTTTTTTCATTTTTTTCGTTATGAACAGCATTTACAGTATTGATTAAATAGGATTTTTTTTGGCATTCCTTTATTTTCAGCCACATTCGCTGTTTTTTTTTGGCATTCTATCATTTTCAGCCACTTTCGTTTCATGTTTTCATTTTTTGTAATGAACAGTATTTACATCTTCGATAGAGTTTCGATGAAATAGGTTTTTTTGGCATTCCGTTATTTTCAGCCAATTTCGTTTTTTTCATTCTTTCGTTATGAACAATATTCATATCTTCTATAAAGTTTTGATGAAATAGGATTTTTGGCATTCATGTCTCTAATTACTTTTGTCTAATTAACACTTCAAATTTATTTTGTATATCATTGATTAAATATGTATATAAGATATGATTCTTATGTAATATTTTACTTTTGTAAAAGAAGCAAATGAAGTTTTCATAAAATCATCCAGCAATACTTAATCAAAAAATAAAACCTGACAAATATAATATTATCATTAATGCTACTGTAATAAGAATAATTGTAAAAATGTTACTAAATACTTATAATGGTTGCCAATTATTTAAAATTTATGAATTAAGTCAATATTTGTGGTACGTCTCTTTCTGTTTCCTGTGTCTATTGAGGACGCGGAGAAGCCATGTTCTTAACTCCTTCTATAGAAAAGACCTGTTATTCTGATGTTTTGAGGAACTTGGAACCACCCCTTGATTGCTGATGTTCTCAGATCTATCCTGATCTTGAGGGCTAGCATATGATAGATTCCTATCAGTGGGGAAAATAGTGAAACCCTAGACAAAATACCGTGAAAGTATACAAATATATTTCATAGTAAAAATACTAGAAATACATTTTTTATATAACAAATTACTAAATACGTCCCGGTCTTTTATATAACAAATTACTAAATACGTCCCGGTCTTGACATATAGATGGCGTCAAAAATAAAAAATCCATATGATTTTATAAAGTACTGAGCTTTAAATGGTACGGGACAAAATGTATACCCAATCAGATTATTAGTTTACAAATTACAGTTAGTTCAGTAAAGCCACTATTGCAAGTTTTCAAAACAATGAAAAATGTAATTTCGTGTGTCAATTGCACATTGCTTTCTCATGGAAAAATACTGTTCAAGCAAAGCAATAACGTGATAAGTGTTTTTCAGACTCAGCTCCGTCGGAAACAACGGTAAACTGGTAGTATACTGACTTTAAACTCAGTCGTACAGACACAAATGATGCCGAATGCTCAGGTCGCCCAAAATCGGTAGTTGTTCCGGAAAACACCAAAAAATATATCCATAAACTCCTTTTAGTCGATCGTGAATTGAAGTTGAGTGAGATAACAGAGAAGTTGAACATATTAGAAGGAAGTTTAATCGCCACTTTGAATGAAATTTTTTTAATGAGAAGACTGTGTTCAAAATCTGTGCCGCGTTTGCAAACAGTTCATCAAAAACAAGAACACATCGAGTATTCAGAGCGTTGTTTATAAACTGTGTCAACACAACAAGAAAGAGTTTGGCCGTAAATATACGACAATGGATAAAATATGGATCCACCACTTCACGCTGGTGTCAAATTGGCAGTCAGCTGAGTAGACAGCAGCTGGTGAATACTGTTTAAAGCGACTAAAGCCGCAAACATCAGCTGGCAAGATTTTTGCCTCCGTATTTTGAGATGTTCATTGATTACTATGCGGAAGGAAGAACCGTCAATAGTGAACCTTATAGAGCATTTTTGGTGCGTTTGAAAAAAAATGGTCAGAAAACTGCCAGAAATGAAGAAGAAAAAAGTGATCTTCCACCAGGAGAACGCGCCATGTCACAAGTCGATCGCAACGATGGCAAAACTACATGAATTGCACTTCGAATTGTTTTCTCATGCGCCCTGTTCTCTAGATCAGGGCACCAGCGACTACTGGCTATTTGCAAACCACAAAAGAATGCTCTAAGGAAATCTGACTCGAATGAAGAAGTGATATCGAAAACTAAGGCCAAACACAAAGGCAACAAATTGTCAGAGAACCGTTGGAATCAGTGTATCACCTTAGAAATAGACTATGTTGATGAATAAAGTCCAATTTTGTCTCAAAGTTGTTTCATTAGTTTGGCCCGAGATTCGTTAAGTGATTAAAAAATACCAACAAAACATTTTATAGCAAATTAAGCAACAATAAATTTTATCTGGAGTTGAAAGCATACAATTACTTTCAAAATATATTTAGTTGGAGCCATAAAATTATGATCAAAATATTTAGATTTTGGCATTAAATAACTCATGGAGGCATTAATATGCGTTCTCTAAAATTTCCTACGCTTATTAGCGTTGAGTAAGGTTTTTTTCTTTTCATTATGCCTCTTACCTAATTTACACAAGCTATCTCCGTGTGTTATTAACTGTTTTATTTTATCTCGCTTCAACATAGTATATATATATATCTGTATAACTTGGAAGATTCAAATTCTTCTAGTCAATCCCTCCTCATTATGTTCCTTTGATTTATAAACGGTTCCTTTCGGATTATTTTCTCTTTTGTTCCCACTATTTTTAAAAACTTCTTTGCGACCTATGCTTTTAGTCCGTGATATTCTCAGTGTCCTTCTCTAAGGCCACATTTCTGCCATCTTCTCATTCTGTACCACAACAGCAGATTGTATTACCAGAGTCTTTTCTTTGTGTCTAAAGACATTTTCTTACTACTTTTGCTGACTTCTGGAAATAATATTTTCTTATTTTAAGGTGACTTTGGATTTCGGTGCCACATTTTTTTATCTTGCGTTAAGACATTTAAATTTTTGTATTTTTTGATGTTGGCAACTGAAATTTGCAGTAAGTATCTAGAGATTTATCCCTTGCTGAAAATTAATCACTTGTACTTTCTTCTCGCTTTTCGTCACTACCGTTTTTAGGAGGGCATGTAATTTCCTTTCTGCGCCATTCCTCAACAAAATGTCACCTGCATCTATCTTCATTAGGATAGCTTGGCTTGAGAATTATAACTGACAATGCTCTATCTAATAAAAAAATCAAACAATATTCCTACTATTAATATAAGCGTCAGTAACACAAACATTAAAGATGCCATGAATATGGTTCTACTCTCATAAATGAGGTTCCTTGAATATTGGCTTTTGCAACACAAGCGATAGAGTAGTTGCCATGTTGAGACAATGAAAAAAAGCAAAGCAACCATAGTGAAAATTTATCTTCTATAACGGTCGAATAATGACAGTTGGTGAGGTGACAACAGTTGACCCTGAAATGAAATGACAGAAATATTATTACAAAAACGTTTATATGATAAAGAAATACATTTCGAATCTGATCGTGAGAAACATTGGAAAATCAGTTGCTATAAGGGAGAATGGGTAAATATCAGATTTATTTTCAGTAAGGTTTCTTGTTTAGGGCTGTGTGTCGTCTCTAGTAGTCTATCAACAGTTCCTTCGTATGGACATTCATGCTGCATCAACAGCTTAAACCAACAAGACGCAGTTTTCTTCATTTTTTTTTCGTCGCTTAATTCTGAGGCAGACGTTGTAAGAATCGTTTCTTGGAGGAAGAGACAACAAGCTGAATTCTAATTTCAGTCGGGTTCGTTACATGCACTTACGCGCAAATACCCCTGGGAAAGATATTAATCCGTCTATTCCTTCCAGTTATGGGTTAAATAACAGGACAGATTGGGTTCTATAGCCTTGATCGGCAACCAGTCTACGGCAGAAAGCAATGGCAACCTACTGCGGGATAATCTTCTGCCCAGTCAGGCATGTCTCTTTCGAGACATGATCGCCCAAGCGTGTATCACGTATGGCACTTAACTGACTGACCATTGGGAAATCTGTAAATCTATCTCTTCTCTGTTCCAAGATGGGTTAATTAGTAAGACTTTTATCATCCAATGAATATTATTATACAAAAATATTCTCAGAATGTAAAAATATTTTCAGGCTTAAAATAATCTGCAACAGGTTGAGAAACTGTAAAAATCACTCAATGCAGAAAGAGAGGGAGAGAGAGAGAAAGACAGAAAGGAAGGAAGGAAGGAAGGAAGGAAAGAAGGCAGGACGGACGGACGAAAGGAAGGAAGGAAGGAAGGAAGGAAGGAAGGAAGGAAGGAAAGAAGGAAGGAAGGAAGGAAGGAAGGAAGGAAGGAAGGAAGGAAGGAAGGAAGGAAGGCAGCGCAGTTGTTAGCTCACCTGCCAGCGTCGTGCGTGACGTGTCTCCCTGGAGGAAAGACGTCACGCACGACGCTCTTTTGCCGTAAATTTACTGCCTGGTTGCGTTCCTGTTTTTTTCTTTCACTATTATGTCAAAATTTAGACAAAGACAATTCATCACAGTCACACTTCCATGCCCATGGGATTAAAACCACACCTGCTAAAGTTCAGGAAAGCCGGGCAGGGTTTAGAATTATACTAACTATAAATATATGAGACTCTTGGTCGGAACTTTCACTGCAAATTAGATAGGTGCACGAGCACGCGCGCTCACATGCACACACGCACACACACACGCACACCCACATGCATAGAGGGCGCGATAAGTAAATTGTTGCTGTCTTATATTTTTAATTTCACTTATGAGTTTTTATATTTTGTCGTCTGAAAAATATAGCACGGTCAGCTGGGCACCGACAACTAGAAAAATAATATCATGTCGCAATTCACTCCGACAAAAATTGATAAAATGGCATGCTGTAGTGCTTGGCAATCTCGTTGGAAGCTCCAATACGAACATTTCTTTGTCAATTTTAGGACAGTCCATAGGATTCGGAAAGAGTTTAATGGTGATTACGAAGGTACTGCAACTCGGAAAACTCCCTCTGATGAAAACGAAACTCCTGAATTTGTTAGCGAAGGCTTCAAACTTAACGCGGAGGTCTACATGAAATGCCTTGAATAGGCAATGCTACACTGGGTTAAAAGGATGGCTTTTAGAAGTCCCTGTGTCTGACAACAGGGCTCTGCACCATGCCACAAAAGCATAAGATACAAGACATGTCTGTGATGAAATTTTTGAGACCACATCATCCCCTTACATCTGGGCACCTAACTCCCCAGATTATTATGTGAGGAGCCCAGGTAAGTAAGAAAACAACAAAACTTGTAGCATGAAAAATGATCAGAATGCAAGGATTATATTGGCATTTTGCCTAAATTAGGAAAACCTCTACAAGAGTTGCAGGAAATTCAAAAGTCGTCCGGAAAGCGTTGTTGAAACAAATGGTAATTTTACTCTTTTTTTTTATTTGAAGATATGTTTGAGTAATGTTGGTAAATATAACTGTTAAATGAGATGTCAGTGTTATTTTAACTTTTGCGTCAATTGTTGACAGTTTACCATCGCACGTATATATATATATATATGTGTGTGTGTGTGTGTGTGTGTGTGTGTGTGTGTGTTGATGGGTGAATCTTCTCTTACGCATCGTTCATTCAGCAATGAATTAGAACACTCTCAGCTACTGGGCGAGTATAATGATAATATGCACGCTAAAAAGTCTGCCTCCTTCTACCAAGTGCTCGTAGCTCAGGAGTAGAATCGCCAACTGACGCCAATTCTGTCGGGTTTCAATCCTGGGTTAAAAGCAATCGGATGTCTAACCGTCTACTGCCGTCTACTTGCCCGTTTAATCATGTTTCTAGGCACTGACTTGTATTAATTCCCCACCCATCCTTAATATATTAGAATCTCAATTGATCTTCGCATAGCCCAAAGAAGTTTGTTGGTAACCGATTCAAGCCTCCAAATATACGTTATTCTAACTGCTCATCTGAAGAAATGAACTTAACTGGGAGTGAATCGCATCTCTTTGATTTAAGTTTATTTCTGAGGGGAGGCTCTGCCATTTTAATTTTTAATCGATATCTCAGTTATAAGTTAATTTTTGTTTCTTTTTTAATAGTAGTAAACAGGCTATCGCCCAGTCCATACTTCACGGTTTTCTCTTGATCACGAGTAACACTTGTTTCCACTTTTGGAGGGATTCTCGGTTTCTTCTCTTTTCTCAGCCCTTAACAATGATGCAGTCATTAATTTGTTGTGGTACCTGTTGATGGCGGCAATATCTGTTTATGATTAGGGTACCGGGTTGGCAGTTGTTGATACCCGACTGATAATTAGGAGCCAGAACTCTTGCGTAGTCTAGAGTGGCTGCTCTGATCAACAGTCGCTTCATGTAGAGGTTCTTGCAGTGCCTTGTCGCGCAAGGATGGTGTCCCTGCAATCAGATCTTCAGTTCTGCCTACCTCATTCCCATACATGTTACATTTGACGACACTTTTTTAATTCCATCAATACAGGAATGTATAGACTGGGCAGTTCCATTTATAATAGGGCAATCTTATAATATAGACGTAGCCCAAGGAAGAAAGTGTGATACATCCACTAAGGATCGTTGTCATCATTCTGTCGTAACTGATCTAGCGAAACAAGCTTGCATTACGTCGAAGTTTCCACTTAATCATGGATATAGCAGGAATATTGCTTTTTTGCTTTGAACTGACGCTTCCAAAGATAAAGCAGGGAAGGAGAGGTCAAGTACTTAATGGCGATGTACAATCAACCGAATATTTTCCCAGTATTTTAAACTATGGATAATAATAAAAAATATGACAGTTTGAGATTTTTCTTCATATATATTTCTGCGCTTAAAGTCAAAGATCTCAACTCGTATCGGTCTGCCTACTTTCTTTTTGTCGCAGTTTTAAATTTTATATGTCATACTCAAATGTTTTGCTCTATTTTATTTTTAAATTTGTTCTTATAACCCGAGAACATTAACCATGGGTATATAGTACACAGAATAATGACGCCATTTTAATTAGAATTTAATTACAATTTTCAGTACCTGATTTTCTTACCTAAATATTAGGTTGTCCCAAAAGTTCTTAAACACTTGCGAAATGGGTCTATCTGATCCAGCACGAGACAAACGATGGGTTCAGAAAGGGCAAGAGACAGTCAGTTCCAAAACAAGATCGATTCGGCAAGAAAGTTATGTTGTACGTTTGGTGAAACTTTGAAGGAATCGTGTATTTTGAGTTGGTTCCGATGGGTCGTGTCATCAGTGCTGAACTTTACTGTCAGCAACTTGAGCTTGAAGGAAATGTACTGATTCGACTCGTTTGATGAAGTCGAAGAAGCGTGTCAAGAATTCGAAGCCGGCTGAATGGTACTTTGACCAGATCTGAAAGTTTGTTGATCGATGGCAGAAAGTCTTGGACAATGATGGTCTTTATTTTGAGCAATAATTTTTGTTGGTTTTGCGAGTAAAATTTCAATCTTTTGCAAGTGTTTTCTGGTAACCTTAGATTACTTAGCAAGTAAAATTTCAATTTTTTGCAAGTGTTAACGAACTTTTGGGTCAACCTAATAATATGTTTTTCAGTTCCTATTAATGTTAACTCAAAGTACAAATTCTGATGTGCCTGCATGTAAAATATTTCAGATAAATATTTATATTAAATATTTTTTCAAAATATTTAAGGATATCCCCATGATTAGTAGTGGTGTAATAATCGATGATTATTGTCCTGAAGTTAAGTATGTGTGTCCAAGCCGCATGCATCCTGGTCGGAGTTGAGTCGGCTTTCTCTCCGATGGAAAAAATTTGTTGGGATTTGTTTAAAGGCAGGGTCCCAAGTCTTATCCTGTTATTTAAACCATAACTGGAGGGAAGGGACAGATTAATAACTTTCCCAGGGGGTACCAGTGCGTAAGTGAATACAGAGTCACAATGTCCTCACGGTACGACATTTTGAAGATTATTCGAACGTACCTCTAACGGTTAGTTGATAAATGCTACTAATAATGATATGATAAAGTTGAACAGAAATCGTACCACCGCAGACCAAAGAAGTGGATTGAAAAGTAAAATATTATAGGGTTTTAATGTCCAAATATAGAACGTACTTGAGGCTAACAAACGAGACATTATCATCATTAGAACAAATAAAGCAAACATAAGAGAAATAAAAACATGAAGTTATCTTTTCATCGATGTAACTGATCCAGATCAATAATATCAAGGCTGAAGACATTCAACCGCTTAAAAATTACACTGACATTCGGATTTAGTTTGTTAGAATTTGTAACGTTTAAGCCAGTATTTGCCCCAGTTGTCATTGAGGCACTGCATTCTATACTACCGAACAAAATGATAGACGTTTAGAAAATCGGAAGAAATCTTATTAACCCATCATTTCTAATATCTGCATTTCTTTGCAAGAACAACAACAACAATAATGCTTGTGGATTCTGTTTGACAAACCACACGAAATAATAAATAACAAAATCAGAGATGGATATAGAATATGTAAGTTATATTGAACAAAAATATACAAACTGGAACACGCGTTAGTCAATTCAGGAATATAAGGAATACTGTTAGTAGAAATCAATGTAGACAGTGTTGTAGTGAAGAAGTATTTCCGGGTAATGAGTCTATACCCAAAATAACTCCAATTTAATACGCACCAACTAACTGACCAACTAAGCCGCTGTACAACTACTCAACTGTCCTTTTCAACTACTGCAATATTTAGTTGGCCCTCCCACTAAGGGCAACATGTGACACTAGGTCAGTTACAAGTGGGTTTTCCGGGCCATATAGCCAGCCGAAAAAATACCTGTTTATCGTTTCCCAGTCGTGATTCTACCCTTTGGCGGAACCACGACTGGGTTAGTGCTCTCTGCTCGAAAGCAAAAATATCTCTCCACCTGAAGGCAGAGAGCTGAATGTGACAAAGTAGCAGCTTTGCAACTACTGCATTATTTAGCTGTCCCTCCCAGTAAGGGCAACATGTGACACATGGTCAGTTTATGACTGGGATTTCCGGGCTATATGTCCCGGCCAAAAAATACCTGTCTATTTTTCCCCAGTCGTGCTTCCACCCTTCG
This sequence comes from Ascarosepion bandense, assembly GCA_037127315.1. Taxonomy (NCBI): domain Eukaryota; kingdom Metazoa; phylum Mollusca; class Cephalopoda; order Sepiida; family Sepiidae; genus Ascarosepion; species Ascarosepion bandense. The sequence goes on from JBBBDQ010001434.1 coordinate 1,238,052, forward strand.
GCGGAACCACGACTGGGTCACTGCTCCCTGCTCGGAAGCAGGGAGCGCCCTCCACACGAAGGCAGAGTGCCGAGAGTGACAAAGTAGCAGCTTTGCGACTACTACCCTTCACTGTATAGGCAGGATTATATGTACATATCAGGCGATTCCATTCTTATGTGCAAACAGGGGTGATCAACAACAACAACCATAATAATAATAATAATAATAATAATAATAATAATAATGATAATAATAATAATTATGAAGAAGAAAATATATCATCCAGAAAATTCTCTCCTTGTAAACGAAACGCCACAACTGGGCATAGATAACATTTCTACGGTGAGGTTTTTACTCAAAAACCCTGAATGAGATTTGGTAATTAGACATTTAAAATTACTCTTTGGTAATATGATACCAGAATAATTACAAACATCTGGATTAAAGTCTGAGACTGAAGGCTTTATTCCTGCAGCGCAAGACCAAAATCATTTCACTAGGAATTTCAGTCAAATATCACATATAATAATGTGGATCTAAAATACAGGTTCTGCGACAAATACTAAGAATCTGACCTCAGGATGTTCTGTACTTGCCCAAAATGAACATAAAAATCATCACGATAGATAAGGGCAATATTTACACTGTGCAATGTGCAAACACTTGGGAAAATATGTAAACAAACACTGGTATGAACATTACCGAGCACTGGTTACAGAAATAGAAGATCTTACCTATCTATAATATTACACCATTTACAGAGACAGAAAGATTGAAGCATATTAGATGGACATAATTGTGAAAAACCAAAAAGAAAAAAAACTTACCTACTAACTGACATAGCTATCCAGTGGATTTTAAGGAAATTGAAAAACTATCAAAATATAAAGACATGGACATTGAAATAAAATAAAAATATGAAAAGTGAAAACAAGAATAGTACCAGTGATAGTGGGTGCACTTGGAATGATTAAATATGGAACAAAACAACACATTGAAAGAATCCCTGGAAACCAGTTTAAGAGATACATAAAAAATTCTCTTGTTAAGCTCAGGTTACACACTCAGGAGAAATTAATCTATGTAACGGTAGTGATGTTATGGGAGATATAAACAGTGAAAAGTATGCATAACAACACACCAAGATCTGCCTTAAGTCATTCCCTCGGATATATTAGGTAGTGTGACCCTAGCAGAAATCGAATTATGATAAAAATGACATAAAACAATAATTCCGGGATGCATCAGCATCATAGTGTTGCAAAACTTTCAGCGGAACAGCATATATCATCGTCAAAAATATCTTCATCTTGGGGTGATGCACTGGTTAACAAGCTTATCTAAAATAATTTCTGAAACAATTACAATTGAGTAGTAAATTCTGATCCTCATGTGGTACCTCATATTTTAGGCCTTGTTCCACATCTAAGCTGAGCTTAAAATATCACCATCTAAATAAAACGTTCAAAAATCCTCTGCAATGAACTTTTTGTTCATAGACCCCAAAGAGACTTGTAGATTAAGCCCTTAAAATTAATCACTGGCAAGGTGCCACCACACATTAAAATATTAACAATGTCTTTAGACGTGTACAAAAAATAAGGGTTGAACAAAAATAATTTTATGTCAGACTAGTAATACAATAATTACTATGAAAATAATAAAAATAACAAAAATAATATCGTGGATTCTTAGATGAACTTCCAAAATAAGCAGCAGAGTAAAAGGCTTGTAAAATGTAAAAAAAAAATTACACCGCGATAAAAAAAAAGGTAACCTATCCTAACTTAATTTTTCATCTTTCTAATCCGAATGAGGTTGACAGGAAGTCAAAAAAAAAAAAAAAGAAAGAAAATAGAAAAAGAAAAAAAGAGCAGAGAACACTGTTATTTTTATGGTGAAGATAACCCCCTATTCAACAGACAGAGGCAAGAAATAATTAATTTTAGTCACAACATGTGCAGGTGTTGGTAGGAAAATGTGTATTACAAATTTCAGATTAGTCTAGGTATAGGTATATGCGAAATTGCGTGCATATCTTTATCTGTAAAGCGTCTATCCTGACTGACTTTTGGACGTACACAACTCTAATCACAAACACAGGCACTCAACGTATACATTATAATGCACACACGCGCATGCGCATATATATATATATATATATATATATATATATATTTCTTAATATTCTCGTTTACTGAAAAGTGGCAAAGGAGGAAAAATATTCAAAGTTTTGCATAGAGGTGAAAAATATATAAATAAATTTATGGAGCTGCGATGTCAGCTCTGAAAGATTAGAACGCCACTGGCACATTATGACAAAAAGTTACAGTCGTCACTGATCCTAAAAAGTAGATATATTTAATTAGTGAATGTTGCTTCATTGGGGAGAGAAATCGATTTGATGAAGTGTTTGAAAGGAAGATGCAGTGGCTTCAACACAGCGCTTAGTGTGTTGCTATGTTATATTGGAAAGTCGTACAGGTGACCACTCTACCATTTCTAAGCAACCATATTTGTGTATGTATGACAATATCTATCTATCTATCTATCTATCTATCTATCTATCTCTCTATCTATCTATCTATCTATCTATCTAAGTCTGTTCATATCTATCTATCTATCTATCTATCTATCTATCTATCTATTTATCTAAGTCTGTTCATATCTAAGTCTATTCATATCTATCTATCTATCTATCTATCTATCTATCTATCTATCTAAGTCTGTTCATATATAAGTTTATTCATATCTATCTATCTATCTATCTATCTATCTATCTAAGTCTGTTCATATCTATCTATCTATCTATCTATCTATCTAAGTCTATTCTATCTATCTATCTATCTATCTATCTATCTATCTAAGTCTGTTCATATCTAAGTCTATTCATATCTATCTATCTATCTATCTATCTATCTATCTATCTAAGTCTGTTCATATATAAGTCTATTCATATCTATCTATCTATCTATCTATCTAAGTCTGTTCATATCTATCTAAGCCTGTTCATATCTATCTATCTATCTATCTATCTATCTATCTATCTAAGTCTGTTCATATATAAGTTTATTCATATCTATCTATCTATCTATCTATCTATCTATCTATCTATCTATCTAAGTCTGTTCATATATAAGTTTATTCATATCTATCTATCTATCTATCTATCTATCTATCTATCTATCTATTCTATCTGTGTCATTTATCTCTTTTTCGTCATACTAAGCCAAGGAAACAATCGATATTTGCTAGTTTCTAAGCCGAGATATATTTATGTATCTTGATCTAAATACAAAGTTGGAAACTATCTTTTTCATTGACTGCAGTAAAGTCGCTTTTTTGTTGTCAACAAACACATTTCCAATGTAATTATTTCATCAGGTTTACCTTTAGTTTGCATCGATGTTAATTGCACATACAAAAATCTACATGGTGACTATCGGGCGATCTTCCGATTATTCTTTGTATGAGCTGTAGACAAGATTTACGGAGATAGAAAATAACCATTGTCGTTACAATTAAACATTTGAAGGGTGTATCTATAAATAAAGCGAGTTTATAGGAAGGAGTTTTACCGATGATAAGTATGGGTAGAAGTGGCGGTTAAAATTAACTATTTCGACGCTAAATCCAAATCAGAAATACAAAACAGCCCTTTCACGAAGATTTTGGAAAATGAAGGAAGAAGTCCTAAACCCTATTGCTAGTTGGAAACTGATAGGCTCAGCTCGTACCCCTAAGAATTTTCACGATAGATGTAATCTATGTTTACAGGAAAAAATAAAATACCCTAACCAGCAACAACTTTTGAATTTAAGAAAAGAATTAATTAGCAAATGCTGCCATAAGGCGAAATTTGTGAATGTTTTTACTTAGAATTAAATTTTGAATTTAGTCTAGGAAAGTAAATTAATTTTAATTGATTAATTAATCAATTTAATTTTTAACTAGTAAATTTGAACCCCACTACCAATGACTGATCCCAGCCTTATAGATTCTCTCTTCTTCCTTTTCCCCTTTAGTATCTACTATTTAACGAGTAAGTATACTTAGACTAATTTTACCCCCTATTTTTTCCTGCATATTTATATATTTTTCCTGCACCTTTATATTTTTTTATATTTTTTTGTTTTGAGAAATTTTTTTAATAAAAAAATATCAAATATAATAATTTTTTTCATTCCTATCGTACCAAACCGCCTTTAATTAGTTTCTTAAAATCTTCAAATATAATTAGAATCGAATTTAACTCATAGTTGCGAATATCCTTTGTAAGTAATTTATGTTCAGGAATGTGTATGTGCGTATATATAAGTGTATGTGTGTATGCTTGTAGGCTTTTGTACGCGTGTGGTTAGGTGTGTGTGTGTAGTGTGTTTATATATATATATATATATATATATACGTGTGTGTGTGTGTGTGTGTGTGTGTGTGTGTGTGTGTGTGTGTGTGTGTGTACACTTGTGGAATTGATATACTCCTTAAGTTAAAATTTTCTTTTTCTTTTTTATATTTTATATTTTATGTTTCATTTTTTATGTTTCATCAGTTTTTATTAATTTTTATTAATTTTTATAAATTTAAATCTACTTTTATATTTTTATATTTAAATTTAAATTGTATGTCAAGGTTTCCTAAAACATTTTCCTTCATCCCATTTATTTAAACCAAAAACCGCTATGATTTATTTTTTAACACGATTGTTAACAGTTTCTATGGAAATAGATTTTTCTTTTTTCTTTTTCTTTTCTTTTCTTAGCTTACTTCCCTGTCAACCACCCCTTCCTCTTTTTACTTTCTACCCTTTTACTTCCTCCCTTTTCGTTTTATTCTTTCCCCTACTATTTCTTTTGACTAGACAAGGCTAAATTTCAACAGTCGACTCAATTAAGGAGTAGGGGTTTTCAAAAAAATCTAAAACTAAAAATAGACATAGATTTCTGTCTGCTTTCTTATTAATCCCACCCCTTTAATTTTCCGCGATGAAAATTTTTTTGAACTTCTGCCAGTAAAATATCTTTGTTCATTTGGCTTTTTGTAATAAAGGATTCGTTGCTGATGATACGAGGAATTTCTCGCAGAAATTTCTCGTAGAAATGGCCATACAACGAATTTGAACATCGGAATTAGTTTTATTTTCTTATTGACTCTCTAATTTGAATATAAATTGCATTGAGCTTTCCACCTTGATTTGTTTTAATATTAATTTAATTAATATTAATTAGGATCGGGTTTTTGGGATTTACCTACCTGCTTTTCCTTTTGGATTAAAGTATATATATATATATATATATATATATATATATATATATATATATATATATATATATTGCTCTGTTGTTGCGCCTTATTCCTTGATGGGCCGTCAGGTGTGGGTATTCCAGACGAGTCAATTGTAGACTTGAAAGAGAAATTGCAATAAAGTGCTTAACCTTCTCTGTTGTGTGTGCCTCTTAGCGATTGAAAAGAAGGGTGGTCGAGGGTTTGGTGTTGTTTAATACATTCTTGCAAAGACGCCTGTAGGTTTTGGAATCTAATTTGCGAAAGACTATACTTCGTTTCATTATATACGCAAACAACAGCTTAACGTCATTTAGGATACTCTTGCATTCATTACGAGCAGAGATAAAATAGGGCCTATTGTAATCAGACGTTTCGCAAATTAGTCCAATGGGCAATGGTGACCGATCAAGCAGAAGAGAATTAAGAAGATAGACAAGATTTAATTCGGAATTTCCAGGATGAAATGAAAGCACCGATGCCAGCTTTCACCAATGAGGAGATATTAGAGGCGCAGTCTTCAATAGGGAGACTAGAAACTGTATTCCAAGTGAAATCACCAAGAAAATCACAAACAAATCTCAGTCCTCTCTCTTTGTTAGCAATAAGATATTCTACTGGTAGGAGGTTCCTGAAAAGAGGGAGAGTAGAAAGAGATATTAACAAACACACCTGCATGATCAGAGTTGCCAAATGGGTAGAGTTGCATGGCATGACATGAGTCAATTATAGAAGTCAAACGGAGATCTAGAAAAGAAGCATGTTCTTCAGGGTTACTAGGTTACAAGTGTTTCAGAAGTTCAAGGTTTGGACACCAGCAAGATCATTGACAGAGTGCTTCAGCCATATGTCATATTATGTATTGAAGTCATCGAACGCAAAATATAGCGAGCGGTGAAAGTAAATAGCCTTGTGTATTTTATCTGAAATACTATCTAGCACGATACAATCAGAAGAAGAAGGGAAGCTGTGGAGAAAAAGATAACTGAATTTAGTAACGAGAAATGGAGATACATATAAGAGTGGACTGGAGATTCAATAAAAGTCTCCCTAGTTAGAGGGAGTTGTCCCCGAATATAAAGTCCAAGGCCATACATGTAGACACTGGAGTCTTTTCTCAAGTTAGGAAGATGACCAGAAATACAGGGTGCTATGGATAAATTGTCGACTAAATGACGCTAAAATGAAAATGACAGAAATCGCATTTTAACAAAAATGCAAGATGGAATGGATAAATTGTCGTCTTAAATAACGCGCAAGTGAAAATATCAATGAGATCTCATTTGAACTGATATACAGGCTTAGATGTATAAATTGTCGTCCAAATGACGACGAAATAAAAATAACTCTGACATCTCATTTCAAAATATGTACAGGGTGCAATAGATAAATTGTTGCCTAAATAACGCCTAAGTGAAAATATCAATGACATCTCATCTGAACTGATATACAGGCTGCGATCAATAAATTGTCGTCCAAATCAGGACAAAAAAAATGACACTGACATCTCATTTCAAAATATGTACCGAGTGCAATGTATAAATTGTCATGTAAATGACGTCAAAATGAAAATGACTGGCGACTCATTTAAACAGATGTACGGAGTGCGATGGATACATTGTTTTCTAAATGACGCCAAATTGAAAATAACGCTGACATCTCATTTTAACATACAATGTCCTATGAATAAATCGTAGTCTAAATGACAACAAATTGAAGATAACACTGACATCACCTTTGGCTTAAACTACACTCTCCAGACGACTTTGGAATATAATACATCTTTTCGGGGGGGGGGGTAACAGGACGACGTAATTTTGTTCACCCCACCACTACGTCAATATAATTAAAGAATAGAGAAATAGTCTTCAAAATAATTTACAAAAGTTTCCTTAAAAACAGCAAATAATCAAACAGTTTCAACAAAACTACAATCAAAATTAGTTACAGCTGAATTGGTAACCGGAATTGGTAACCGGAATTGGTAACCGGAATAAAACAATAATTATGCACATTAAAAAAACTCAGCAAAACCAATATCAGTTACAACAGCTATAACAATATTATCCAGGAAAATAACACTATTAAACGTAACTGCAGTAACAAGAAAATTACCCACTTAAAAATAAGTGTTTAAAAAATAAATAATGTACAAAGCTGTCGTAACTAACAATATTTACACAAATGAAAGCATTTATATAGCCGCAACAAAAAAAAAACTTTTAAAAAGTTATAACCACTTAATGTCCTTCGAAAAAATACACAAACAATAAAATCCTATCGAAATACACAAACAATAAAATCCTATCGAAATACATCTTTCTTCTTTTATGTGATATGTCCTTTCAGGACGTAGGCGATCATGACTTTCCACATCTCCCTATCCCTGGTGGCTCTTAGCATGCTTTTTCCTATTGCACCATGCAACCCTCGTTCCGTCACCCACCTGATCAGGTCCTTCAAATATGTTATCCGTTGCTTTCCCCTGTCTCTTTTTCCCTCTATCTGGCCTGTTAGTATCAGGTTCTCCAAGCCCTTCTTCCTCATTGCATGTCTCAGGAACTTCAGCTGTCTATCCTTTATGCTTAGTATTAATTTCTTTTTCGTTTTCATCCTTTCCAAAACCTCTTCATTGCTTACATGCTCGGTCCATGATATCCGCAGCATCCTTATGTAAAACTACATTCCATCTGCTTCAAGTTTTTCCTTCATCTTCGAAGATATTGTCCAACATTCCTTGCTATATTGAAGAATCGACATCACATATCAATCAAAATACATAGAAAGCCAAAAAGAAAGCAAGGTCTCTATCAAAATCAAAAGAGAGCAGCCCTACACACTATTAACAGTGCAAATTATTAACAGTACAAATAATTATACTTAAAATAAAAAAATAACAATAATTAGTTTTAAAAGCCAAAATAAAATCTTCAGCAAGAAAAATGAAATAATGGGTATTTGTAGGTAGATAAATATTTTCTTTGCTACATAAGCTCTAATGAAAAATAAAAATAAATATAATAAGTAAATAAATAAAACAAATATTATATAAAGTTAAAATAATAAATATTAAAAAATAAATATTCGAAAAAATTAAGCATATACACCTATACACATACGTACGCATGTACATATCAATATACAGTTATACGCGCATAAGGAACACCAACAAACGAAAAAACATAAATACCGTAATTAATACATCAATATATAACATCAAGGCAAAAACAAATATTTGATTAACTAAATTAGTCACCACAAAAATAAAAAAAAACTATGCAGAATTTTCATTTCTATTCCATATTTGAATTTCTGATTAAAAATATAAAGTAAAACATGTTATGTTTCTAAATTTTTCCTGTTTGCTGTCTCTGAAGGCAATTCTACTCCTGCGGCTTCTTTTCTCGCACTTCCCACCTGTGGAACTCGCTTCCATGTTCTTGCTTTCCTGACGGTTACAACCTCCAAGAATTTAAATGCAATGTCAATACTCATCTCGTAACAACTTGACTCTAGTTCTTTCCACACCACCCCGTATATCCTTTCCTTTTTCTTCACTTTTGCAACTGTCATCACATCTGTATTCCCTTCCTTTTCTTGCTCCTTTCTAACGGGTTCGTCTTTCTTTTCATTTTCTTCTATTTAATCTTCTACTCTTATTTAGCACTCTGCACATCTGTGGCGTTACCGCCTTGCTCGGAGTGATACGATTAAAAAAATACTATAGTTCTCTTTTATTCTAATCCGTACTGTTTTCCATTTTACTCCCTCCCTCCCTCCCTCTCTCTTGCACACACATGTATGTTTGTAGCTTTGTAAAATGACGAGAAGAAGAAATAATCAGAGACAATACATCAGAAATTAATTGCATTCTTCCTCTTCATGTACTGTGTCCCATCAGACTGTAGGCGATCATGGACTTCCACTTGCCCCTGTCTCTTATCACTCTCATTATTTTTTCTTGGTATCTCTCCCAAACCCTGCCTTACATTTGCTCAAGCTGATCAAATATATCTCACGCTGCTTTTCTCTGTCTCTTTTACCTTCTATCCGTCCTGATGGTATTAGATTCTCTAAGCCGCCTTTCCTCAGTACGTGTCCCAAAAAACTCAGCTGTCACTTCCTGATGTTAAGTTTGAGTTTTCTTCTCGTTTGCATTGCGTGCTCGGTCCATGGTCTCTTCAGAATCTGTCTGTAAACCACATTTCAGCAACCTTAATCCTCTCTTTCATCCTTGAAGAGATCGTCCAACATTCGCTGACATACGAAATAACAGATATTACATAGCAGCCCAGTACTCTTTTCTTTGATTCCAGTGAGATATTCGTGTCTTTAAATACTCTGGTTAGCTTTTGAAATGCGTATTGCATTAGTAAAATTACTGCTTTAATCTCTGTATCGCATTTCTTTTGCTCAACAATTGTCGTGGACCCGGTTAAAGGTCTAGCAAGAATAACGCAAATACAACCAAATAGGAAATAAGGAATATATATTAAATACGGAAAGAATACAATACTTGGGACTTGGTTAGCAGGAACGATATTACCAGTTAGTGAGGAATACTATGATTCGACCCTCGAACTTAGAACTGTGACTCGTAATGGTCGTTAAGGTAGCAGTGTTCGTAGACCGACTCTCGGCTGAGTTCGGGCCTCTGAGGGCGCTCTCCTCAGGCTACTCCCTCTATTACCTCTTGTGAGGGTCGGTATAAGTAATTGTTGGATGAGTTCATTCCGTCTATCGGTGATGCCGCCATGATACTAATGTACACACCGACACACACGCGCGTGCTCATGCATATGAATACATTGAGTGAGATGCATAAATTGTTGTATAAATTACGCAAAAAAAAAATAACACTGATATCTTATTTTAACAGATATACAAGGTTTCCATAAAATACAAATCCGATTACAAGTATTTATTGCTCAGAAGACATATGACAGTGTTTTGCCGTTTTTTGTAAAATTTTTGTTTTTTAATCATTTCACCCCGAGCAAGGCAGAAATGCCACTGATGAGCTGGGGGCTACATAACTGTTTTAGATTAATTAAAAAAGAGTGAGGATTACAAACTAGTTAGAAAGGAGCAATAGAAAGCTGAGAATGCAGGTGCGATGACAGATACATAGGTGGAGAGAAAAGGAAGGATATACGGGGGTGGGGAGAGAGCCAGAGTCCGGTGGTAATAGATGAGTATTGACATTGCATTTAAATTTCTGGAGGTTGTAGCCGTCAGGAAAGCAGGAATACGGGAGCGAGTTCCACAGGCGGGAAGTGCGAGAGAAGAAGCTGCAGGAGTAGAATTGTCGTCTGCATTTGGCTAACCTGACTGTGAATGGGTGGGACCCAGTTGCGAGTCTGGTTGCACGAGTAAACACCTGTTGAGGAGGCATCAGTGACTTAAGTTCGTCCGAGCAGAAGCCATGAAATTATTTATAGAACAGACAAAGGGAGGCCACATTTCGACGGTGGGGAAGTGGCTGCAGTCTAGCCACCATATCAGTACCTATCACATTACAGACTCTCCTTTGGAGCCTGTCGAGAACACTGAGGAGAACGGCAGGGGCGCCTGACCATAAATGGCAGCAGTACTCCATGCACGGATGGATGGTTGACTTGTATATATGCAGGATGGATTCAGGCGGAAAAAACATCCTGGATCGGCATAGTGACCCAACCCTCTTAGCAGTAGATTTAGCTATGGATTCAATATAGTGGTTCCATTTGGGGTCTGAGGAGAGGGTAAGGCTGAGGAGGCGTAGTGTGCTGCTCTCAGGGAGAATCGCTTGGTCCATGCTTATGGGAGGCAGGAGAGGCTGCCTGTGATGGTTGGCAGACAACAGCTTGGTCTTAGACGCATTGAAATTGACAAGCCACTTCTTGCCCCAATTCACCACAGAGTGTAGAACCCGTTCAAGGTCGAGATTATAATGTTGTACATCTTATGTTTACATCCACAGCTTTCATTGACTACATTCCACTCATGTACCTCTAGTTGTCCCTGCAATGTTAAGAAAATATCCAGTCTCCTTCCATACCCGCTGAAGCATATCAACGTCAACTGTTCGGACAGCTTTGACAATGCATCTACGAAGCGTGGCAAGAACATGAACAAGAGTCTGGTAGATACGATCCTTGACGTATGCTCAAGCATTAAGCCTTTTATTTTGGTATTGTCATTGCCTTTCAATTCAAGCCAATTTATACCTAAAACAATTGAATATAACAAATGTTTCATTGACTATTCATTAAATAAAACAAAACGTAAATACCTAAATGTAAAGAAAATTTGAAGATGTTTAAAAAAGCTGAAATACTCTGCCATAAGGTTTTTGAACAATAAATACTTTTAAGTATATTCGGACTTTATGGTCACACTCTATTTACCAAAATTAAACAAAAAATATTTTCAAATAATACAGAGTAAATATATTCAATAAAATCAACAACATTGGTCTCAACTACGACCTCCAGGCGACTTCAGAATTTTTTCTGTACACTCCCCTTGTTTAAGTTGGTGAACGCTGTTCTATGTTACAAAGAGTTTACTTTCTCTCACGCTTAACTGCGCCCAACACATAATAATGTGCTTGTAGTCTGGATGGTTACGTAGCCAGATGTAAGGGATAAGGGTGTCGATGAAATTATGCACCAACAGTAACTGGGTGCTTTAGCTTGTGTAGCATGGTGCAGAGTCCTGTTGTCATACACTTGGTCTTCCAGCAGCCTCCCGCTTTAACTATGGCAGCACTACTTCCTCAAGGCACCTGATGTATGTCCTCGTATTGAGTTTTATATGATACAAATCTTATATCATCCATCAGCAAACAAAAACACAAAGTAAAATTGCACATCCGCAAAATCGGATTCATACGACTAAAAACATTTTGGAAAAACCAAGACCAAGAAAAATTCACACGTCAATATGAAAAGCAAAATTCTGGATCCTAATTGGATAAGAAATAGAAAATTCATATTACAACATCAGTCATCAACGTTTTTTGACATCTAAAAAATACGGTGCTTCTGAGAGACGGACACATGACTGAAATCAACTACTTAACCATGTGCGTGAGCGGTCAAGAGTCAGAATGGGAACGGTATCTGATAGCATTTCACAATGTAAGGAAGAAACTTCAAGCTGAATCAGCCACGTCTCACTTTTACTTCCAACTTTGTTTTCTTCTTTTTCACTCCACGCCGCCAAAGAAAACCACAACAACGACAACGGGACGCGCTAAGTACAATTTCTTCATTTCTTTAACCTTCTTTCTCACTCACTCACCAACCTACCAAAGAAAGGAAGGAACATAAGATTTTACATTCTTCTACTATAAAACCATGAACTCTAGCTTTCTGTGGACATTTAAAATACATACATTTCTCTTTGAACAATTTTAACTACAAAACTGCATGCATTTTCTCTCTGAACATTTTTCTTCTCTCAAATATGTTATAGTGTTCAGTTAACGAAAGTTCCCTTTTATTTTTCTTCCTACAATTTTGCTAATCTGTTAATAAATCTTTACTTTAATATACAAACGAAATATTTTTTCCTTTCACATTTCAACATCCAATCTTCAACCTTGAATTCTTTAAATTGTGGGGACTTCGGACGTGTTTGGCACAAGGCCAATTTTCAAAGCATCACCGAGGCTCTGACAGTCTGAGGCTCTAATCAAAAAGTTCAGAATTTTTTTTTCTCATTAGAACGATTGAAATAAGTTTTTCGAACTGCCGTATCTTCGTAATCACTATTAAACTCATCAAACTCTTTCTGAATCCTCTGTACTCTCCTCAGATTAACACTCATATAATTTGATATGTTCATATTGAAACCTCCTGTGTGAATACTAAAAGTACAGCATGCATTTCAAATTTTTTTTTGTAGTATAAATTGTGTCATGCTGTTCTTTTTCACGCAAATGGTGCCCAACTGACCCTACTATACTGGAAAGTTCGCAAATTAAAAGCAACCAACAGGCCTCCTCGAAATAAAAAAAATATAATATGGCGAACCATATATATATATATATATATATATATATATATATATATATATATATATGTTATGAATTATATTTTAGAACATGTACAAATTTTTGTATATATCCACTACAAATTGTACAGTTTGTTTCGACATTGGACTTCCAATGTCTCATCAGGCGGTGTGGAAAGGAAGGGAAGACCTCTTTTTTTATATTTGGGTGTTGTGTGTTGGATGTTGGCAGGGGTTAGCAATAAGGGAATAGTTCTTGTAAATTGTCCGTTAGAATTTTGAAGTGGGGTAGGTAGGGGATATAGTTGATTAATAAAAGTGTGATTTATGACCGCTTGGCTAGCATTTATTTTTATTTTTTTATATTTGGGAGTTGTCTGTGGGATGTTGGCTGGGGTTAGCGATTTTATTTGGGAATTGTGTGTCGAATGTTGGCGGAGGTTAGCGATAAGGGAATAGTTCTTAGAATTTTGAAGGAAGTGGGGTAGGTAGTTTCTTATATTTGGGAGTTGTGTGCCTACCTACCCCACTTTCTTCAAAATTCTAAGTACTATTCCCTTATCGCTAACCTCCGCCAACATTCGACACACAATTCCCAAATAAAAGAAAAGAGGTCTTCCATTCCTTTCCACACCACCTGATGAGACATTGGAAGTCCAATGTCGAAACGAAATTTACAATTTGTAGTGGATATATATAAAAAAATTTGTACATGTTCTAAAATATAACTTAAATATTCACAGTTCTATATTATATATCGAGCACTGTTTTAAATTAATGTTTTGGACGTTGTAAATTTTTCTTCCTTCTTTATTCACTCGGATATATATATATATATATATATATATATATATATATATATATATATATATAAGATATTTTTGATTATATATATGAAAATGTAAAGCGGCATAGTATTATAGTATTGAGCATTTAAAAAAATTCGATGTAACCAGTTTCGTTCCCGCCCTTCAGGCCTCATCGAGAGATAAACGTTGATCAAAATAAATCATGGACTGAATGAAGGAAAGGGAAAAGCGAGAAAAATTAATAATATGAAAGGGAAATAAGTAGTAGACGCTGGTGATAGCAAGACCCAGCAAGCATTCACGCAGTTTACAGAGAGTAGATTTGCAGGACCTGATATACAGAAAACTGTAGCACCCTTAATTGAAATATTGAGTGTGACCGAGACACAACCGTGAAACAGTTGACACTAAAATCACACTTTCTGGCAATCAAATAACAGCACACTTTCTTTTATGTTTTTTCCCTTCATTCAGTCCATGATTTATTTTAATCTAATGAAATCTTCTGATGAGCCCTGAAAGAGGGAGCGAAACCGGTTGCTTCGTTTTTAAAATGTCTAAAACTATTCAGCTTTCTATTTTCAAATATATATATATATATATATATATATATAGTTTAAATCTGTCTGCAAGTAGTAGTCAACTAGTAAATACATCCGGGTCGTTTATAGCACAGCGTGTTATAATTAGCAGGGAATGTGTTCCTGGATTGAGTGCTGACTATTTTTTAATATTATCCAAGTCTCAATCTTTATATCATCTAAAAGCTCTGGTGTCTGTTCATATCAAATCTTGCAAGAATTCTCTCTGTAAGCAGAAAGATTGCTTTTTGGGTTTGAATGTGATTTGACTCTAGTTTTTTTGCATATTTTTTCTCTCCCCCTCTCATTAGAATTTTATTTTATTTTCTGAGAATAAATTTGTCAGAAATTAAACTTGAGAAGATTTGGGACGGAACCGCTTTATTTTAGTTTTTAGTGTTTAGAATGTCATCAAAATTCCGCTTATTCCTTACTGTTATTAAATTTTGCACCACCAAGAATCTTTTTAAATATATATATATATATAAGAAAAATTAAGACAGACGCGTTATTTCATGTTAATTCGGAAGTGTAGGCCTATTTCAGGCGAGCGATCGTCAGCTTCCGTCTTTATTCACCGAAGGATTCCACATGAATGGGATTCACAAAAACCTAACCCGACGAATAAGAAAATAAAAAAATAAAAAAATAAAAAATATAAATAAATATAAGAAGATAAAAATATAAATGTCGCTCCCTTAAAAAGGAAAATAAGAACAATCCATCCGTTTGTCGAACCCACACATTCCTACACAATCATATATATAAAAATCGCATATAACCCACAACAGATAACACGCCAAGACGCTAATTCATCACCCCTGAAAGAAATGGTTATCCTACGATTATAGGTAAAGGATACTCCTTTGGATTCTTCTATGCCCACAAGGCATGCTGATATACGGAGTCTAAGCCGTACTGATGAGCTGTAATACAGCGAAAAAGATCTGTCTGTGGATGACTATAATATTTACGCTCAACACACCCTGATTGAGCACTCTGGACGAGTGGGGGACTTTGTAAACAGTAGCTACTCCGGCATATACGCATCGCTCATTCGATAATGAATTGGAGCACCCTAGCTATTGGGCGTGTTTATACGCGCTAAAAAGCCTTCCTTCTTCTGCCGGACGCTCGTGGCCTAGGGGTGGAATCGGCGACTGACGCCGATTCGGTCGGGTTTCGATCCTGGGTTGGGAAGCGAACGGAGTCTAAGCCGTACTGATGAGCTGTAATACAGCGAAACAGATCTGTCTGCGGATGACTATATATATATATATATATATGAGATATTGAATCATAACAGACCGCTGTAATAGACTCTACAAAAAGATTTAAAAATTATCAGTGCAAGATATGTTCAGCCAATCGAATTCGTCGTTATAAACAAGTAATTTCAGTTCAGTGTAACAACAACATACTGTGGCAGATGCGGTGTGAACTAGAAAAAAAAAACTAAAATTTAACAAAACTATACGAAATTTTCTTGAGAGGTTAACACGCTGACGATACCAGGAATAACATAAGAGAACCATACCCAAAGATATAAAGACCCACTGACAGTTTCTTTACCGAGGGGCGTGGGGCAGGATTGACTGGAGGGAAATAACTATTTTCTAATCAACCAGTCATTGTATGCCTCGTGTACATGTCTATCTAAATTAAAAATATCCCAGAACATTGTATCTTTAATTAACGCTTATTTTTAAAGTACATTTTGTCTGTTAGCATACCAACGTACTTCATATTCCTATCTTGATTCATATATATATATTTATATGTATATATATATAGTGGTTAAGGGAATGAAAGAATGAAAAATATGAGTGATATTCGTTCCGAGAAAGAAATTTTCAGAATAAAAATTAATATTCGATTATATTTAGATCAGATTAGATTAGCCTATTTCAAATTTAGATTTGTCTGACGAAGTCAGTTAGTTAAATGCCATACGTGATACACGCTTGGGCGATCATGTCTCGAAAGAGACATGACTGACTGGGCAGAAGATTATCCCGCAGGAGGTTGCCATTGCTTTCTGCGGTAGACTGTTTGCCAGCCAAAGCTATAGAACCCAATCTGTCCTGTTATTTAACCCATAGCTGGGGGAAGAGACGGATTACTACCTTTCCCAAGGGTATTTGCGCGTATATGATATATATATATATATATATATATATATATATATATATATATGAGACTAAGAACTACAATTATACCTACTTAGAGCCAAACCAGAGGCAAACACTAAAATAAAAGAGCTGAAAAAAATACAGACATACAGGCAGATAAACAGACACACACATGCAAATATCTTGCCTTTTATATATATATATATATATATATTATCGATTTTCTGCATTATTGTAACAACTGTAACCTTGTAACTTTTGAATAGCGTTTCTTATGTCTTTGTTTATGAGTGTATCAAATTTGATTAAAATCAGACCACTTCGTCTATAACCCGATTTTTTCGATTATCGATTTTCAATATTTATCGGGGGTACCTCGACACAAAACCTAACTAAGAACACTCGCAGACGCTTATAGTACAACTGTGTAAATTTTCAAGAAAATCGGTTCAGCCGTTTCGGAATCTAAAGGTAACACACAAACATAGACACACACACACATACACGCACAGAGACAAAGTTTCCATTTATAAATAAGTTTATATATATATATATATATATATATATATATATATATATATCTTAAATTATCGAAAGTCTTTTAACCAATGTTCCATTTGAAGAAACAATCAAGACAATTAGTGACCATGTCTACAATCACCGGCAATACCGCCTCAAATAATCCTACGAACCATCCTCTGGAAAGTACAACTCTCCGTTCATTTTACGACAACATGGCAACATTATGGTCCCATAATGGTTTCCCTTTTTAGGTCTTGCTTTGGCTAACCTTTACATATTTTATATTGAGAATAAAGTGTTTTAAACTACACCCACAAACCATACATATTGAAGTGACCTCGAAGACATTCTCATTTTGATGAAAATAAAAATCAAATCACAAGTACAAAATCAACTTAAAAAAACAAACTCAAAGCTAAATTTTACATGTGATTCATAATAAAGCCCTATTCTTTGACGTTGAGATAAAAATACAATCCCGTTTCTTTAACACTTACCCGTATAGAAAACCCACTGATTCGAACTAAAGATAACCAATGTCTAGAAAGAGATAAAATAGCAGCGATAACAAACTTTTTAAATAGGACACACAAAAAATTCCACTTCTCAAACAAATATTTCTATACTAACTGAAACACATAAAACAAACACTAATCAACTATATCATTAACAGACATATAAAATTATTCTTATTTCAAATACGCAACATCAGTAATAAAAACCCAGCTACAACACAATATCAAAATATTTTATTGCAACCAGATGCACAATAATTGTGAGCAGGACAAACTCGCCAAGAGAAAGTTTATGAAACAACACATTTCTGCTATAAACCCTGAAAACGTGTAAATTGTATAATATATTGCAGAATATGTAAGAACGGTAATCTTGTCATTACTGATCAAAATAACCCGATAAAATCAAAACTAGCGATAACCAATACAGTGTATCAATTTTAATGCCCAGGACAAGACTCTCAAACCCATCAAGCATGTCTCACGCTGCTTTCTTCTGTCTCTCTTTTCCTCTATCCGTCTTGTGAGTATTAAATTTTCGAAACCCTTTTTTCCGCATTACGTTTCCCAGAAATCTCAGCTGTCTCTTCATGATTCTAATTATATGTTGTTTTAAATCCCTTAAAAAAAGATAACATGCTTGAAATTCCGGAAAACCCTCGTTGAAAATACAACTATACTTAAACATGAAAACAATATACAAAAACTAAAAATTCTTGAAGCTATATACATAAAGCAGTCGAAATGTTGTGGGATCTTCTCTTTTTCTATGAGAATGGATTCGACTTGAGTAAACATATACTCCTCCCGTAATGAGATCCGTGAGTTACAGTACGATTACCGGACTGATCCGTAAGATACCGAAGTAACACAGAGAATACCGTGTCAGCAGTCATAGTAGATCTGAACTCCACTCAGCCAGAATAGTATTACACGGATATACTAATTCCAGCACGACTTCACTTCAAAGACTTGTATATATATATATATATATATATATATATATATCCTTACTAATCGTATTCCTGGATTACTAACCTGCGTTGCAGCTGTATCATTACGTTTAATAAAACCTATATCAAATACCTGTTTTGTTGTTCATTATTTTCTGTGGTTCCTCACCCGGAATCCACAATATGAGACCTTAACCTGAACAAAATAAATTATGAAATCTTCACAAATATCTTTAAATGCCTATAATTAATAACAGAGCCATTGGTTTATTTCAATGGCTTCCCATACTTAATATTTCTCGTTTTCACTCTCACGTGGTCATATGTGACGTCATGAGCTGTGACGTCATGATGTTGGTTTCCAACGACTTGTGCGCATGAGTTTGTCGTTGCTTGGAAATCTTCCGTGTCAGCAAAAACAGGCTGTCATTATTGTTTGTCCGTTAATTGTTATTCTATAATATAATTTAACATCTTTCAAAATGGCTTATATAAACTGAATGCATAGACTGGAATATAAAGAAAATTATGTATCAATATTGTAAATTTCTTTCTTCATTTAATGATAATGCTATTATGCTATAAGAAAATATAAAAAAAAATACATAAAACAGACAAAATTTGTCTATATTATTTTATGAAACATGAATTAATATATATATATATATATATATATATATATATACAGATTTAATTAAAAATGACTGACATGATATTATATCTAAACTTATTTATAAATAAAACTTTGTGTGTGTGTGCGTGTGTGTGTGTGTGTGTGTGTGTGTGTATGTCCGTCCGTTACCTATAGACTCCAAAACGGCTGAACCGATTTTTTAGAAAATTTGCACGTCTGCAAGTGTTCTTAGCTAGGTTTTTCGGCGAGGTACCCACGATAAATATCGAAAATCGATAATTAAAACAATCGGATGATAGAAAAGTTGGTCCGATTTCAATCACATTTGATACACTCATAGACAAAGACATAAGAAACGATATTCAGAAGTTTCAAGTTTACAGTTCTTACAATAGTGCAGAAAATCGATAATATATATATAAAAGGCAAGATGTTTGTGTGTGTGTCTGTTTATCTGCCTGTATGTCTGTATTTTTTTCAGCCTTTTTATTTTAGTTTTTGCTTCGGGTTTGGCTCTAAGTAGGTATAATTGTAGTTCTTAGTCTGAGCCATGATACCATTTACTCAGAGGACCTATTTAGCCTTCAAAATTCAGTTTACGACGAAAAACACTTATTTGATATCGATACCAGAAAATCAAAATTTGACTTACATCCATTCATTTTTCTTTCTGTCTATGGTTTCGCTTTAACTGGAAAAAAACTATTGCTTTTTAGTCTTTCATGCCAACGTCCAAAGAGTCTGAGCTCCAGAACCATGGATTAGTTTTAAAGCTTTCATTTCACTCGAGCAACGCCGGGCTATACTGCTAGTATATATATATATATATTGTATATTTCGACAGCAATCTCTCTTTTATACAGCTTTCATTAAAAAAGACAGGCAGCGTTACATCAATAATATTTTTATATAATTTTTCATGTGTTTATATGAATTTTTATTTTCAGAATTGTCCAAAGGTTTTTTTACGAGTGCTTTCGGATATACCTTTAGTCAATATCAAGGATAATTTTGTTATACTTGTAATTAAATATGTGTAAAGTTTATGTATATAGAGAATCATGTTCATTGCATGTTCCTATCTCGGTAAGCACATTGATACCATGTTCATAATTGATATCATTAAGTGTAGGATTTCTCTTTCCTATTATTAATACCTTCATTTTTTAAAATCTTTTCTTGCATGTGAATGATGCTCTTATGTGCGTAAAAGAAAGATTACTGTCCAAATATACCTTAATTAAATTAAACGACCCGGCAGACAGCAAGTCACATAATATCAGCACATTAAGACAAAAATTCTAATTAAAATAATCCCAGAAAATCTATACTAGCGATGACTGATATAGTGAATGAATTTCAATGCCCTGTACAAGACTGTGTTTCTTGTCAAAAACAGTTATCTATATTAGCCATACTAACACTTGGACGCCTGACAAGCCACCTATGTAAAACATCGGAAAATTACTTTTAATCGATACTTGCATTTGTGTAGATATTCTGTTTTTAATTAAACAGTATATATATATATATATATATATATATATATATATATATTTGTATGTATGTATGCAAATGTAACATGTCAAATAATTTAACGCGATTGTTTAACGTATTTCTGGAGATTTAAATTCCCCTCAAATTACGTTAACTTTTTGTCAACGACTTATAATATATTTTTTCTGTAAATAATTTTAATTCTGAATAATTTTTTTCTAAAAAGTGGATATAATTACCCTGAAATTGTACAAACTGTAAAAATGTTGACTATGAAAATTATAGTTTTGGCGACTTAAAATCTTCTCAGTCTAAACTTCTAACCAAAAGCGATAAAAAAATTAGATATTTGTAGGGAATTGTTTAATACCAGGGAATAGTTTATTGGTAGGGCTGAGAATATTTCACTTTCTCAAAGCTTGTGCGTGTCATTATGTGCGCATGAGTGTGACGGCTCCTATATATACTTATGTGTGTATGTTAAAAAATTGCTTGTCTCTGCTTTCAATGTACTCATTAGAGCCAAATTGAAGCGTTTTATTTATCTGTCTTCTCTAATTAACACTTTTCGGCAGATACAAGCACTGATCTTTCTTGCAGACTTTTCTCTAAATTGTACGTGATTACGTTTCTTTTTTTTCCTTCATGGCTTTCCATAATGACAGAAAGATAAACTATTTTCTCAGAAAAGTTAGGGACAAACTTCAACATTTCTCATTTTTTCCTCTTTTGCTTTATTTTCTAAGAAAGATTTCTTGTACTTCAACACCTGCAGTAAATGGTTTGATTTCTAGGTCAGACAAATGTCACAAAGAAATACATATTGATTCCAAGACAAATTAGTCTTATTTCTTAAATTATAAAAAATGGCTTTGTAGTTAATAAACAACACACAAATAAACACACGCAGACTCAGACACAGACACACACACACACATATATATATATATATATATATATATATATATATATATATATAGTGTATCGAGGCAGCAAATAATTTTCTAAACATGTACAGTTAAATATATAAGAGACAATGACTGTCTATTATGTTTAATCATGAGCCGTTCTAAACGTCGTATTTTGGCTTTAATTTCAGTTGAAAATAAAGACAAAATTTCTCCAACATTTGGATAATTTTTATTAATTTGGTTCTAAGCTTTCAGCTCATATGAGCCATCTTCAGAGAAGTTATTAAAACTCTCTCTCTCTCTCTCTCTCTCTCTCTCTCTCTCTCTTGTAATAATAAGAAAATAACCATTCTATTTTCATTTAGAATTATCCACTGGGCAATAAACACTAAAAACAGTATGAAATACATTATTTTTTTTTAAAGAATGGTGGGAGGGTTAATAATTATGGCCGGAAGTATATATATATATATATATATATATTGTAGTAGTTGTTAAAATGGTTTATAAATTCATAGTAATACTACACAAAAATTTTCGTGTTTCAAAGCTGCTTCGAAACGCGAACATTTTTGTGTAGTGATACTATGAATTTATAAACCATTGTAACAACCATTACAATATAATTCTCTACGTTTATTCGAACACCCTTTATAAAAGTAAATGCATGAACAGCAGGCAAAAAACCTACGAGTTCTATAACTTTGTTACAATATATATATATATATATATATATATATATATATATATATGTATAGTTTTTAGTTAATGTATTAAATATCAGGAACAGAAAGTACGTAAATATAAAAGTGAGTATTTAATTAAATCGCAGAAGCAACAATCTGCTTCATGGTAAACGCTATTGTCAGGCAATGAGCGTTGTGATTTTGCTTGATTATATATACAGGTCAGTGATACATTGTGGGTAGTCTACTCTAAGCCTAATAGTGGCCCATAACTGTTCAACAAGGTCACATTTGGGGATACCATTAAAGTGGCTTGGTTCCAAAGAATGCTGGACTCTTATTTAAGGAAAGCAAGTCTCTGTAATATATGGGAATTTTCTAAGCGTAGCTTATATGTGAAGTGACACAAGAGCTAAAGTATGGCGCACGCTGTGAGAATCAAACTCACTATTTAATTGTAACTGATCTAGCGAGATAACTTGGGTAACGTTTGCGCCACGTCGAGGTGATTTTCTGTTGAAGGATGCCTGAGGTGATGAATAATTTCCTGCAGAATGTATTTTTGTGAAACAGCAAAAAATATGGATACTGGCTAGCAAAAAGAAAATAGACGTTTTGATAAATATTTGATTGTTGTCAAATACGGGCAAAATTCCCAGTGTCAGGAATATATTTTATTGTTTTGAAACCAGCGTAGCCAAGGTCAGATAATGTGGAATTTTAAAATTATCTAAACAATGTGTCAGGATCTGACGTAATAGTTTATATAAGAGACAGAAATTAGTAGTAATAAAGAGACGGTTAAGAGTTGAGACCGGAAGAAAGGCCGAGAAAGCTACAAGGAAAAACGCGGACGAGCGCGGCCTCTGACCCCTCAATGCGTGTGCGCTGTCACCTTCATACTTACCTTCTAATCTACGATACGTCACCTGATGAGCTATGATATGGTGTCTACATTTGTTTATATATAAGTGTTACGGTTGTTATTTTATTAAGTAAGAATATCGTCATATCTGCGCGGAAAAGGCAATCGATTTTATAAGAGAGAAGATAACAAGTTTTGGAGTCCTGTCGGCGATTTATTAATCGTCGTTTCATCGAAGTAAATTCAACATATATGCCGTTTTGATTGCAGTTTAAATTTCGTCATACTAGGTTCCAGGTTATACAACACGTTCGTCATTTTGGTTGACAAGTTATACAGCATATATCGCTCTATTTTACGTTGTGTTATACCACATATATCGAATTGATATAGAAAATCTTTAAGCGTAGCTTAGATGTAGCACAAGGTCAAAAGTATGAGGCATCCTTCATTGTACCATCGCGGACATTAAACGAATGGATGTTAGAATGATAAAGCTTTTGCATGTCACCAGATGCGTCATCCTAAGTCTGGTGCTGATCATCTGCACGTGTCCAAATTCGAAGGAAACAGAGGTTTAGTTGAATTAGACTTGTAATAAAAAATACAAAAAATGGTTTTCAAAGAGGAAGAAATGCCAGTAAACTATAATAAACTTACTGCTCCGGCAAAGAATCTAAAAGAGAAAGTAAAAGCATATGCCTTGTACCAAATGCAGAAACGAGATAAGCCTCTACATGGACAATACTTTGTCCGTATTAATCAAGTTGATCTAGATAAACTCCGTACCCATCAGTGGTTAAAAGCTGAAACTAAATCTTTTTTTTATTCTTGCTGCACAGGACGATTATTTACTACCTAGAAATAACCAAGCAAACATACTGAAAAGTCGCAGATTATGTGATAAATATCCAGAAACAACCGACCATCTGTTTTCACAATGTCAGCACCGACTGAAACTCGGCATTATAGATTGGCCTAATAAATGCAATGGATAATATGCAACTTGTAGAGGAAGGAAAGAGCAAGAATCTAGTATGAAGATAACCCAGACGTTGTTAGAGAGATAGAAGGTATACGAACTTCAGGGAATTTTGCAATACACAAACAAAACAATGAAAGCTAATCGTCCAGAAATAGTGAGCAATTATTTTTTTTATTGATATGACATTCCGCACAGATTGTAATGCATCTTTAGGGATCTTCAAATAAACTTTCTAAATACAAGGATAATGAAGAGAAAATGCAAATTATTTTGACACATGAGAACATCAATAATTACAGTTGTAGTTGGAGCCCTCGGATTGATTGAAAGTACAAGTAAAAATCTACTTATTACGAATAATTTTATGTATGTAACTGTGTGTGTTGTTAGTTTCTTAATCAATAGAAAAATATTTTTTGTTTAGTGGAATATGCCATGAATCATTTCTGAAATTAGGTCTCTGGTTAGGACCAGGAATTAAAGGTGTCAGTTAAGTGCCATACGTGATATACGCTGGGCGATCATGTCTCGAAAGAGACATGACTGACTGGGCAGAAGATTATCCCGCAGTAGGTTGCCATTGCTTTCTGCGGTAGACTGGTTGCCGACCAAGCTATAGAACCCAATCTGTCCTGTTATTTAACCCATAACTGGAAGGAATAGACGAATTAATACCTTTCCCAAGGGTATTTGCGCGTAAGTGAATGCAATGAATTCGGCTGGAATTCGAACTCGGCTCCCGATTTATCGTTTGGAGCCGATATCCAATGCACCACAACGCACATCCGTAAAGGTGTATACAACAGAAATCAATAATAATAATAATAATAATAATAATAATAATAATAATAAATCAGTTTATTTTCTCACATTTCCCACCTGTAGAACACCTTTCGGTATACTTGCTTCCCTGGGAGCTACAATCTCCGTAAATTTAAATGCAACATCAATTGCCAGCATCTATCTCCTTGATTCCCATCTTTCTCTTATCCTTTCTTCGACATTCCTTTTCCTTTTTTCTTTTTTTTCCGTCACCGTACCCTCCGTCACATTCTTGCCTTACGTGGGGTGAAACGATTATAAAAAATAAAAAAATAGATTTTCTGTAGATATATCTACATCAAATGTCTTTTAATGTTTAGCGTAAATCTCTTCAAGAACAAAAATATTTGTATAAACCCTCACACGTGGCTAAGAAGCTCACGGCTTAATGAAGAGTCTGAAAGTCGTATAACGGCTGCACAGGAGCTTAATAATGCTAATATCTTGCATAATAGTACAAACACAAAATGAAGGATGGTTAACAAATTGAAACTATTGATGCCGTTATCTCAGGATTTTCAATATTCAAACCAAATGTGTACAAAACCCCTCCCACCCGAGTATGTCAATATCTGTATTAAAAGATCTGTCCGCACTACAGACAAAAACAGCTGCAAAATTGTATAAACATCTTCCTGAATTTGTAGTTAAGGGAAAAGATGGTATCACCCTCTGGGATATTTTTTATCAATATAGATCGAATAATACAAGCAAATCCCCAGATTTTATTATCAAACATCGAAACGAAAACGTCTACAAACAGAAATGAACGTACGAAATGAAGAAATGTCGCTATGTATGTTTATGAAAAACTAAGCTTGCCATATATATATATATATATATATTATCGATTTTCTACACTATTGTAAGAACTGCAACCTTGAATCTTCTGAATATCGTTTCTTATATCTTTGTCTATGAGTATATCAAATTTGATTAAAATTGGACCATTCCTTCTATAACCCGATTTTTTCGATTATCGATTTTCGATATTTATCGGGGGTACCTCGACACAAAACCTAGCTAAGAAGACTCGCAGACGCTTATAATACAACTGTGTAAATTTTCAAGAAAATCGATTCAGCCGTTTTGGAGTCTATAGGTAACGGCAACACACACACACACACACACACACACAAACACACACACACACACACATACACACAGAAAAAGTGCCATTTATAAATAAGTTTAGATTAATTGATACGGCTTATAGCTAGTTCTAGAAGTCAGGGGTTTGTTGTGCCTCTTACAATTTCTCTATGCGAACCGGAGAAAGCAGACTGCCTAAATAGGTTTTGTGTGAATAGGCTTCATTCTCTTTTCCTGTTGCCTTAGCAACAGCGACAGATAAAAGTTACTAGCTTTGTATATATTATTGCATCTATTTATCTATACTCAATATATATTTTTTACCTGAATTTATATTTGCCACAACAATAATGACAACAACAAGGTTCTGTCTTTCAGGCTTTCCATTTCCGCACAAGTAAACTTTTCCACTTTGTCGTACAATTTCCCCAATACTGTTCTTGACATATATACTGCTAACATAAAAAAAAATACCAATCCATTAAAGAATATATTTTAAAACTTCATAAGATCGATTAACTCATTTAGAAAACGAAGAAAATTTTTATTGAAATTCATTGATGACAAAGTCATCCCACGAAATGAAAAAATGTCGCTATGTATGTTTATGAAAAACTAAGCCAATTTAAAAAGCTGAATATGGAAATAAAAAGTGGGACTTAAAACCGAAAGTGTCGCTGCTGAAGTTCGAACCTTTGGGTCTGAAGGAAAAAGAAACTCAAGAAGAAATCATCAAAATCTCTGATGTATAATTCCCATGAATATTTCTAACAAGAACATTACATATTCTGTAGGGTGTTTTCTCTTTTTTATCTTTTTCTGTTGTTGAAAGCAGTATTTTCATTAATGAACTAGAAACAACATCAAAAATCATACTTGTTTGTGATTATTATGGGGTATGCGATTATGAAACTAGACAAAATAAATATTTAATTGTTGTGGAGTTATTTTCGCAGTGGAGGCTAGTCCTTGTGCTAATAGGTTCGACGTACAAAACGTTAGGAGCTTCATATAATATGTATTACGCAGTGTAATCTTGCCAGGTCGCTGACTACTTTTGTATTCGACTAACTGTCGACTACTATCGGCCAACATCAACTGACTCTCGTTCCTCTTACTACTCCTACTTCAGTTAAGTGAGAGAGTTTATTGACTAAAGAATAGACTTGTTTCACCATGACATTAATAATAATTTTGAAGTTTCAGCTAATATTATAGATGTTCGATTAATCTTTACGTTTATTAAACCTTTGCTGTTTATTTGAAGCCAGAAAGTATTTTTAAGAAATTTTAAAAAATTTTTTTAGCGATAATAATGATTTAGAGATACAAGTCTTATTAATTAGGCCATAAATGGGATGAGAAAAGAAGTATACATGCCTTTTCTAAACGATATTTGCGCGTAAGTTAATATAACCAACCTAAGGGGAATTGAGACTTGGCTCTTCGATTTATATTTCTGAAGCGTTATATATTACACCAGCCGCCCATCAAAACTCACAGGTTATGATATTCCTAATCAGTCACCCACCTTGATACTCACCCAACTCAACGTTGCTTAATATTGGTGATCGTGTGGAAAACTTTATTTCAACGTGATGTGACCGTAAGCCGAGTCAGTTTTACGTGTAAATTAATTTCGGTAAAAACGAAAGTATTTTAGATACGCCATAAAATATTATAATAATACTGTACACCCAGAAATTGTAATTACATGTCAGTCAGTTAAATACCATACGTGATACACGCTTTGGAGGATCATGTCTCGAAAGAGACATTGATGACTGGGCAAAAGATTAACCTGCCGTTGCTTTCTGGGGTAGACTGGTGGCTGGCCAAGTCTATAGAGCCCAATCTGCCGTGTTATATCTAGAGGGGAAAAAGATGTATTATATTATTAAGTAGTAATTAGTGGGGGGGGTCAGTTTATTACTTCATAGCAATATAAAACTGATCCCCCACTCTATGTCCAGTAGAAGCATTAATCATGTCTCCAACTATTATATTCACTCAGTCAGTTAAGTTCCATACGTGATACGCGCTTTGGGGGATCATGTCTCAAAAGAGACATGACTGAGTAGACAGAGGATTATCCCGCAGTAGGTTGTCATTGCTTTCTGCAGTAGACTGGTTGCCAGCGAAGGCTATAGAAGCCAGTTGCCATGTATACATAAAATAAGCTTCAGTTTAAAGGGTCTTGAAAAGTGAAAATATTTTTGTCACCCTATATTTAATCTTAACTCTGCAGGCAATTCAAACAGGTTGAGCAATATATTTGAAAAAATGTTTTCTTAAAAGCATCTTAAATGAAGTTTATATACAGACAACACAGGAAATAATGAAGACGCTTTGTGTGAACACTTTACAAAAATTCCACTTGTTTGCTGTTATTCCCCAAGTGATTTACTGTCGAATAGAGTGAATATCGATTGGCCCGAAATAAAACCCTACTCTTAAGAAACGATAGTTGTCATGGTCGAACGTCGTAAAATGTTTATAACAAATATATCGCTCAGGTCGGCCCATTTAAGTATGCGTGAATATCTCAGATCCCCCAAGTGGCTTGCTTACATTGGGTTTAGATAACGATTAACAGGCCAAATTGATTATATCAACTGTCAACAGCCAAGTCAAACAATAATATCGGAGATTTTCAAAACGCAATCGATAAAATAACAGCAATCCTAGAAAAGGAAACTCATTCCCAAGAGCGAAAGCGTAAGTAAACCCAAAGAAATGGATTTAATTAAAGAATGTCTGTCGACTTGTCTTCTTCGATGTTCCTGCAGAACGATGTTGAAGTAGGAACTCACAATAGCGAAAAATATTCTTGAGAGAATCAATACCCGAACACGATTCTCACTTTGGTTTTGATATTATCGCGGGAAGAGTTTGCTGAGTGGTGAGTGGGTAATGGTCGATCGGTTGGTGCTTACAGCGTCACGCGAATAACGATCAATGGAAACGAGCAACAACCCGAACTGAAGTGTGTCTCGCACCACTGCCTTCGCATAAAAGCCAGACTCTCGCCTCCCCTTAAGAACTACGGTTTTGCCGAGAAACTTTACCTTATAAATTTATATATGCAGGAAATCAGTATGACCTAAATGCTGCTGCCGTCTATCTGATAAAATCTCAAGAAAAAAATTTAATAAGCCTAACGAAGCCATATAACACACAGGAAAATCTCAACACAAACGAAGAAACGAAGAAAAGAGTGCTAGACTGCTACGTGATGTCAGTTCTTCAATACGGCAGTGAATGCTGGACAATATAATCGAAAATGAGGACAAAACTGGAAGCGGCCGAAATGTGGTTCTACAGAAGGATGCTACGGATATCGTGGACTGAGCATACAAGCAACGACGAGGTGTTAGAAAGAATGGCAAAAAAAGGGAATTGATGCTGAACATCAGGAAGAGACAACTGAAGTTCCTGGGACATGCAATGAGGAAGGAGATCCTGGAGAACCTGATACTGACTGGACAGATAGAAAGAAAAAGATACAGAAGAAGGCAGCGGATAAAATATTTGCAGGGCTTGATCAGGTGG
This sequence comes from Ascarosepion bandense, assembly GCA_037127315.1. NCBI lineage: Eukaryota > Metazoa > Mollusca > Cephalopoda > Sepiida > Sepiidae > Ascarosepion > Ascarosepion bandense. The sequence continues at coordinate 1,267,874 of JBBBDQ010001434.1, forward strand.
ATGACGGAACGGGGGTTGCCAGGAGCAACAGGAGCAAACATACTAAGAGCCACAAGGGATAAGGAGACGTGGAGAGCCATGATCGCCTACGTCCTGAAGGGACAGGGCACATAGAAGAAGAAGAAGTGAGCAAATAAACTCGCAAGCAGATTTTTGGATGTTTAATTCTCTAACCATTGCAGTATTTATAAATAAACTAAACACATTGAAAATATTAATCTTTCTCTTTTCTCTATCGATGGGTTAAATAACAGAACAGATTGGGTTCTGTAACCTTGGTTATCAAACACTTTACCGCAGAAAGTAATAGCACATTACTGCTGGATAATCTTTTACCTAGGTAACCATGTCTCTTTTAAGACATGATCGCTCAAGCGTGCATCACGTATGGTACCTCCACACAAGCACATGAAATGTTACGAGCAACAGAATTTATGAAATAAAGAAATATTACGGTGTTTGAAAAAGTCAACGTTTAAAGCCTATTTTTAAGTTGTCAGTCTCCTAACACCTTTGAATCGTACCACAGGCCTTACAGAAATGGTGTGTCTAAAGAAAGACAGCATATGGAGCCCTTAATGGCAAGACTGTTTGCTCTTAAATTAATTAGTATCTTTTTATGAATTAATCCTTTGCTTAGTATTTCGAAGGCATATTTTTTATTTTTCAGTGCTGTTAGAATTTTGCTGTCACAATTTTCATCCTGTTAAAATATTCTCAATTATTTAATCTTCTGCACTTGTTTGATTTTGACATCACCATTTCGTAAGATGCATCATGGGTCTTTTTTCTTGCTCCCCACCATACATGCTGTCTCTTGAAATTGATGATTAGTATTTTGTTTATGCTTTCTTTTATATCTTGTTTAGGAGGGGGGTTCTGTTGTTTTCTTTCTGTGTCTGCTATCAACACAATGTCATCTTATAATATTAAGATTTTTCGCACGGAAAATATATCCTGATAAACTTTTCAACTCCTTTAAAGTAGCCTGGCTGCAAAGATTTCATAAATCTGTCGAGCAAATCTTTACGCCCCTTTTCTGTTTTTGTAATAAACTTACTCAGTTCTGCTTTCTGTTTGCATATACGTAGTTTGCTTCCAGTATAAAAACTGGGGGATTATTTCCAGGCATTTAAAAATAGGACTTGTAACTTATCAAATGCTTTAGCCGAATTTTTGAAACATACGTATAGAGCCTTTTTGCACATGTATTATTTTCGTTTTAAAAATATTTTCTAGTTTCTGAATTCTGTTTGCAGCGTCAGCGACACTGAAACCCAGTTTCAAATACTACCATACCCCATAATTATGTTTGTCAATTCAACTCAAAATAAGGTGACGATCTTCCATCGAATCTCGCTTATTTTGTAAATAGTTTTGATTTCATGTAGTATAACACCTGCATTGTGGTGCAATAGATACCGACTCGGAATGAGAAATAAGCGAGCCGAGTTCGAATTCCAGTTAGATTTGTTGTGTCCACTTACGCGTAAATACCCTAGGAAATTATATGAATCCACCTACAGTTTTTCAGCAGGACAGATTAGGATCTAAAGCCTTGATTAACCACCAGTCTACAGCAGAAACAAATGTCAACCTACAGTCGGAAAATCATCTTCTTCATCAGGATTGAAAGAACACATTATCGACATAGCACTTAATTTTTTTTTCATATCCCCCCAAGCAAGGCGGCAACGCCACTGATGTGCAGGGGGCTACGTAAGAGTGAAAAGGTTGGAAAAGAGAAAGCCGTAAACCACATCCTAAACAGGAAACAAGGGATGAGCCTCTTCACCAGTTCAATAGACCTGGGTGGAGTGTGAACCGGGCGATAGTTTAGTCTATCTACTCCAATTGAAAAAAAAGGGTGAGAAGATTGGAAAAGAGAAATCCAGAAACCACAGCCTAAGCAAGAAACAAGGGAGGAGCCTCTTCACCTGTTCAATAAACGTGGGTGGAGTGTGAACCGGCCGATAGTTTAGTTGACTGGGTGGGAGTAACTCTTACTCAGCAGCAAGTTCTGCTATTATCAATCATAAAAATATACTGGGTGCGTGCGCGCTTTAAAAGTTTTTAAATTTTAAAATGGAATCAACAGTTAGATTCAATTTGTAAAAAACTCGTTTTTTGAAAGCAGGAATCCGTTTCTTCTGACACAAACTTTGGGTAAACAAATAGGGCAGACTAGGATGTAAATGTAATATAGCAGTTATCAGCATTGAAAAGCAATACTAGCGGGTCGAGTTCGAATTCTAACCGAAGAAGCTGTATTCACTTTCTCACAAAGTCCTTTCTCACAAAGTCCCTAGGAAATGAATAAATTAACCTCATACTGAAACCAATCACAGGGTAGATTGTTCTTTACTTCAAACTGACAACTAGTCACTGAAAAGAATATTTCTGAATTCAAAAAATGTTAGAATTCAGGGCTAGTAACTCCACCCAATACAAACGTACGAGGTATTATTGTGTATTAATATAAGTGGAGATTAATGAACAAATATTCTTTACAAGGCTAGATCTAAAAGAAAAATAAATGCATTCAAGTCAACCCGATCCCGACGCCTGCGAGTTAAACTGACTGAATATGTACAGACGTAATTTCTAAAGAATTAAAGAATTTATTTTTAATCCGACATTTAATTACTTCAAAATTTATTATAATGGATACTCCGTATTTTAAATAGACACCAATCTTTATTTAATAAATAAATAAAATGCAGCGACTATTACGAATATAGGGTATCTACTATGTTTCGTATTTGCAATAGACGCCCATTTTCATTTATTAAATAAAAAAATGTGACAACTATTGCAAATATGAAGTATCTACTTTACTTCGTATTTGAAATAGATGCCCATTTTTATTTAAATAAAAAATAAAACTGGACAACTATCTCAAAATACGGAGTTTCTACTTCGTATTTGAAATAGATGCCCATCTTAATTTAAGAAAATAATAAAATTGGACAGCTATCTCAAATACAGAGTTTCTACTTCGTATTTGAAATAGATGCCCATCTTAATTTAAATAAATAATAAAATTGGACAACTATCTCAAATACAGAGTTTCTACTTCGTATTTGAAATAGATGCCCATCTTAATTTAAATAAATAATAAAATTGGACAACTATCTCAAATACAGAGTTTCTACTTCGTATTTGAAATAGATGCCCATCTTAATTTAAGAAAATAATAAAACTGGACAACTATCTCAAATACAGAGTTTCTACTTCGTATTTGAAATAGATGCCCATCTTAATTTAAGAAAATAATAAAATTGGACAATTATCTCAAATACAGAGTTTCTACTTCGTATTTGAAATAGATGCCCATCTTAATTTAAATAAATAATAAAATTGGACAACTATCTCAAATACAGAGTTTCTACTTCGTATTTGAAATAGATGCCCATCTTAATTTAAGAAAATAATAAAACTGGACAACTATCTCAAATACAGAGTTTCTACTTCGTATTTGAAATAGATGCCCATCTTAATTTAAGAAAATAATAAAATTGGACAACTATCTCAAATACAGAGTTTCTACTTCGTATTTGAAATAGATGCCCATCTTAATTTAAATAAATAATAAAATTGGACAACTATCTCAAATACAGAGTTTCTACTTCGTATTTGAAATAGATGCCCATCTTAATTTAAATAAATAATAAAATTGGACAACTATCTCAAATACAGAGTTTCTACTTCGTATTTGAATAGATGCCCATCTTAATTTAAATAAATAATAAAATTGGACAACTATCTCAAATACAGAGTTTCTACTTCGTATTTGAAATAGATGCCCATCTTAATTTAAATAAATAATAAAATTGGACAACTATCTCAAATACAGAGTTTCTACTTCGTATTTGAAATAGATGCCCATCTTAATTTAAATAAATAATAAAATTGGACAACTATCTCAAATACAGAGTTTCTACTTCGTATTTGAAATAGATGCCCATCTTAATTTAAGAAAATAATAAAACTGGACAACTATCTCAAATACAGAGTTTCTACTTCGTATTTGAAATAGATGCCCATCTTAATTTAAATAAATAATAAAATTGGACAACTATCTCAAATACAGAGTTTCTACTTCGTATTTGAATAGATGCCCATCTTAATTTAAATAAATAATAAAATTGGACAACTATCTCAAATACAGAGTTTCTACTTCGTATTTGAAATAGATGCCCATCTTAATTTAAATAAATAATAAAATTGGACAACTATCTCAAATACAGAGTTTCTACTTCGTATTTGAAATAGATGCCCATCTTAATTTAAATAAATAATAAAATTGGACAACTATCTCAAATACAGAGTTTCTACTTCGTATTTGAAATAGATGCCCATCTTAATTTAAATAAATAATAAAATTGGACAACTATCTCAAATACAGAGTTTCTACTTCGTATTTGAAATAGATGCCCATCTTAATTTAAGAAAATAATAAAATTGGACAACTATCTCAAATACAGAGTTTCTACTTCGTATTTGAAATAGATGCCCATCTTAATTTAAATAAATAACATTTGATGCAATTGTAATTATAAAGCTTAAGTAAATAAAATTATTTTTATATTTTGAATAGAATATATTCCCTATAATACGGCTTGAATTCAGATTAAGTGCAAACAGCAAAGTTTTATACTTTATAGAATCTGAGGTATAAATACGAACGACTGAATACTTGCAGTGAGGTTCTAATCAAAGATTGAGACTTTTCTGACCCACAAAAGAATTATCCCGTTTGAGCCACTGATGTTAGCAAATGAAGAGAACAGAAAATCCCCATAGTTCGATCTTTTCCTCCACTCTAAGAACATAGTCCTTCAGTCAGTCAGTTAAGTGCCATACGCGATAAACGCTTGGGCGAGCATGTCTCGAAAGAGACATGACTGACTGGGCAGAAGATTATCCCGCAGTAGGTTGCCATTGCTTTCTGCGGTAGACTGGTTGCCGACAAAGGCTATAGAACCCAATCTGTCCTGTTATTTAACCCATAATTGGAAGGAAGAGACAGATTAATACCTTTCCCAAAGGTATTTGCGCGTAAGTGAATGCAATGAATTCAACTGGAATTCGAACTCGGCTCCCGATTTCTCGTTCCGAACCGATATTCAATGCACTAGTAGAAATATGATGAAAGTATCCCGGACGAGCCCCAGCAGCAACGAATATCATGATAAGGCCGTCAAGAGAGGAAGTTAAAGAGTTAAAATACACAGCCTTTCTCTGAAAAATAAAACTAGGAATTGGGACACCTGCCAAGACGGCATGGATGTGATCCGCAGATTCTGCATAGTACACACGCGTGTAGTGACGTGCAATAATAAATGCAATGATAAATGCAATTATTGGCTTTCTGGCTGTTTTGGGTTTAATTGTTTTAAATTGTGTCTCAATCTCGGTCAGTATAGGCACGGAATTCTGAAAATGGAAGAAAAAGAAACACATCTTCGTAGAGCGTATAACTGATAGAATTGTTTTAATGTTAGCGATTTTACTTTCAAATAAAGACAAGAACCTGAGATACTTTAGAATATTCGATTGAAGAAAATCCAGATTGCATTACTCTGAAACTTTTACAAAACCTAGGATATTCGAAATATACTTCATGTAGATTTTTAAATAAGCTATAAAACATTGTGATTTTTTTTACGTACATTTACGCACAATTACCCTCGGGAAAGATATAAACCCATCTTTTCTCTCATCGGTTATTAAAATGAGTCTCATATTTCAAATAGAATGCGTCTCCTATAATAAGGCTTGAATTTATATTAAGTGCAATTAGAATCTGAAGAATAGATACGAATGACTGTATACTTGCAGTGAGTGTCTAATCAAAGATTGAGACGTGCCTTTTCCATAGGGGAATTATCCCGTTTGAGCCGCTGATGTTAGTAACAGAACAGAAAAGAAAATCTCTACACTTCGATGTTGACTCCCCGCTAAGAACATAATCCTTACATATGATGAAAGTGTAGCGGAACTTTGGATCCTGATTGGTCATCACATCGCAAAATTCAAAATACGTTATAGAAACAGTTTTCCACAGCTAAAAAAAATCATTCTTGAGCCACTCCACATGACTGGATTCAATATTAAGGATGGTCTCTAACCGGTGACGGCTGTCAGTCAGGGGAGGCGGTTTGCTGACACACATCTAAAATGTAACCAACTTCAAATCGACCCGGAGATAAGGTCAGATCGCACCTTGTTCTCTTTCTCTTTCTCCTTACCTATTTCAACAATTACTACTAGAAAATTTTGTACGAACTCTTGATACCTTAACTATCTCAATGAACATTAATTTCTACAACTCTTCTTATTCGTAGTTTTAAAAAAATTATATTTTAACATTCAAAATGTATATTTTATTATTCCACTCTTCTACATGTTATGGGGAAACACACTTATTGCTCGGATAATGGACCCTCCCCACTATATTAATAAGTGTTAACAGGAAGTTAACGGGAGAAGTTCATGAGAAGTTTTTGGGAAGTTCATAGGAGTTCTTTAGAGTTCTATTGGAGTTCAGTAGAACTACTAGGCAGTTGATATTAGTCGGCAGCTAGCCGAAAACTAAGGAGTCAGCTTTTAGTGGAAGATTACTAAATTCCTAACATTTTGGGTGCGTTGTCGATTAACAACCGACAGAGACCGATTAAAACCTTCAGTGAGAAAACTACTCCACAACACTTTATGAATCGAATTTATTGTTTGCTGATATAATGAAGCATCTTGCAAATTCAATTTAAGGTATTATTGGCGGGCCCGCGGGAATGTGCTCAGCAGCAACAAATCCTAAATCCATCCTTTATTTAATGAATTCGATGACCTAATATCTTCAGCCGACAAAGTTGAATGCTTTTCTCAATAATCGTTACACCATATTACCTCCCTGGAAGAGAGACTCTACTGAGGAGTATACACGTAACGGATATAATTTCTATATTAGACTCCTATAAGGTAAGCGGGGAGACAGAATCACAGGTGTTGTCCTAAATAAATGTGCCTCCAAGCTGATTCCATTCTTCTCAAAACTCTGCAGTTATCTTCTCACTGCTTCCTTTTTCCAGCTTGCTCGAAATTTTCTTCTGGCTTTTCTGTTTGAAAGAATTCTCGAGAACCTCCTGACCTCTGTAGCCATCAATCTTACATTTTTTTCGGCAAAGTTTCCAAACCTCGAATCAGAATGCTAAAATAATTAAGCAACTCAGTTCCGACGACCTACGATTTGACAAGCAGTATGGCTTCAAAAAGGTGCACAAGGTCTAACGGATACCACAGAATGTATATCATGGTCTTGATAATAAGGGCGAAACACACGCTAACATGGGCCTAAGTAATAAAACAACAACTTATAGGTAAAATTCATCAACATGTGCGATAGTGGGTATCGACCTACTGTTGTCAATTCGGTGATTTGCAACAAGATCGCTGACTTCAGAAAGATTAAGCAAGTAGATGTTTCTAAATGTCCGGTGTATTTAAGAATTCCGTTGATTGAAAAGATTGGTAGAAACCTAACTAAGCAAATTTCTTTTGGTGTGTAGTAATGTTATATTCCTGTCAAAATGCGTGTTGTGTTTGATACTGAAAATGTTTTAGCCTCAAGTCATTAGCAGGTTCTGCCCCCTCATCAAATAAATTCTGTAATTTACGAATATAATTTTAGCTGCGGTACAGTTACATTGGCAAAACCTCTAAAATTATTGACAGTAGAATCAAACAGCATTTTCCACTGAAAATCAGGAAGAATTCCTGGTGACAAAATGAGCTTGTCTAAAATACGTACGATTCCTCAATCTGTGAATAAAGAATAGAAGGTGGGGCAAGGACGTTGTTTTGAATTAGTTTTCCGTGTTGTCCAATTTACATTCACTTTTTCATTTGAAGGTGTTAGAGACGGTTTACATCAGGTCTTGCCGACCACCGTTGTGCAAACGGCGAGAGGGATTGCTGCGTCTGGTTGTGATCAATCTCTAACAATTCATTCGCCCTTTCTCATCAGTGAACATTTCATTTTTCACAACACTTACATTTTACATTAAGTTCTCTCAATAAATAGCTTTGAGAAGCGGGAGCGAAACCGTTTGTTTTCTTTTTTTATATTTTATCCTCATTATGCCGTCTAACATAAAAATTTTAACCCTTAATGCAATATATATATATATATATATATGTAGTATATCGAGGCAGCAAGTAATTTTCTAAACATATTCTATTAAATATAAGAGACAATGAATGTCTATTATGTTTAATCATGAGCCGTTCTAAACGTCGTATTTTTGCTTTAATTTCAGTTGAAAATAAAGACAAAAATTCTCCAACATTTGGATAATTATTTATTGGTCTTCTTCTAAGCTTTCGGCTCACATGAGCCATCTTCAGAGAGGTAGTTTAAACTGAAATATTATAAAATCCACCATCACCGACGATTTTATTTTGTGTTCCACAAAATAAAATCGTCGGTGATTTATTTTCAACTGAAATTAAAGCAAAAATACGACGTTTAGAACGGCTCATGATTAAACATAATAGACATTCATTGTCTCTTATATTTAATAGAATATGTTTAGAAAATATATATATATATATATATATATATATATATTAAATTTAGTGTATTGAGGCAGCAGATAATTTTCTAAGAATATATTATTAAATATAAGAGACAATGAATATCTGTTATGTTTAATCATTAGCCGTTTTAAACATCGTGTGTAGGCTTTAATTTCAGGTGAAAATAAAGACAAAAATTCTCCAATATTTGGATATTTTTTATGTTCGTTCTAAGATTTCGGCTCACATTAGCCATCGTCAGAGAGGTTACAGGTACGTTAACATAAAATCATCTACCATCAAAGATGATTTTTATCTTGTGTTGACATAAAACTTTGGTAAACAACGATAACAGTTACCAAAGAGCAAACGCAGTTCGTAAATTTGTAATGCGGTTCTATGACGTCACACCGCGTGAGAGCTCGAAATGTTAACAGAACCATAGATTTAAATGCAATGTAATGTGTTAAACGTGATTTTATTAAGGGTATCTTGTTTTGATATAATGTAGATAGCCTCCAATATCTGAAGGTTCCTTCTACTGCGTATATGGGTGAGGATTATTGTATATTTGACTATAATCTGTCTAATATTACCTACATGGCTATGTTTTTCTAAGAAATGTTGTTTATCTGATTAATATATATATATATAAATATATATATATATATGGAAATTTGTCTATGTGTGTATGTGTGTGTGTGTGTGTGTCTGTGTCTGTGTCTGTGTGTCTGTGTCTGTCTGTTCGTTACCTATAGACTCCGAAACGGCTGAACCGATTTTCTTGAAAATTTACACAGTTGTACTATAAGGGTCTGCGGGTGTTCTTAGCTGGGTTTTGTGTCGAGGTACCCCCGATAAATATCGAAAATCGATAAGCGAAAAAATCGGGTTATAGAAGGAGTGGTCGGATTTTAATCAAATTTGATACACTCATAGACAAAGACATAAGAAACGATATTGAAAAGTTTCAAGGTTGCATACTTTAAAATAGTGCAGAAAATCGATAATATATATATATATATATATATAAAGCAAGATGTTTGTGTGTGTGTCTGTTTATTTGCCTGTATGTCTGTATTTTTTTCATCCCTTTTATTTTAATTTTTGCTTCGGGTTTGGCTCTAAGTAGGTATAATTGTAGTTCTTTGTTTTAGCCATGATGCCGTTTACCCACAGGACTTATTTAGCCTTCAAATTTCAGTTTACCACGAAAAAGCTTATTTGATATCGTTACTAGGAAATCAAAATATGACTTACACCCATTCATCTTTTTTTCAGTCTACGGTTTCGCTTTAACTGGAAACAACTATTGCTTTTTTAGTCTTTCCTGCCAACGTCCAAATAATCTGAGCTCTAGGACCATTGATTAATTTTAAAGCTTTCATTACACCCGAGCAACGCCGGGCTATACTGCTAGTATATATATATATACTGAAGATTAAAGAGTGGAACTTAATCAATAATCAATAGGGACTTGATGATCGGCAATCCGCAGTTCGGCAATAATAAAAACATGATACTCCGAACGTTTGTTTACTGCATCATCGATTTGTTCTGAGGGTAGCCATTAAGAATTCTTAATAGTTTCAAAGTAATCCATGACTAAACATCGCTTCTTATTATCGTCTTTTGCTGCAACAACTTATGTCCCTCCAGAGAGATTCAATCGGTTCTGTTGTTCTCTCCTTCAACGGCTTTCGGGTAGGTTTCTGATTCAATATACATCCGATCTTCATACGAATACCGACTGTATTCAGCTGATATAGGATGACAATTAGCTGTAATTTTGGCAAAGAGTACAGGTGGGTCCATCTCTGAGGAGCCGCCGCCATACATGACGAGAGGTGGTAGTCCTCTGTTTCCCAAAATAACGCTATCATACATCCTTTGCATATATTCAATTTATAATTAAAGTTTTATATAAAAAAGAGATTTCCTAAATTTTAAATTAAGGTTAAATATATAAAAAAAATTAATGTTGTGGTATTTCCTTCTTTTATATGATAATGGACTCGACTGAGAGTACATATACTCCTGCCATAGAGAGAACAGCTACTGGCATAGAGTGGAGAGTATTCGTAGATATCCGTTGCAGTTATCGGTGAGATACCGAACTTACCCAGAGACTACCGCATCAGAAGTCAGACTAGCTCTGAGCTCCACTCTGCTAGAATAATATACACAGATATACTATTTCCAACGATTTCACTTCAAGACTTGTATATATTTATTTCTTACTAATAGTATTCGTGGATTTACTAACCTGCGTTCATGTGTGTATATTACGTTCAATATAACTTACATTTTCTATCTCCATATCTGTTTTTGTTATTTATTATTTTGTGCGGTTTTTCACCCGGAATCCACAACAGATAGATAGATAGATAGATAGATATGAGCAGACTGAGATAGATATGAACAAACAGGGATTTTTTTAATCATATCACCCCGAGCAAGGCAGTAACGCCACTGATGTGCAGGGGGCTACATAAGAGTGAAAAGATTGGAAAAAAGACAGCCGGAAACCACATCCTAAACAGGGAACAAGTTATGAGCCTCTACACCTGTTCAATAGACATGGGTGGAGTGTGAACCGGGCGATAGTTTAGTCTATCTGCTCCAATTAATATATACTAAACAGACTGTCATAGATAGATAGATAGATGGATAGTGTTGGGGATCATTCCTTTTTGCACATAAGAATGGAATCGTCTAAGGTATACATATAATCCTGCCTATACAGAGAGCAGCAGTTAAGTAGTTGTACCGCTACTTAGTTGATCAGTAAGGCTATAGACTCATTACCCAGACATACTTCTTCACTTCCAGGTTGAATATATTGATTCCTACTAACAGTATTCCTAGTATTCCTGAATTGACAAACCCGTGTTCCAGTTTGTGTATTTTTGTTCAATATAACTTACATTTTCTATCTCCATATCTGTTTTTGTTATTTATTATTTTGTGTGGTTTCTCGCCCGGAATCTACAACAATTAAAACAAGTAAATTTTTATACAAAAATATTTATAGTCGTATACTTCACTAATACAGATATATTTACGAAATAGCAATTCCTATCCCCTTTTTAGGGCATCCTTTCCTACCCACCCACTACGTATACATTTCATTTTTTTTTCTTTTTGTTAAACCCTAAAGAAACCTAAAATTAAATGAAAAATCTTCAAACAGGCCAGAACTTCTAAATCGTTAAAGGAACCATGTTTCCTTAATTTTCAAGAAAAAAATGAAAATCATTAAATATATGAGGAGCAACATATTATTAAACCAGAGGCATGAAACCACATTAAACTGCAAACACATTAGAGAACTAACCTTACAATTATGCTAAATTTACAAAAGCTAAAGTTAGGATCTCTAGAAACGACAAAACTTTATAGTATAAGCAACACACTTACCTCAAATTTTACCTTTATTTCATACTACAAGCTGTGATCTAATGAAAGTTTTATACAAAAAAGAGATTTCCTAAATTTTAAATTAAATTTAAATATAAAAAATATGTATTATTTATAAAAACTAAATTTAAATACAAAAATATTTGTAGCGCATCCTCTCCTACTCCGCCAACCCATATACATTTCCTTATTTTCTTTCTCTTTTCTAAACCCAAAATACTGGCCATAAAGGCTGTAAAGGACCATGCCTTATCTACGACGGTTAAATCTGTCTATAAAATTTTCAACCCGTCCATTAATCACCTCTCTCCTCTACTTCTTCCCTCTTTTCGTTCAAATTCTAACCCACAACGTGCAACCGTGATTTCCCACATTCCACCTCACCTACCTCTCACACATAATTCGCCAATATAAGGTAAAGAATTTTCTATTTTCTTTTCACACTACCTACGGAGATCCGAAGGCGAATTGGCATGGCAAAGGACGCGTTCCAGAAGATGAGCAAAATACTAACACACAGGAAGATCTCAATAGAAACGAAGAAAAGAGTACTAGACTGCTACGTGATGTCAGTTCTTCAGTACGGCTGTGAATGCTGGACAATATCATCGAAAATGAGGACAAAACTGGAAGCGGCCGAAATGTGGTTCTACAGAAGGATGCTACGGATATCGTGGACTGAGCATACAAGCAACGACGAAGTGTTAGAAAGAATGGCAACAAAAAGGAAATTGATGCTGAGCATCAGGAAGAGACAACTGAAGTTCCTGGGACATGCAATGAGGAAGGGGAGCCTGGAGAACCTGATACTGACTGGTCAGATAGAAGGAAGGAGAGACAGAGGAAGGCAGCGGATAACATATTTGCAGGGCCTGATCAGGTGGATGACGGAACGGGGGTTGCCAGGAGCAACAGGAGCAAACATACTAAGAGCCACAAGGGATAGGGAGACGTGGAGATCCATGATCGCCTACGTCCTGAAGGGACAGGGCACATAGAAGAAGAAGAAGATTAGACATTGTCCTTTCAATGTCGAAACAAAATGTACACATTGTAGAAGATGATAATTTGTACATGTTCTAAACTAATATATATATATATATATATATATATATATATATATATATATATATATATATACATATATATATATGACTATAAATTTATCTTTAAACACGTTTCGAAGAACCCACCGAATATAAACGCGGAGGGGAAAAAATAGAAACAAAAAAAGAAACGAACTAAGCACTTGAACATTAGTCAAAGTACTAGTCGAAAGAAAAAAAAACCCGAGACGCGGAACCTAACACGTAAAGCGCTCAATACAATGGCAGAGCAAAGGTGAAGAGGCTCATCCCTTGTTTCCTGTTTAGGATGCGGTTTCCTGTTTTTCTCTTTTCTAATCTTCTCACTCTTATGTAGCCCCCTGCACATCAGTGGCGTTACCGCCTTGCTTGGGGTGATATGATTAAAAAAAAAAAAAGAAAAAAAAGTAGCTAACCTAGAGCCAACAGACCTACCTAGGTTTCACCTAATGGATCGTCAGGACAAGTTGGCCTGACGATCCATTAGGTGAAACCTGCGTAGGTCCGTTGGCTCTAGGTTAGCTACATACTTATATATATATATATATATATATATATATATATATATATATATATATATATAAGTATGTAGCTCATTCAGTATATGTATGCATCGCTCATTCAGTAAAATGAATTAGATCACTCTGGCTATTGGGCGCGTATAATTATAATATACATGCTGAAAAGTCTGCCTTCTTCTACCGAATGCCCATAGCCCAGAGGTAGAATCGTCGACTGACGCCAATTCGGTCGGGTTTCAATCCTGGGTTAAAAAGCAATCGGAGTCTAACCGTACTGATTAGCTGTGATACAGCGAAACAGATCTGTCTGCGGATATATATATATTGTTATCTATAGAACATATTTTCGATAAATGAAGATTTCTCTCAAATTGTTTTCCATTATTCATCAACTGACATTCATCCAATTTTTCCAAACGTTTTCAGAAAACAAAAAAGGATATCAATCTCATTTCAGTGGTGATTATTTGCACCAGCATTTATGAAGGAAATATCAGCATTTGTGACAGAGAGCTATCGACCGTTGTGACAGAGAGCTATCGACCGTTGTGACAGAGAGCTATCGACCGTTGTGACAGAGCGATTTGTATAAAAAACCGTCTTACAGGCTGACCTGCCCAGTTTTCAACCTGTTGTACACTACCTGGATCTTGTCAGATAACGAAGAACAAGCAGTTTTGAAACTATGCTTATATTTTTATTCTTCGGTGTGGAGGGTTATATGGAACGGGGAGGTAGACGATACATACGAAGGCTTTGTCGGGAGTCGGAAACCAGCTGAACTCTCTGCTTCTTGAGCCAAAAATCTCCAGACATTCTTCTTCTATGTGCCCTGTCCCCTCAGGACGTAGGCGATCATGGCTCTCCACGTCTCCCTATCCCTTGTGGCTCTTAGTATGTTTGCTCCTGTTGCTGCCCGTTCCGTCATCCACCTGATCAGGCCCTGCAAATATGTTATCCGCTGCCTTCCTCTGTCTCTCCTTCCTTCTATCTGACCAGTCAGTATCAGGTTCTCCAGGATCTCCTTCCTCATTGCATGTCCCAGGAACTTCAGTTGTCTCTTCCTGATGCTCAGCATCAATTTCCTTTTTGTTGCCATTCTTTCTAACACCACGTCGTTGCTTGTATGCTCAGTTCACAATATCCGTAGCATCCTTCTGTAGAACCACATTTCGGCCGCTTCCAGTTTTGTCCTCATTTTCGATGATATTGTCCAGCATTCACAGCCGTATTGAAGAACTGACATCACGTAGCAGTCTAGTACTCTTTTCTTCGTTTCTATTGAGATTTTCCTGTGTGTTAGTATTTTGCTCATCTTCTGGAACGCGTCCTTTGCCATGCCAATTCGCATTCGGATCTCCGTGTCGCACTTTCCGTCTCCTGTTATAGTCTTAAACATCGAACACAATTTTGTTTTTTCAGTTTGACGCTTTGCTGACTTTATCTACGGCCGGATGTATATATCAATTACAGGTGATTTATGCTTGTTTATTAGTTGCACTTTGTTAGCATTATCTTTGACTGGATATGTGACCCACCCCTATTCTTTGTTGACTTTTATCGACAGCCGGATGTACTTGTCAATTACTTCTACCGTTCTAGGTAATATATTGCAAACATAAGAAAAAAGTTTGGCTAAGATGTACATAAACAATTATAAAGATTATGCGTCAAAGGGAGCACTAGTAGCAAAAATAACTTGTTCTATCCAATGATATTAGGTAGCTTCCTGTATCAGTTATAGCATTTTTGGAAACATAAGGCATTTATTTCTGTCCGGCTCCCATAAAATGATGATATTCAGTTGTACCTCATGATGTATTTGTTGTAGTGATAAATGCAATTATTGGCCTTCTATCTGTTTTGAATTTTATAGTTTTAAACTGTTTCAATCTCGGTCAGGATGGGCACGGAATTCTGAAAATGGAAGAAAAAGAAACACATCTTCGTAGTGCGTATAACTGATAGAATTGTTTTAATCTTAGCGATTTTACTTTCAGAGAAGGACAAGAATCTCAGATACTTTAGAATATTCGATTGAAGAAAATCCAGATTGCATTACTCTGAAACTTTTACAAAATCTAAGATATTCGAAATATACTTCATGTAGATTTTTAAATAAGCTATAAAACATTGTGATTTTTTTTACGTACATTTACGCACAATTACCCTAGACAGATATGAATCTGTAGGGAATCACCCCTTCTTCGATACAAGAATGGACATGTCGATATGTACATATAATACTGCCTATACAGAAAGCAGGAGTTGAGTTGAGTCCTTGTACTCTACTACGACACTGTCAGCCCTCTGACTTCGGGTAGAGGGCGCTCTCTGCTTCCGAGCAGAGAGCAATAACCCAGTCATGGTTCCGAAGGGTAGAAGCACGACTGGGCAAAAATAGACAGACATTTTTTGGCCTGGCTATATGGTCGGGAAGACCAACAATAAATAGACCTTGTGTCACATCTAGACTTGTGTGGGAAGGTTGGTAAATACCGTTGAGTTGAGTTGAGTAGTTGCACAGCCGCTTAGTTGGTCAGTAAGTTGGTGTATATTAAGTTGGAATTCTTTTGGATATAGACTCATTATCCGGACATACTTCTTCACTACAACACTGTATATATTGATTCCTACTAACAATATTTCTGACTTGACTAACTCGTGTTAGAGTTTGTATAACTTACCCTTTCTATCTCCATCTCTGCTTTTGTTATTTATTATTTGGTGTGGTTTCTCAAGAAGAATCCACAAAAGAAGGCTTAGAGAATCTGATACTGGTGTGCTCTCTGGTCTTCATCAGGTGTATGTCAGTATAGCCAACTTACAAAGAATTCTAGATTCAGTCAGTTAAGCGCCACACGCGATACTCGCTTTGATCTTTCGATACATAACTGATTGCGCAAAAGATTATCCCGCAGTGGGTTGCCTTTGCTTTCTGTGGTAGACTGGTTGTCAGCTAAGCTATATAACCCAATCCATCCTATTATTTAACCCATAACGGGAAGGAGGAGACGGATTAATACCTTTTCCAAGGGTATTTTTGCGTAAGTGAATGCAAAGAATTCCACTGGAATTCGAACTCGGTTCCGCGATTTATCGTTCCGAGCCGATATCCACTGCACCTCAACGCACTTAGATGGTTTATTTAAATTCTACTCGTCTACTCGTCTTATTGTTAGTACTAATCAGTCATTACTTCCTTTACACTTAGCTTGGAATTGGGATTGAACTCTTAATTCTTTTGTCATCTACTTTTCGAACCAAGACTTTAAATCAACTAGGCTATTATCCCGTAGGTCAATTATCTTTGGAGCCTTAACTCTAATTCGTCTGCTGATTACTGTGTTTGCTTGGTGCAAATTAGAGTAGCTGCTTCTGCATGTCATGTAAGATACACAGAATTACCGGATCAATATAAACCTGATGAAGGTCGGATGACACAACGGCTGAATAAAAACAACAACAAAGATGAGGACAATAATACGAGTGTAAATATAATATAAATTCACTAAAATTCGTGCGGCCCAAGGTAAAAAAAAAAGCGAATAATTTGTGAAAAATATGTTAAGTTAATCTTTAACATTTATCTTTGCATCATGAGATGATCTTATAAATCGAGAAAAAAATCAACCCGAAATTTACTCCAATAGTTCTTGACTTTTTACTTTCTACGCCTCAAACTCGGGCATTTCTTCCACTGACATCTTCGTTTAAAAAGAGTGAGCATAAATTTTTTATTTATTTTGATTTCTTAATTCATGTTAACTACTTATAGATGATCCTCTCTCGGCACTTCGAAGTAGTGTAATGGTTTGTAACCTTCCCTCGCTAGATAAATTGACACAGAGCAGTGAGTTCGATCCTCACTGGCGACTTCATACATTCGGCTTTGTGTTACATTTAAGCCTCACTTAGAAAATGGTTGTGCACTTCGACCTTTTTTGCAAGATTAAGTATGACTAACTAGTAGTTCAGTGGTTATCTGCCCGGAACAAGAAATCGGGAAGCCGAGTTCGAATTCCAGTTGAATTCCTTGAATTCACTTACGCGCAAATATCCTTGGGAAAGGTATTAATCCGTCTCTTCCTCCAGTTATGGGTTAAATAACAGGACAGATTGGCAACCACTCTACAACGGGATAATCTTCTTCCCAGTCAGTCATGTCTCTTTCGAGACATGATCGCCCAAGCGTATATCAAGTACGGCACTTAACTGAGTGAGTTCTATCCTCACAAAATGCTCCGTAGTTGGGCCACATTTAAGCTACGCTTAGTAAATTGCTCTAGATATTTCTGAATGATGGTCCTGAAATTTCATTGCCATAGCTCGTGGGGGAAAAAGATTAACAGATTTCTCATAAGTGAACCTAAACTTCTCCAATTGTTTAACCGATTCCAGTCTCTTTAGCTACTTCGCTCTCTTTAGCTCTCTTTAGCTACTTGGAAACCCCACTTCTATTTCAACAACAATAACAACGAATAAGAACAAAAATAACAGATTTCACCAACGACGGTAAATAATCGATCGTTCTGGGAAGATATAGGACAAACAAACATTTAAGATTATTACGTATAATAGGACGTGCTTTGTGGCGCTGTGGATATCGGCTCGGCACACGTATTCGAAGAGCCGAGTTCGAATCTCAGTTGAATTTATCGCATTCACTCACTTAGGAAAGGTATTAATCCGTTTCTTCCCACCAGCTATGGGTAATATAACAGGACAGTTCCATAGCTTTGGATGGAACTGCAGAAATTAATGGCAATCTACTGTGTGAAAATCTTAAGCCCTGTCAGTCATGTCTCTTTCGAAACATGATCGCGCAAGCGTTTATCACGTTTTCCACTGACCGACGTATAATACAGTTATTAGAGTCAAATTTAGAGTGCTTGTCTGGCTTTCTGAGATAAGAAATTAAAATTTTTTGTTATTTATATGCGGACTTCTTTGTTGTCGGCCGTTGTGCCCTCTGGCCTTCCGAGAGGAAGCTATCACAGTTTCTTAATAAGAACAAGTAAAAACAGCTGTTGTTGTGGGCTCGGAAAGAGAAATTGGAGTGCCGAGTTCGAATTCAGTTGAGTTTGTTCCATTCGCGTACTCGCAAATATGTTTGGGAGAAAATATTAATCTGTCAATTCTCCCTCTAGCTATGGTTTATATAGCAAGACAGATTGGGTTCTATAGCATTGGTCGGTAACCAATCTACCGCAGAAAGTACTGGCAACCTACAGCGGGAAAATATTGTGCACATTCAGTCATGTCTCTTTCGAGACATGGTCAGCCAAGCATGGCACTCAATTGACTGATAGACAGTTTTCTCGATATTGCACCCAACGGATAAATATATATGGTGTCCGCGAGTTTATTCGGATAGGCAAGCACCAGATGAAGGCCGTAGAGCAGAACAGCTGAAGTGTTTCTAATGAAAAGTATAAGGACAATAGTTTGAAGGTATACAATGTACATTTTGAATACCAATATTTTTTAAGTTATCACGTGAAGTTGTTTTAGTATTTTTTAAATGTCATGTATCTTCATCGAAGATCATGATTCCTTGCAAATTAATTTTCTTTATTATTTGCGAATTACCATCTCAGCTTGGTAAATATAACTGAGTGATTGCTTTGCCCGTGATTTTGAACTCACAGATTTCTTTGCAATATAGGACCGGAAAAACAGTGTAACAAAATTCGGTTATTTCCTTGACACCGATATTGCAGTGTACACTTCTGACTCCCTCGGCACCGATATTGCAGTGTACACTTCTGACTCCCTCGGCAATAATTATTTAACGATTATAAGAAAATTGTGAACTAATAACGACCCGATTTTTTATTATTTATATTTCCGTTTTATAAAGAAATAATTTTTAAAAGAAATAATTTCATTGAAAAAATATAAAAAGTATTACAAAATTATCAAAATATGTAAACCAACTCCAATACAATATTTATTACTTATATTTTCAAAGATAACTATGAAACCAAATTTCTTATTCATAATTTTTCAAAATATCAATGAAAATTCGGATAAACCTATTATACTATTTCTTTCGCTTTTTAAAACAATAAATACCTCCGAGGGAGTCAAATGTGTATATCGTATTAACGGTGAAAATAGAGTAACCGACATGTTGATACAAAAGTTTTATTTTTTAAAAGATTTTACAAAAATATATGTTAAACGTAGTCGAATACATTTACCTAGATTGATTGTCAACAGAACTAAACAGTCCAATCTACTATTCAGCAAATAGATCTTATGAGAAAAGTAGGGCTCATGTCGTTACCCATGGACAATATGATGAAAACGAGCGTACAAGACGACGCAAGAATTTTAACTCTGATCGCTGATTACACTTTCAACGCATATAACCGTTACACTGCCTGCACATCCTTGTAAATATGACGATTAGTGTTTATATAATCTATATGAGGTTCATCATGTATTGTTGGATCTTGTAATTCATTGAACGATATTTTCTTCATTCGTTTATTAGATTCCTATTCCCATCAAAATATCCTTGCCCACTTCTGCTCTACACAACTTTGCCATTTCATCCTATCCAAGGCAATATTTTCAAATGTCAGTAGAGCATTCTAATGTCTCCTTCGATTTAGTCTTCCCATTTCTGTGGTCTTTTGTCAGAGAAGTTGTTTTCAGCTTCATTCTCATCTTCCGCTTCGATGGTAAAATGATAATCAGTCTTCACGTCTAATTTTCTTCTTATGCCATCTGTTCTGATTGCGTGTCTGGTATTTTCCCGACATATAGCCGGGAGATCGTTGATTTCGAAGACGATGTTAACGGTAATATTAAACGTTTCCAGATACGGAAACATTCAGGATTCCTAGATTGATAAATCCCGGTTGAATATTATTAAAATCATTCTCTTGAAGCAATTTTTCTTTAAAATTGTTTGAAAAGAATGATTTTAATAAAAGTTAAATGGCATTAATCAACCAGAAAAGTCAACTGGTATTAATTAAACAATTTTCAAGAAAAAATTGTTTCCTCAGTAAAAACAAACAGAAAAAGACTGAATAGTAGACAGAAAAACTTAGTGACGAAAATACTTATTAGCCTTACTGCAGATATCATTTAAATATTGCAGATTTTACAAGAACCTGAATCTGTACTAAAAGGTTTAGTCCAGGGGTCGGCAACCTTTTGTTAACTATGTGCCGACTTAAGGTTTTAAAATCATTTAGGGGACCAAAAGCATACGGATTTTGAAACAAATCGAGGTCAATATACCTGTTCTATAAATTATTTTATATGGTAATATTTACAATAATATGTTAACAACATTATTAGAAATAATTTTTTCAGTTTTTTTTTAGTTTTTATTGCAAATGGGAGACTTACCCTGGCATGTGCGTTGTGGTGCAGTGGATATCGGCTCAGAACGAGAAATCAGGGAGCCGAGTTCAAATTCCAGTTGAATACGTTGCATTCACTCACGCGCAAATAACCTTTGAGCAAAGGTATTAATTCATCTATTCCTTTCAGTTATGGGTTAAATAACAGGACAGATTGGGTTCTATAGCATTGACTGGCAACCAGTCTACAGCAGAAAGCAATGGAAACCTACTGCGGGATAATCTATTACCCAGTCAGTCATGTCTCATTCGAGATATGATCGCCGAAGCGTGTATCACGTGTGGCACTTAACTGACTGACCCTTACATGATCTGAGTCAGTTGCTCAATATCAGCAACATATTTAGTTACTTTGAGTTTTACGCAATTTGTGTGCTATTGGAAATTGCTTGGCGTTCCACGTGCGTAGTTTGCAGACCCCTATTTTAGTCAATCATCCTACGTCTCATGTTCGACATGGAATTTCAGCTTTTACAAGCGTTTGAACGCCGATAGCAGCCGTATCGTAGTGATAGTAGTAATATTAAATATTTCTTCATAAAGAAACATTCGGCATTCCTTGACCGAGTAACCGGCACAATTGTCAGTTGAAATTAGTAAAATATTTTTCTTAAGATAATCTTTCAGGAAAACTAAATAGCTGTTATCGTTTTTCCCTTATTTTGATGGGCGTTTAATTTCTCACCTTTCATTTGAAGTAGTGTAGATTTGAGAAAATCTTTTCGGTGTACCATTAATTTCTCTTCGTGTTGTTTCATACTTAAATCAAGGGAGGAGCCACTGACATAAGTCGCCATGGAGAGGCGGGTTCGCAGGAAGCAAAATGACAGCTCCGACAGAGCAGAAACAAAACATAAATGCAGCCTCTGCAACAAAGACGGTCACTTCTGCATTGGTTTCTACAGTCACAGACGCCGAAGCTCCAGCCAATTAGACAAGGATGCTACCCATGGTCAACCCTGGCCGACAGAGGACTACGACTACTACATACGATATCTATTTTAGATGTTGCTGCTGTTGAAAGTCCTCAGTTGATATGGTTCCTGTTATTTGTACTGTTCGTCGTTGGTGATACTTAATAATGTTTAAAAAAGCGTAGACTTCACCAAGGTTCATAGATATTTTTAATCGTTGACCTGAGAACGCATTTGTAAACAACTGACATTTTAGGTATTTCTGAAAGAGTCTAATAGCATGTATGAATCGTGTTTTCAGTCTATTATTTTGGTCTTGTAACAATTGGTAGTATTAGGCAAACCTAACCCTAGAGCAACCTATTTTATGTCATGCATATTTGTTATAACTTATCCATACTCCGATTTATTTGAAGGGTTTAGTCTTCATGCTGAATATTTATGATAGATTCAGACATTGTGACATCAATGCGCTCATTACCATGTCAAAGTTTCTGTTTTGGAAAGATGTATTTTGCATTTTACTTTTGGTAAACTTAGTAGCATTACATTATTTACACATCTCGGACTCTTGTCCTCATCTTTATTGCATTATTTACGACTTTTCGGTCGTTGTACACTTTGGCCTTCATCAGATGCTAGTAACTTTGAACTGAAACGTCGAAACGGTCGAAACAGCCGAAACGCCATAAACGTTGTAATAAAGATGAGAACAATGTAAATACTACCTCATCTTAGAAGTATAGACAAGTTAGTAGCTGATCTTGATATTATTATCAGGATCATTATTATCCCAAATATGAATGCCCATATCATAAACATATTACTTCTCATCATCAGCACAATGGAATGGGAAGAAAAAGTAGGAGCGTTGTATTCGCTTATTAGATTTACTTGGAATATAATAAAAAATGCATGAATAATCAATGCCTATCTCTTCACATATGTCTTCAAATGCGCAGTATTTTGTCCATGAAAAGATTAAATCAACTAGGACTCTCATTTCCTCCTGACAGTGTTCCTGATTAAGTTTGATATATTTTAATATTGGAGTCTTCGCTAGATATGAAAGATATAAACTCCCGGCCATAATTATTAGGCAACCCCAGTTTTTTTTTTAAGAAAGTGTGTATTTCATACTACTTTTAGTAGTTATTGCCAAATGAAAATAGAATTGTTCTTTTGTTATTATATTTTTTTTACAAAATTTTACAAGGCATAGAAGCAAAGATGAACTCGACCGAATCACCCTAAATTTTCTTCATTCTTTCATTGATGAAACTGCAATAGAGGGAATTATTAAATATTTTTAAATTCATTTGATGCACATGCTATTGTGCAATATTACCAAAAGAAAAATTGTATTTTCATTTACAATTATTTACTTGGCAATAAATACTAAAAAAATAATATGAAATACATTATTTGTTAAAACACTGAGGTGGCCTAATAATTATGGCCGGTAGTTTACTTCGTTTAATACATCAATGCATTCAGTGGATTCTGAACTTGCAAGTTAGTTTCTATTCGATGAGTAAAGGAAGTCTGTATGGATGTTGGTATACGCTACTCTGAGGTTGATATAGCAGGTTTACAATTGGCTATAAGATATATATATATATATATATATATATATATATATATATATATATTTCAGTTTTTTAATGTCATATAAGCCATCATTACATATATTTTTCTTCTATATATTCCTTCCCATCAGGTTGTCATAGCTCTTCATAATTTCTTGTACTTTCTATCTAGTAATATATTTTTGTCCTTTTTGCTATCTCTTTAAGTTCCTATTCTGCCATATGCATTTATTTAAGCTCACTAAGAAGGTTATGGATTGTTTTCCTTTGCCTCACCTATGTACATTCTGTCTTTTATGTATAAATATTCCAAGCCCTCTTTCCTCATTGTGTGCCCTGGAAATTTAAACTCTCTCTTTTTGATGATAAATACGTGTTCTTTGTTGTTTACATTTTCTCTAAAACTTTATCATTGATCCTAAGTTCGTTCCATGATATTCTCTTATGTCATTTCAAGTCTCCTCATCTGTGAAGAGTTTGTGCTGCATTCACTACCATACAGGAGAACTGATATTACGTAAGAGTTCAATACTCTTTTCTTCGTTTATAGCAAACTTGTTATGTTTCTTTATACTTTGCTTAGCGTCTTTAGCTGTTCCAATGCGTTTTTCGATTTCAGTCTCACACTTTTTGTCCTTTGCTAAGTAAGTATTTTCATATATTTAAATAGTTTTATCTGTTGAATTTTGGCATCTAAAATATGTAATTTGCCTGTTAGAATCTTCCTTTTGCTAACAGCCTGAATTTGATCGGCTTGAAACTGATGTTCAGTTGATGATTATTCTATTCTTCTTGCGTTCTTTCACAGCACAAACGCTGGTGTCCCTCAGGGCTCTATTCTGTGCCCGACGCTCTTCTTTATTTTCATAAATGACCTCCCAGATGAGATCAAGAGCCAAGTAGGCATCTACACAGATGACACCACAATTTACTCCCGCATCAGTAAGAAACCCGTCGTGGCGGACAAACATAAACTTGCTGCTAACCTTGAACGGAATCTACACTCTGTGGTGAATTGGGGCAAGAAGTGGCTTGTCAATTTCAATACGACTAAGACCAAGCTGTTGTCTGTCAATCATCACAGGCAACCTCTCCTGCCTCCCATAAGCATAGACCAAACGTGTCTCACTGAGAGCAATACACTGCGCCTCCTCGGCCTTATACTCTCTTCTGATCTCAAATGGAACCACTATATTGAGTCAATACTCATCTATTAACCACTTGACTCTAGTTCTTACACCACCCCTTATATCCTTTTCCTTTCTCTCCACCTTTTCAACTGTCATCACACCTGTATTCCCATCCATCTCTTGCTCCTGTCTAACTGGTTCGTCTTTCTCTTCACTCTCTTCTACTTAATCTTTTTACTCTCATGTAGCCCCCTGCACATCAGTGGCATTTCCGCCTTGCTCGGGGTGAGACGATTAAAAAAGAAATTACATTATATGGAAGTATTTGCAGTTTGAATTCCAGACTGTTACTTGTTGTTAAGTTTGTAGCTAGTAATAATGAATCCTTGTAGGACTTTTAATTCTCTCAGAATCGTCTCACTATGATGAATAAGTTTGGGAAGACACATCATTGTTTTACATAACTTTCATATATACCAAAGATGTATACCAGAGCGACGTATGCTGTATAACCTGCAAACCAATGTTGATGATCGGTTTGAAATATAACGACGGACAACGTGTGAATAAAAATAAATTAACTTCTTCAGTTTATTCTCTGCAGGGACTGTTTTGTGTAGAAGGGCGGTAAGAAGAAGTACGGCCATAAAAGGAAGTGACGGCTGGAGTTAACTTCCTTGCGTTTCTCTTTGAGTCCCGGCTTCATTTGCTCTATCGGCTCACTGTCCGTGTTGACCCGCCTTGCGTTCTCTTTGAGTTCCGGCTTCGTTTGCTCTCTCGGCTCATTGTCCGTGTCGACCCGCCTTGCGTTCTCTTTGAGTCCGGACTTCGTTTGCTCTCTCGGCTCACTGTCCGTGTCGACCCGCCTTGCGTTCTCTTTGAGTCCCGGCTTCGTTTGCTCTCTCGGCTCACTGTCCGTGTCGACCCGTCTTGGGTTTTCTTTGAGTCCCGGCTTCGTTTGCTCTCTCGGCTCACTGTCCGTGTCGACCCTGGAAAATCCGGTGATTTATATAAGTCCAAACTCCGTCGAGATTCACCAAATTATGTCGTTCCCGGGCAGGTCTAATCAGCAATATTTTTCGTTGGCCATTTGCATTTTGTCATAATAGCATTATTGTTTACTTTATTGTTCAATTTTTTTCCAACTCTAACACGTTGATGCAATGCCTGTTTATTCCATTGTTTATTACAACAAAAAGCATATTTTTGTATGCTTACTAAAATATAATTCATTCAATTAATCATTGTTTTACAATTTCGAAATAATTTAGTGGAAATTATATTGTTTCTAAACGTTGTTTCTGCATTTTTCACTTCTGACAGAATAATTTAATTGAATTATATTCTGCAGGTCACGGACCATATTGTATTGTTTATATTTCGTGATCTTAAAAACCGGCGTTTTTGACACTGTGTTTTCTTTTTCGAGAGTAATAAATTCTTTTTATGTTCAATTCCACATAAAGTAATTTATATTCTGTTGAACATATAACACATTTTTATTCTTATATATTTACTTAATTCATTTTCTACCCCTACAAAAGTGATTTGATCCAGTATTTGACCTGGAATATTCTAATATCCCTCCAAATATGTCACGGTCACGGTCACCTAACAGTTTTTTGCGACGTGTTTTCAAGCGCTTTTGCATAATAAAACTGGGCTGTGAGGTCTTGACTTTTATAAAAAGATACGTCCTCAGTTAATATAATGTACATTAATATTTTCACCATAATGGATTCAAAGGATATATCCTAGTCTGTGGCACGGCCTTAATCGCTACGTTTTTGTTTAAGTAATGCATTATCGCGTGATATACCCTAATTTTGGGAGATGCATTTATGATTCTTGTCTTCTGTCGTAAAATAGATTAACGGGTCATTGAAAGTAAGCCGAGAAAGTCAGACATTTTGAAAAAATTCAGCTTCAATGTCACGTGGTGATTTATTATTCCACAAGTTATTTAAAAGCTTTCTTAATTTCCTGTATTAGCTCGTTTAAAACTCATGGCAAATCACGTACGCTGTATAGGAAGGAAATGATAAACGAAAAGAGAGCAGAGAAAAGCATACGTCCTTAACACAGCACAGTAAGTAAAATGCCGGTTTTAGGACCTTAAGAGAAATTAATATTTACTGTCTTTTAGTCAGTGACACTTCATTTGGTTATCTAAGATTCAATAGGATTTCCAGGGAGCATTAACAATTTTCGTATTTGTCTATATTTCTGAGATTAGGCATTGTAATTATTGGTAGGACTGTTGTCCTCATCTTTTTACCATATTCGCGACGTTTTGACCGTTGTACGCTCCGACCTTCCTGTGATGATTTAAATTTCGAACTGAACCCTTTGTTTTATTCACCAGGGTATATTGTTCTCATTAGATGAGTTAAAGAAAGATAACTGAGACATTTAGAAAAAGCATGACTCATAAGATTGTGGCAACAAAAATAGAGTCAACCGTTCGAAAAATGTTGATAGTTGTTGTGGATCCGGGTGAGGTCCCACAACAATAGTGTAAGTGAAGACTTTCAAGTTACGAATAAAGAGTAAACACATTTTTATATAGAAAGAGGACAAACAAATCAAACTTTCGACAACTTCTGTACCATTTAGTACTAAACATGTTTTGAGAAAAATTTAAAATTACATGCAATATGAAAAGTTAATTTAAAGTATTGTTCGTCATAAAAATGTTAACCAGAAAAAAAAAAGATTCAAAATTCAAGTGTGTATTCTGAACTGATTGAACTTACAACCATTAGCAAGGCCTCTGAACGGGTGATTAGTTGTTTTAAAAAGCGTGGACCCACCTTTGTAAAATGATTAAAAAACAATAATACTTCAAAGTTAGGAACAATTCAGAAATTTTATCCATATTATAAATCAGACCTCCTTTTAATTGATAAAAAATTAATATTTTGTTTTGTTCTAACAAACATTCTGACGGAGGACTGATATTAATGGTCGGAACGGCTGTAGATTGTTTTCCTGCATTTGTTGAGATAGAAAAATAGGTTATATTGAACGTAAAGATACAAACTGGAACGCAGGTTAGGCATTAGATGATAAGGATTTCTTTTATCGGGGATTTGTATTTAGTTTCATAGTCAGTGTTATGACGGTAAACTACATCCAGCTCAATTGTCTCTGATCAAGAGATTAGAGGTTTTAAGGTGTGTAGAACCACCTTTTAATTGTTCTCCCAAGTCCATATAACACCTGTTAGGATTCCAGCAATGAAAAACTAGTGAAACGCTCAAACAAAAAGAAAACAATAAAAACATAAAAATATATTTTTATAGTAAAATTAACTACAGTAAATTTTTGTATTGTAAAATGACCATCAATAGATTTACCAACAATATATTTTATAGAATACTGACCAAAAATGTAATCTGTAGTTGAAAGAGTACACTTATGTTTAAAATATATTTAGTGAAGCCATAAAATTTTGTTCAGAATACTTAGATTTTGGTATCAATTAATCCATAGAGGTTGACATGT
Source organism: Ascarosepion bandense (assembly GCA_037127315.1). Lineage (NCBI taxonomy): Eukaryota > Metazoa > Mollusca > Cephalopoda > Sepiida > Sepiidae > Ascarosepion > Ascarosepion bandense. The sequence continues at coordinate 1,296,005 of JBBBDQ010001434.1, forward strand.
CATTATCAGAATCAATTAACCAAACAACCTGTATTAAACGCAATAACATTTATTTATAATCATATCGCCCCAAGCAAGGCATTTTACTGCCACTGTTTTGCAGGGGGTTACATAGGATGGAAATTATAAGAAAGAATGACAGGTTATAGGGGGTGTCAAGAAGTGGGTAAGAGAAGGAAGAATGTGGCCATAAAGTGGGGGATCAGTTTATATATTGATTGTAATGTAGAATTGATCCCCCATTTTAAAACCACATTATAATAGTATATAAACTTTCTTTTAATAATCATATTGCCCCAAGCAAGGCATTTTACTGCCACTGTTTTGCAGGGGGTTACATAGGATGGAAATTATAAGAAAGAATGACAGGTTATAGGGGTGTCAGGAAGTGGGTAAAAGAAGCATGAGAAAACTGATGAGAGTGAAGTGGACGGAGAAGGGATCATGAGAGAGAGGATGCAGGTTAGTGAGATAGGAGATGACTATTAACTTTACATTTAAATTCTTGGAGATTATAGCTGTTGGGAACTCAAGTAAATGGAAAGGAATTCCACAAGCGGGAAGTGCGAGAAAAGAAGCTATTGGAGTAGAATTTGCGTTTACAATTTATTGGTTTCAGAGTAAGAGGGTGGGACCTTGTTGCTAATCTTCTGTTTTGTCCGTATACAGGATGTTTATTCCTAAAAAACTCTGTCAAATATTATATCTTACCCAAATAAAACAACTTTATCTAGCAACTGCAGTTTGAAATTTAGCTTTCTAAATTCTAATCTCGTTTCCTAAATTTTGCATAGAATTTAAGAGATTTAGGGTTTTTAAACCCTAAATCCCTTAAAAATAAAGAATTTGCCCGTTATTTTAATAACGGGCAAATTCTTTATTTTTCTAGAGAAACAAAAATGTACAAAAACGATCGAAATAAATCTGTTTGTTTGTTTGTTTTTGAGGCTTAACGACCTATCAATCCTTATGGGATCATTTTAAGGTCATAACCAGTGATTTTTTTTGGGGGGTAAGGTTATTTTATTTTTACAACGTTTTTCTTTTCACGATTCATTGGGATTTGTTTTTAAGAGCAGGGTCCCCAAGTCCTACCCTTGTTATTTAACCCATAACTGGAGCGAATGGACGGATTAATACCTTTCGTAAGGGTACAAGTGCTTAAGTGAATGCAGGGTATTCAACTGGAATTCGAACTCGGCTCACCGATTTCTCTTTCCGAGCCGACATCCACTGCACCACAACGCACATCCGTCAATATACGCTTACAGCACCTGGTATTCCCAAGCAGTCACCCATCTAAGTACTGAACAGGCTCAACGTTGCTTAACTTCCGGTGTATTCAACGTGATAGGCCGTAAGCCTAATAATTCTGTGCAATGATATATTACAAAATGTTCTTGTTAACAATTTACCCCTTTTCATGAATAAAGAAAGTTATTATACATTTTTAACAGGTAAATGACTGAGAGGACAAAAGATTTTCTCCCAATAGTTTGCCATTACTTTCTGCGGTAGATTGATTCCTAACCAAGGCTAAAGAACACAGTTTGTCCTGCTAAGTAATCCATAGCTGGAGGAAGACGCAACACATTCATGCATGTCCTAATGTTATTTGCACTAAGTGAATGAAACGAATTCTAACTCGGCTCTCCGATTTCTCGTTCCCAGCCAATATTAACTGCACGTAAATGCACATCAGTGTTATAATAACAGTTAGAAAAAATGGTTAAAAATTCGTTTGCATATTCTCTACAGAACTGCAGAGATAAGATCTCAGGTCTTGCGCAATGTCTATAAATCGGCGTATTCATAAATTAAGTCTTCAGGTTTTATTTTTATTTTTCCGAAATAGTCCTGAAAGTGTGTCATCTACAGAAATAAAAGTGCAACTTACACACCTAAAAATGCTATTGAAATTTACTTAAACCAATCGAACGTAATGATTTATCAGATTCTGGTTGTTATCTGACTTCACACGATCAACGTGATGCTCTTGTTAAAATTAGAATTTCCGATGTGATCCAAAAGGTGAAAGCCAATGATAAATCAATTTGCGATAAACATCTCTGACCTCACTGACCGGTGTGGACAGTATCAAACCATTGGTCAGATTGAAATCCATGACAGGAATCTACTGTCCCTATGCAATAATTAATCTGCCTTTGATCAAGATCTTCGGCAACTGAGACCCCATCTGAAGTGACTGGGGAACTAGCGATTCTTGGTTTGAATCTTCGGCCAAAGATTATTAAATTCTTAATGAAGCTGGCAGACTATTCGATTTCAAATCAATCATCGAGGGTATTTGATATTTAACTCGAAAATCCCTCAAAGTGATTGACTGGCTGACGACAAATACAGTGCAGACATTCATACTTGCTGTAAAAATAAGTAGATATTTACCGAGGGTAGCTTAGACCTAGAACATAATATTAGGCTAGGAAATACAATTATCAGAATATAGATTTATATACACAAATAAATGAAAACGCGCACACCACTTACACATACACATATATATATATTAGTCATCCAAATACAAGCCTGTTTCGATATATATATATATATATATATATATTGCCATCCGCAGACAGATATGTTTCGCCGTATCACAGCTCATCAGTACGGTTAGACTCCGATTGATTTTTTACTTAGGATTGAAACCCGACCGAAATGGCGTCAGTCGGCGACTCTACCTCTGGTCTATGGGCGTTCGGTGGAAGTAGGCAGACTTTTTAGCGCATATCATTATACACGCCCAATAGCTAGAGTGCTCTAATTCATTTCCCTGAATGAGCGATGCGTACATGCCAGAGTAGCTACTGTTTATCAAAGTCTATTATTTTCCCAGAGTGCTCAATCAGGTTGTGAGAACGTAAATATTATATATATATATGTATATATATATATATAACGAATTTACAAAACTGGGATTAACCGACATAATTAAATGTTATTTGCTTGAACATTATTCTTAATGGTTACTCTTATTTGAGTGGATATTTTGTTTTTATAATTAAGCAATACATTTATAAAATTTCTACCGGCCTAAATTGTTCAAGAAATCTTATTTGCAAAATATTTATCTCCCAGAAGAAATCGAACCTTCAGACTCTCAATACCAGGGAGAAGCTGTCACTAGATCTGACGTATCATACCACTAGATTAGTATTTAAAGATTAAACTGAGCTTTGCCTGCCATGAAATTTTCTGTAGATTAAAAGGGTTTGTATACATATCCCTCAACAGGGACTCAGTTCTAAGCGTTAAGTTAGGCATAGATACTCCAGATGTGTCAAGAGATAGAGTTTGAGAAGAATTTACGGTCAAAAACTTCAGCTATATCAACAAAGGTTAACACCTTAAATTTATTGAAGAATTTGACTGACATGACGTCATGTATAAAATTTATTGGAAATACGGCCTGACAAAAAATGAAATTTTATTTATTTTTATTATTAGTTACAATATTTTCATTTAATTAATTAATTAATTAATTAATTAATTTTTTAATCATTTCACCTCAAGCAAGGCAGTTTTACTGCCCCTGTTGCGCATGGCGTTACTTAGGAGAAAAGTGAGGAGAAAGAGGGACAGCTTATAAGGGGGTTCAGGAAGTGGATAAGAGAAGACAGAATACTGGTGTGATGAGATCGGGGTGGACGATGAAAAGAGCATGAGAGAAAGGATGCTAGTCAGTGAAACAGGACATGACTATTGACCTTACATTTAAATTCTTGGAAATTGTAGCTGTCGGGGAAGCAACTATACGGAAGGGAAATCTGCAGGCGGGAAGTGCGTGAAAAGAAGCTGTTAAAGTACAAATTGTGGTTACATTTTATTTTCACTGTAAAAGTATGGGACCTAGTTGCTAGTCTAGTAGCTTGGGTAAATTCATTAAAAACAATGGGGGCATCAGTGAGCTAAGTTTATTGGAGCAGAAGCCGTGAAAGTATTTGTAGAAGAGGCACAGGAAAGCCACGTCATGCCTGTGAGAGAGCGACTGCTAAGTCAGTATCGATCACATTACAGACCCTCCGCTGTACCTTGTCTAGAAGCCCAAGGAGAATAGCAGGGGCACCCGACCAGATGTGGCAACAGTATTCAATACACGGGCGGATGGTAGATTTCTATGAAAGTCGGTTCTCTGTGCAGGGCCTGGAAGTTTTTTCCGTCTGAATCTATCCTGCACATTTATAAATCTACCATCCGCCTGTGCATTGAATACTGTTGCCATATCTGGTCGGGTGCCCCTGCTATTCTCCTTGGGCTTCTAGACAAGGTACAGCGGAGGGTCTGTAATGTGATCGATACCGACTTGGCAGACCGCCTGCAGTCTCTCTCTCACCGTCCCAAGGTGGCTTCCCTGTGTCTCTTCTATAAATACTTTCACGGCTTCTGCTCTAATAAACTTAGATCACTGGTTCCCCCTAGGTTCGAATTTGCACGAGATACTAGATTAGCAACTAGATCCCACCCTTTTACAGTGAAAATCGATAAAATGCTACCGCAACTGCTAGTCCAATAGTTTCTTTTCTCGCACTTCCCGACTGTGAAATTCTCTTCCACATGACTGCTTCCCCGACGGCTACAATCTCCAGGCGTTTAAATCTAAGGCCAATAGACACCTCCTAACACGCTAACTTCCATTCTTTCAAACACCCACCCAACTATCTATCTTCTGACATTTCCTATATCTAACCACTCTTCCTATTTATCTCCCCCTATGTAGCCCCATGCGCAATAGTGGCAGTGGAATGCCTTGCTTGGGGTGAAATGATTAAAAACAAATGTGCAGGATGTATTCAGATAGGAAACCTTCCTGGCCCTGGACAGTGAATTTACCTTCTTAGCAGCGGATTTAGCTATTGATTCGATTAATAGATTTATTTTCATTTTTTCTTCTGTTAAAATGCTTCTATATGCACTTCAAGATGCTGTTGATTTTGTGGTGAATGATATTTTATTTAATGTGAGCTATTTCTTTAGTACAGCTAGCAGTATAGCCCGGCGTTGCTCGGTTGTAATGAAAGATCTAAAACCAATCCATGTTTCTGGAGCTCAGACTCAGCCTAAATAATATTTGTGTGAAGTTTGGTGAGAATCGGATAAAAATTGGGGATTTGTATAAAGCACATACAGAAAGACAAACAGACACACACACAAACATCTTGCCTTTTACATATATCTCATTGGAGTAGATAGATCTATCTATCGCCCGGTTCACATTCCACCCTCTTCTATTGAACAGAATAAGAGGCTCATCCCTTGTTCCCTGTTTAGGATGTGGTTTCCCGGCGTTCTCTTTTCCATTATTTTCACTGTTACGTAGCCCCCTGCACACCAGTACATAGTACAACTGTGCTAATTTTCAAGAAAATCGGTTCAGTGGTTTCTGAGTCTATAGGTAACGGACACACACACACAGACAAAGATTCATTTATGAATAAGTTTAGATTTAGATAATAGTTTGTAGTGTTATGAGTATTTTCTTGCATCAAAATAAGAATATTAAATACCTAGATCTGCCATCCCTGTACCATACTCTCTCTTTCCACCTGTCGAAACCCTGTACACATATATACCAACAAATCTCAACTGACCAAAATACAACTGCAAACATCAAGTAAATATTAGTGAATAATACCAAAGTATTCTATAGTTACAGAATTAAAACTTTTCGGATCTTTTAAATCAAACTTTATTGGATGTATTCACAGGCTCACAGACTTAAGGATTGACGGTTTTTCAATTAGAATTATATTAAGTCATTGCTATAGTGTTACTAAAATATTAATAACCAATAATTAAAACCGTCATGGCAAAGTAAAATTTAGTGATGTTTAAACTGGAATAAAAATCTAAAAAGGACGATAAAGAGCAGAAAGAGTGGGGATGAAAAAAAGAGGAAAGAAAAACAATGTTAGAATAAGACGTTGAAGGTAATCTTAAATATATAAATATATATCTTTTAAAATATATTAAAATTATCAAATACATAAATAAAATAGACATAATATACATAGAATATACATAAGATGAAATAATAGTAAGCAAAATAACACAATATGAACACACACACACAAACACACACATATATATATATCAATCTGATTCTATTGGCAACAAATTGGAACTGAACCCAGTTACAACATGTGACTGCGGAAAGACATTTAAAAGTTTGCGAGAATTTTAAAAAACTGTTAAAGCGTTTTCATCTGTCTCAATGTGCCAATTGATTTTATTTTTCTGTCATTTACTTTGCCCAGTAGCGATTGCTGCTGGTGGTGCCAGGGGTGGCAGTCCCGCTTTAAACCACCGAAACTGTGTATTCACTCTTGGTTAGCGGCTGATGAGGGCAAAGTAAATGCACATGTGGTCATTGGTCACATGTTGTATGTAAGAAATATATATATATTTTAATCATTTCACCCCGGGCAAGGCGTAAATGCCACTGATGTGCGGAGAAGGGGGGGGGGCTACATAACTGAAAGAAAATTAATTAGAGGAGAGAGAAGATGATTACAAACCAATTAGAAAGGAGCAATAGAAAGATGAAAATGCAGGTGTAATGACAGTTGCAAGGGGGGAGAGAAAGGGAAGCATATACGGGGTGGGGGAAGTCAAGTGGTTAGTAGATGAGTATTGGCATTGCATTTAAATTTCTGGAGGTTGTAGCCGTCAGGAAAGCAAGAATATGGGAGCGAGTTCCACAGGCGTCAAGTGCGAGAGAAGAAGGTGCAGGAGTAGAATTGTCGTCTGCATTTGGCTAACCTAACTGTGAATGGGTGGGTTGCCATTCTGGTTGCACGAGTAAACACCAGTTGAGGAGGCACCAGTGACTTAAGTTATCGTTCATTCAATGAATTAGAAAACTCTCAGCTATTGGGCATGTATAATGATAATCAGTCAGTCAGTTAAGTGCCATACGTGATACACGCTTGGGCGATCATGTCTCGAAAGAGACATGACTAACAGGGCAGAAGATGTATCCCGCAATAGGTTGCCGTTGCTTTCTGCGGTAGACTGGTTGCCGACCAAAACTACAGAACCCAATCTGTCCTATTATTTAAAACATAACTGGAAGGAAGAGATGGATTAATACCTTTCCCAAGGGTATTTGTGAGTAAGTGAACGCAAGGAATCCAACATATTCGAACTCGGCTCCCCGATTTGTCATTCCGAGTCGATATCCATTGCACCACTACGCACATCCATACACGCTGAAAAGTCTGCCTCCTTCTACCGAGAGCCGTAGCTCAGTGGTAAAATCGCTGACTAATACCAATGCTGTCGGGTCTCAATGCTGGGCAAAATGCAATCGGCTGTCTAAACCGTATTGATGAGTTGTGATGCAGCGAAACAGATCTGTCTGCGGATGACAATATATATATATATATATACATTTGATCTGAACGCTAAAATTTTGATTATATTTTATTGAACTGTTTGTATGTGTCAGTTAATATTTACTACATTGATTGTAGACTTTTTGACAGTGCTTGGCCGAATGCATTTATTTTTCCTTTGAAAGTCTATAGACTGATTTCGTGTCAGGGTCGGCTTTTCTGCATTTTTTCCTCTCCCTCTCTGCCTCTCTCTCTTTTTCTCTTTCTCTTTCTGTATTTTACACACACACACACACACACACACACACACACACACACACACACACACACACATAGGCTTACGGCCATATCACGTTGAATACAGTACTTAGATGGGTGACCGCTTGGGAATACCAGATGCTGTAAGCAGTTAGTGACCAATGTGCGTTGTGGTTCAGTGGATATCGGCTCGGAAGGTTGAATACCCTGCATTCACTCAAGCACTGGTACCCTTGGGTAAAGGTATTAATCTGTCCCTTCCCTCCAGTTATGGGTTAAATGACAGGGTAGAATTTGGGGACCCTGCCCTTAAAAACAAATCCCAAAGAATCTTGATACTCGAAAAAGAAAAAATATTACTAGACACAAAACTTATATAAAAACAACAGTAAATTGTTGAAAGAAAAAGGTATTACCAACAATAAATAAATAAAAATTTAATTGGCAATAAATGACCCGCCGAGATTGATATGCCATAAACACAAAACAACTAACCAACCAACATATATATATATATATATATATATATATATATATATAATGTGTTAGCTTCAAGGAAGTTTCTTACCGACAGAATAATAAAAACTGAAAAACAAAAATGCAATGAAATTCCGCATAACGAATTTTGTGTTTAACTCAATTCTGTTAAGATTTTGATAGAATCAGATTTCTTGTCTGATAAGCTTACATTGAAACTTAAATGTTTAAATAATGAATGTAAAGCGTTGCATAAATTTTGAGTTATACAAGTATGTGTTAGTTTATACTTAGCACTTAGCCCTAGATGTTTAATTGTAAACATTCTGACAGCAAGAGTCCTTCTAAAGATATTCTTAAGTGAACGTTGGTCTTCCCGGTGATAAGTATCTTAAAATTGTCTTGAAGGGCATAGTAAGGATCTTGTAAGTAAGGTAAAACATTATAAATTCGTTTTCCTTGAATTTCGTTTTTTCTTTTTAAATTGAAGTGGATATCTTATGTTTCCTGTTTAGAAAGGGGTTCGCGGTTTCCTTCCTTTTCTGAAGTGTCAATTGTGGCGCTCTCGCATGTTTTGTAATGTGTGTAGATGGTTGAAACATTTCTTCATATTGAAGGTACCGGGTTAGCAGTTTCCTGGTTGATGCTTCCGACGATTAGTGAGGAGCCTGGACTCTTGCGTAGCGTCTTAAAATGCTTCTATGATCAAATGTTGAATAATATCATGGTTCTTGTAGTGGCATATCACGAATGGATGCGTGTCCCTGTAAGTGTCTGCGGTAAGCAAACCTAAGTCCCCTTCCCCCTACTTGTTTTATTTAACGACTGACTGATAATACATTTCTAGGCCTTTCCATACTAAAAACATCTTTTATCATAACAACACACAAACAAAGAAATAAAACTAAACCAGCTAAAAAAAAAAAAATTCTAAAACCCTCAGCATCTCTTACTCGAATGTCCGTGTTATTCGTACAATTTTTTGCAGCGTAGAATCATCCATCCAGAAAAAGTTCCCCTGACATCTTACCTCTCTGTAAAATTAACTTTGACCCTTCTATCCATTCCTCTGATTTCTATATTCCAGGTTATTTTCACCTTTTTAGGAAGGACTTCGGGGTTCATACGCATGGACTTAACGTTTATGTCAGCGAACATCTTTTTCTAGCTAGAGTGATTTTTCCTGAATCTCCAATCCATTGTTACATGTGGCTCCGTCTCTCTCTACTAAGTTCGGTTAGCTATCTTTTCTTTCGCTTACACTCACTTTTCTTTAATGTCTGTACCGTACAAGACAGCATCTCGAACAATATAGAAAAGGCCATTTCCTGTCATCGTTCGCGAATATATACGCCATTTGCAAAGTATTGGCAAGGTGAAAAAGTTTGATAAATGGGTTTCTTACGATCGTAAAGAAAATCTAAAACTTAGTCGTTTTGAAGTGTGCACGATGCTCTTTCTGCGTAACACCAGTGATCCCTTTGTTGACCAAATAGTCATTTGTGATGAAAAGTGGATCATTTATGATAACGGTAAACAATTAAATCAATGGCTTGATCGTGATGAGTTCCTCAAACATTTCCCAAAGCCAAATATGCATCATCAAAAGTTTATGGTGACTGTGTGGTAGTCTGCAGTTGGTGTTATCCATTACAGCTTTCTGGAAGCCAATCAGAGCATTAATGCAGGGATTTACTGCAATCAACTTGCTGAAATGCATGCACGCCTGCAACGGATGAGACCTGTATTGGTGAATCGACCTGATTAAATTCTGCTCTAGGTGTTGCAAGAATGATGTTGCAAAATCGCAGAGACTGATAGTTTAACATACCCTCAATATTCTCCAGATCTTTCACCAACTGATTATCATTTAAGCACTTGAATTAAGCACCTTTTACATGGTAAACTATTTAGGTCCAAAGCAGAGACGGAATCAGCTTTCAAAGATTTCGTTGTATTACAGCCAATACCTTTTATCAAAGTAGAATAAACAATCTCGTTCGATGGCAGAGATGCATATGTGTTCAATGCTCATATTTTAACTAATTTCAACATGTTGGGGTTTTCTTTTTTATTAGTAATGATTCCATAATGTTTAGCCTTCCTTTGCATGTGGATGACGCTATGATATTTCTGTTGTCGACAAGTATGTTACGGATAGCGTTAACTTGTGGTGATAACGAGCAAAAGCGATGGACCGGATGATTGCGCTTTCACGACCAAAAAGCAAATGACCAAAATCTTAAATTTCCAGTTCGCGAGCCTACGCGAATTTTATTTATCAGCCAATGGGAAGCCCAGAACCAGATACAAGTGTGGAATTCCAAATGAGCTGCTGTGATTCAAAAAGTAAGATATAAAAAGCGGATACAGAAAGCATTGACAGGCAGACCGACTCGAGGAGAAGAGAGTAATTAGTATCTCCCTTGACCCAGGTCAAGTGGCTTACTACGCTCGCCTTCCTTACCTCTTTCCTTCTTTCCTGCCTCAAAAACTACTTACTGACCTAAGGAGCGAATACATCAAAGATATTCCTTACTTACACGCTCCGAAATTCCTAAGCAGTAATTCTCTTTCAGCATTTTATTGCCATGAACATTTTAACCTCCGTTGGGCCTTCATGCATTACTTCAATTGTAAAAACATTAATTGATATGTGTTATATATAACTATATCTATTTGCTTTTCTTAGTTTATAATCTTTCTTTATAACTTATAGCGGGCTATCTAAAACAAGACCAAATTCCATGAACCTGCAACAGTATACAACTACCCTTCACTAGAACGGACCCTCCACTACTAACAGAAAAAATAGATAAGCAATCCACTATAAACTCCATTAATACATCAATATTCTCAAAAATCATTTACTTGCTTGTACAAATAAGGTCTCTTTTTATGATGATTGAGGTTATATTTACGCCCAAACTAACGGAATAAGCAAGGAGAATGCACTTGATCTATGATTTTCTAACTTTTAAATATCCCACAAGAAAAAAAAAAGTTTTTAAAAAATATATCAAACTGAAAATATACGCCCGTAGATCATATTTTCATTTTAGCTGACAATAAAAACGCATTTTATAATTTTAAACGAGATTTGAAAAGAATTCCTTCCACAACTTCACATATGAGGTTGCCAAAAAAAATCCACCCTTATTCTTAAATGTTCTTGCTGAGTCTCGGAATAATATTTTCAGTACTTCACTTTAAAAAAACCCACCAGTAAAGATTCTTCTCGCCTTAATTTTACTAGTCAATGTACTCTTACATATAAAATTGGTGTTATTAAAAAGGTCCTTACGAGAGCGTACGAGAATTCATCTTCTTACTCGATTTTCTTTAAAGAACTTCATATATCAAAAGAAACACTTGGGAAGAATGGATTTCCAAACTATTTGGTTGACGA